>OX456523.1:34331714-34801714 GCA_949748255.1 Eustalomyia histrio | reverse complement strand
ATTTGTGTTTTTTACGAGTAAATGGAATTTCAGTAACAATATAATGGTCAGCTTAAAAGCCCGATACTTTGTTACCTGTTTTATTAATTTTTCTAAGAATTTTTCTCTTTAAATAAATTTGTTTAGTATTTTTGTAGTAAATGTTCTAATTTTAGATTGATATTTCTAAATTAACAGGTTTCCATTTTTAGCCGTTCTAATGCCATTTTCACTACACTTTTGAAGATATTTTTTTCCTTTTCGCCCCTATTCACAAAAATTCCAAAACTCCCATCCAGATGCCGCATGTAGTTTACTGTTTGTAGTTTAATGAAAAAATTTTCGTTTAAGTTAAAAATAAAATAACATTTATTTATTTTTCAAAAAAATGTTTTTAGCTAGCTCAAGCGGCTTAGGATAGGTGATTAACGACGAACTTTTTCTAATTTTTAACGCCATTTTTTCCATGTATTTCTTGAAAATTCCAAAAAAGTATCTGTTTAGTGACTTAGGCTATACTTCATGGAACGCATATTTAAAAATTCATATTTCTATAACAAGTCGTTTGACCCTTCCCGTTTTTCCACACCCCGTAAAAATTTCTTTAGATATCATCTTGGCAAGGCATTCATTAAGATGGGATCTTAAGAGTTTAGCATCAAGTTCCTAACTCCAACTAAATTGCAGTTGTATTAACCGAAATATGTTGTGATAATCAATATTCAGTTGTATTAACCAATTTTTGTCGCAGTAACCGCATTTTAGTAGGAAACTGAAAAAATTTTTATCTATGTGTAGACAAAGCGGTTTGTGCAGGCCCTTATAGGGGCGATTTCCTCCTTTGAAACCTCAATGTTTAACTTCCCTTGTACAATGTTTTAATTCCGCTCATTCCATTTCGTTTCCCTTGCCTGTTGTTTCAATTTCAGTGGTTCCTCGTTCCATTTCGTTTAATAATTTAAGTATTTTAATATCACTCGCAATTTCCCTTTTCCAAAATGTAACTTATCAGTGAATATGCCCATAATTTGGAGAACACATTTTTTAAATTCTAAATTTCTATCAGGTTTGAGCAGGTCGTTATATAAGAGAGTCTTCTCCTCTTGAATCCCAGTTTATAAGCCCATTCAGCACATATGTATTTTATATTTAAAATTTTTAGCTAAAACGATTTGGGAAAGCCGAAAGTACAACTTTCATGGAATGCAATTTTAAATCTTAGGTTTCTAGCCAAAGGAATTTGGGCAGGCCATCCAGGGCGAGAATTTTACCTTAGTGTCCCTCCCGCTAGGAATTTACAAAATCCCGTCTAAAAAGATGTCTACGCTTCAGCTGTAAGTCAGTCAGTCAGCAACGTTATTCCTTTACACATAGAAAAGATTTTTTTTGTTATTTTTTTTTGTTATAGCGATTAACCTATTGGTTAATTGCTAATTATCCTATTCTGCTGACTTCTAAAAACCCAGGAAACGGCCCACCTCAGCCGGGTGAGCTCATATTAACGAGGCATATAGATACAACATGTTTACGGTAGTTAACATTGTGAAGGACTTTTTGGCATGCTTGACACATTATGGCGATGATGGACCCCATCTGAGAGCAATATGAGTTCAGGCGTGTGCACCATCGCGAAAGCAGTTGTACGCAGTTGTTCTCTCACTTATTGTTGGGCTTGAAAGGCTCGGAAGTTCTTTTTGACATGCCTCTTGGGGTTTTAACTCCGTTAGATGGTGATTTTGGATGGCCCCTCCGATGGCATTTCAGAAGGAACTGTTTCGTTAGCATTTAACACTTTTTTCAGAAGCGGGAACTTCAGGCACCATTAGGGTTGATAAAGATAAATTAAGGGTCTTTGTTAGGTACTAAACTCCCGGCGCACCCAATTGCTTAGTATCAACATGGAAATTGCTGTGTTTAGCTGGGCAAGAGTAGTGCCTCAAGTGTCTTCGAGGCTGCTGACAAAAGAGAGATTAACCTGTAAGATGCTAGTTGGCCTGCGTACTTTCCCATCTTCAAAAGCGGGATAGCCCTGTCTATTTTTCAAACTTTAGGCAGAATCTTAGGCTCATAAAGTTTCAATACCATACACCGTTTCATGTTGTGTTTTTCGCCGTGCTCTTATAAACGGCCAACTTAAAAAGCTCGCGCTATTCTTGGGGTTCTGTTGGTGTATGTTATCGAGAACGCGTCTTGGAGGGATTCGAGAGAGTTTTGACTTTAGACCTGAGCTTGCTAGCTACAGTGCTGATCCTGAATATTTTTGAATAATTCTGCCTGTATTCGTTGACCAATTTGCTGAAATCCCGTTAAAGATTACTAACCCTAAGGTCTCTGTGGTTGGTCGGACCAAGCTCGTTCCAGTTTTCTGCAAGTTCTGGCTCTTCAGTTGGAAAATTCGGCCTGACGTTTGGGATCTTTATAACTGGTATAAAACAAGCATCTGCTGTGTTTAGAATTTCATGGAAATTCCCATTTCGCGGAGCACATATTGATTTCGGCGGGTAGATCGTTGAATTTAAGGCAGATGAACTTTTAAAGCTCCAACCATCCCAACCGACATGAGCTCCAAGGAAAGAAAACGCCGAGAATTTATCAACGCAGCGGATTCTGGTTTTATACCTCTTGAAATGATTCTGACTGTCAAGGCAAATTTTCCAACACACGCAGAAAAAAAACATGGTTGCAACATGATCACTGCTACTATATTGTGCTTGCTGCAATCGGGTATCGTTGTCACAACCATACTATTGGTTGTCTAACCATCAACATGGTCGCTACCATCATTATTATAGTAAATATTTCACTATTTTATGGTTGCCACCTTCTATTTTATAACATGATTAGCTGTAACCATACTGTGGTAATAAATATTCTGACTATGAAAAAAATATGATAATTATGCAACCATAAAATGGTGGCAACAATCAAAGAATAATTATACATAAAATAAAACATGGCTTTGACATTTACAGTCATAATACGGGTATTGTCTTGTTTTCATAAAAACCAAAATGTCTTAACAAAACAATCATATATTGTTTTCTAAAACTGGTCAAATATCAGATGGGTACAAAATACCTTTCATGTGGCATTAAAACATTTCATCAATTTACCGATTAAGATCCAGTTTATTTTTTTTTAACTTTAGAAGATTTTTTTTGACGGTTTTTTTGAGAATTCCTTATACATGTAATATTGTTTACAATAATCAACTCATTGTCAAAAAAATTATATATAAAGGTTTTATATGGATCATATTATGTTAATCCAGAAATCATAATCTAGTTATGGGGACCATAATGTAATAACATTTTGAGAATACTATGATTACATGCAATCATATTATGATAAATTCAACATCATAATATGTTTATTTAGAATCATAATATGGTAATTTTTGGATCATAATATAACTGTAGGGTCAATATTATGGTAAAATTATGGATATTTTATTATCATAATATGATAACCATAATATAGTACGACTATGGTTGGCACAATCATAAACCCAAAAATATGTGATGCTCTTCGAATATGATTCTCCCAACCATGTTTTTTCTTTGCGTGCAGAGGCCACAGGACTCACGGAACGAAAATCGTTCTCATGTCCAACTAGTCAGTCTTTTTCTGGTTAATGTACGAGCGGCGTTCAGAGACGATTATCGAGCTTGATAATTATTGGAAGTTTGTGTGAGGCCAACAATATAATCGGTCCATAGAAGCCGTAATTTATCAACTATGCACTGGAAATTATTATGCCTGGCGAGGTGCACCGACTTACCATAATTCTGGCGGGTGCATTCCAATTCAGTATACAGAATGTAGAGTTGTCGACCTGTTTTGCTACAGCTATCCCTCTCTCATATTCCCCCAAATTGGAGTGCTAAATTTCAAGGTGGGCATTGAAGTCTCCCATTAACCATGCGGCTATTAAACTTACATTAGGTGATAATCTGTGATGCTGATGCCAAGGGGGGAATATTTTTTCTTTCCTAAAACCAATAAATCAACAAAAAAAAACTTTTGTGTAATTGGCAACGCTGTGCAGAATTTTATGAAATGTAATCAAAAATGGTTTAAAATTTCATGTTAAATTATTTTCTAAACTTAAAATAATATGTCTGTTGAAATTACTTAATCCTTTTAGAAAATTACATATGCGACTAATTTCACGTCATATAATTAGACTTTAGCCTCTTAATAAAATTTTTGTGAAAGAATTTAGATTAAATATATATTAAAATAATTGAGAGAAATTGCATTAAATTATTCTTAAGCAATAGCTTTCTATTATAATTTTTTATTTCTAAATTTTTCTCTAGCAACAAGATTTGTTTTGTATATTTTTTGCATATGTACTTCAGATCTACGAAAGAATTAATTGCCTAATACTTTTTTTTATGAACTGAATTTATAATTTGGGAATGACTTTTATAAACAAATTTGGAGAATTTAATGGGTCTCCTTTTTCATTTATATGATTTATATTATATTATTACAATATATTTTTTAATAAATTTTAATTAATTCATTAATTAACCACTTAATTTATTCAAATAAACTTTGCTCAAGGAATTCATTCCCTTTTGCATACATTACACTTGAACTCATTTAATTGTTCATATAACTTTTAAAAGCAAAGAAATTACTCTCTTAATTCCCAGAAGAATTTAAAATTTTTTGTGTAATTAACTGAAGAGAGTTAATTTAAAGAGGGAAATAAGAGTACAATTGAATGAATTCAAAAGGATTTTATTTAGTAGAGAATTAATTTCGCTGTAAATAGTTATTTTAACTAGTTTTGACTCTTAAAATTTAGAGCTTATCGTAGTCGTAAGAGAATTCATAAGCTAAATTTTAATTCATTGTATTCATTCATAGGAATTAGTTTTTGATTTTTATTATTCTTAATTAATTAATTTATTTCTTGAGTTAAAAAATTTAATTCGATTTTGTGAGAATTTATTCAAAAATTAATTTAATCTTTTAAGCTCTGATGTAATTAAATATAGGGTGGCTGATGAATGATGCTACCAAAAAAAAAAAAAAAATTACAAAGAAAAAAATATACAAGTTTTTTTTTTTTTTTTGGTAGCAGCATTCATCAGCCTTCCTATTAATAAATTCAATATATCTATATTTTTAACCCAAACTGGCTATGACATTTTTTTTTCAAACATCATGCTGAATTTTGGTGGAGGAAGTTGATGAAAAGCCCCGAATTCAAATCCGGTGAAAAATAAAAAATGTTAATGTTTTTGGTTGGGGCGGGTAATGTTCCCGACCAAGGGGAGTAGAGGGAAAAGGGTTAGTTAAACATTTTTTAAGCGCTGGCGCTTCACGGTGGATCTATAACATGTTCACAAGTGTTCATTTCACGAGATACGCCGAAAATATACTAAGGGATATAAAGGGTGGTTAAATTTTAAGGGCCGATGTTGATTTTGAATGAAACACAAATTACTAAGAAAATTATTGTCATTTCTTTTTATTATGATAATATGGTATGGTTCAATTATGTATGGAACAAAATATCGGCAAAATGGCCGCAGCGCTGAGGCATAATTGAGGTTCTATGCCGTTAATGTGCCGAATTATCTCATCCTTTAGCTCTTGAATTGTGGCTGGCTTATCGCCGTACAGTTTTTCTTTCAAATAACCCCAAAGAAAGAAGTCCAACGGTGTCAAATCACATGATCTTGGCGGCCAATTGAGATCGCCACCACGTGAGATAACACGGCCATTGAATTTGTCGCGCAAAATAGCCATTGTTTCGTTAGCTGTGTGGCAAGTGGCACCGTCCTGTTGAAACCACATATCGTCCAGGGCCATATCCTCAATTCCTGACCACAATAGGTTCGTTATCGTCTCGCCATAGCGAACACCATTGACGGTAAACGCTTGGCCGACCTCATCACACACTATCGCAAACAACAGCAATGTTTTCGCAGAACGAACAGGGCGAGCATGCACAGGTGTTTTAACAGACCCGGTTTGCCGAAATTTGCCCACAATTCTCCCGATTGTGGACACATTTGATCGATTATGCTGACCAAAAAAATCACAAAGTGCATTTTGATTTGAACGCCCATTTTCATAATAAGCCTGAATAACTTTAACGCGTTGCTTGATTGTGTATCTTTCCATGGTTCAAATTAAGTTAGTCTAAAATTGAGAAATGTCAAATGAAATGCAGAAAAAAACTTGTCGTTTAGGTGTGGTTCACATTCAACATCGGCCCTTAAAATTTAACCACCCTTTATATGACTTGGTGGGTTTATCTTAAAACATAAATAATTGAAAATTTTCATTTAAAACTATTACAAAATTTTTTTCTTAGAAAAAAAAAGTAAAAATCGGTAAATTGAAAATAATAAAATTTTCCTATATTTTTGAATAACAAAAATACAAAATTAAAATTTACAAAATATCTTCACCTCTTTAAAATACGTACACTGTAGAAGTTTCACCCTGAATGCCAATATTAACTGTAGAGGGCGTTTTAAAGCAAGGACAATTACAACTATTAATTAAACACAGTTCTCTAAATCTTCAAAGTTTGCTTACAAAAATGTCTATGTTGTGTCCTAAATGGGTTAATATGAATTTTTTTTCTTCTTCAAAAATATTTATGGGACAAGAAAATTTATTTTATTAAAATATGACGTCTATAATATATATTTTCCTGATATTCATCTGGTTTTCTATACACAAAAAAAAAAGAAATAAATGATAAAATGACCAGAATATGAATTAAAGAAAAAAAAATATACAAGAAAATAATAATAAACCAAACTAATAAATAAGCACATACGAAAAAAATCTGCACTAGTAAACAATACATATACTACATACGTACAATACATAAACAAATTATCTGATAACTAAAATAAATATAATAAAAGAATAAGATGAAAAATAATTTACACAAAAATAAGTAAAAAAAAAAAAATTGAAAGAAAAACCTAATGAAATGAAAACATATTAAAACATAATACAAAATACATAACACTGATTATATATAAATACGTACTAAATAAAACTACTAGTGCCAATATATTTTCTAAGAAAGAGAGATAATAGAAAAATACAAGAAAATTTATGTATATATTTTACAAAATTAATTTTATTAATATTAACCATATATTAATATAAAATTTAGTAATTTTTGTTAATAAATTAATGCACGATTTCAAAGGAAAAACAACAACCAAACTCATAAAATAATTTTATGAGATTGTAAATTTGGCAAAAGAAAAAAAAAACTATTTTATTATAGCAAGCAAAATATGCCATAATTAACATATGAGTCTTTACAAAAAAAAATATGTATTATATAAATTTCATTACATTAAAAATTAAGTATCTAGTTTGTTTAATATATTGGATTAAAAAATATACACTCACAATATATTTTCCGTTACTGACTGTAATACGTAAAATTTGTTTTTAAATGAAGAATCAATTGAAATTAATAGAAATAAATTTTTTAACTATTTAAATCAGTCATTCAAAAACCAAACTCTAAAAATTTACAGATATTCAGTAGGAGTTGATACACTAAGAAAAATATTTACCTAATATTAAGTAATTTAGTTAAATTTTAAGAAATTTGGGTATGATTTGGCTCAAAAGAAATTTTAACTTCAGTCAAGTATACCCTTTTCTTAAAAACTAGTACAAACAATTTACTTAAATTAAGTAAATTTTTTTTTAAAGTAAGTCAATTTTTTCTTAAATTTTAATATATTGTTTACTTAAATTTAGTATAAATTTGTTTTTAAATTTAGTAAAAATTATTTGTAAACGAGTAAATTTTTCTTAAATTTTAGTAGTCTTGAAATCGTGGTAATAAATTTTATTTTTAATTTATAAATTATTTTCATGTTATGTACATTCAAAATACTCACACACAAATTTCGCTTATTAATATTTATTAATTTGTAATTCTCATTAAGTTCTTACTTTTAGATATATAAGTATTTTAGTTTGCATCATAAAATCTAAGTAATCAATTTATTTTTTATAAATATTATGGAAAACAATTAAAACACTATTTTCGTTAATACATACAAATTTCAATTTGAAATTTATTACTTAAATGTTGAAAGTATAAACTAAATTAGTTATGCAATATAAACTATAAACCAAATGAGAATTTTATAGATTAAAAATATTCTAAACCTTTTTAGAATGCTAAAGAAAACATTTCCTTAAATTTAAGAAGTTACATACTTGGTTTCAATAAGTTCAAATATTTAAACTAAATCTAAAGAAGTTTTATATTTTGTATTCTCATACAATTTTAAATTTCATAATTTTTTAGTTTATAAATTCTTAACATTTAAGATTTTTTACTTACAAGAAATTAATATTTATCCTAAATAAAGAAATAAATATTAAGGAAAAAGGGGCCCCTATTTTTAAGTTGATGAATGTTTTTCGTAAACTAAAATCAAATAAATTTGCATTATTTTTAAGCATTTTTTTTAATTAAAAGGAAAACTTCATAGCTTTTATTTTAGTAAGGTGTGAACTTAATTTTAGTTCATACATTTTTCTGAGTGTATATTCTGTTAAATATAAAATTGTATGTTTTATGTTTCTAAAACTTGAAATTCATATAATTCTTTTTTTTTTTTGTTTTTTTTTTTACTATAATAACAAAATTATTTCAATAAAAATTACAAGAAATTATTCAAATATATCAGGGATTGAAACCCTGAAGAAAATGGGTTCAGGTTCGGGTTTGGGTTAATCGAAATAAAAAGTTCAGGTTCGGTTCGGTTCAGGGTTCAGGTTCAACATTTAAAAAAACTACAAATGTTTTATTAAAAGGAAATTTATTTATTTTTCAAAAAAAAAAAATTTGCGTTTAATTTTATAATTAATGGAGCATAATCATAGTTATAATAAAGTATACTTTAGGAGTTCTAAAGTCGACATTTCTTAAAAGTATACTTTAGGCCGACTATACACAACTTTAGGCCGACTATACACGACTTTAATTGTTAAAATCTACTTTAAAATTAAAACTGCCTAAATTTGGTTTTATCAAATTTACCAACACTTACACTCAGAAAAAAAAGTTAGTAGAAAAATTTGTAAACGGTTTTCAATCGCACTCTACTATTTTTGTACTGATTTTTAGAAAAAATTATTATTTAGCAAATCTTTTTGCTATTTACATTTTACAAATTACAGAATCTTTCCAGAATATTTATTTCAGAAATCATTTTACAAATTTTTGAAAACCGATTTGCTAAAATTAGCAAAAAATATTACTAATTTTAAAAAAGTTGATATTGAAGGAAATGTTATTTCTAATTAAAACTTACACCTACAAACTTAAATGTTACATATATTAAAAAAGGGATCGGAAGTGAAGTACCGACTCATGTCTAAAAAGAGGACATCCACTTAAAATAGCACTAAAAAGGTTTTTTAGTTCTAAAAATCCGCCCTAAAAACAATTAAAATTTAACATTAAAAGTAAAAAAAAAAAAAATTTACCAAAATATTTTTCAAAACAGAAATTACCAAATTAAAACAAAATGATTAATTCGTTTTTTAAAAAATATAATCAAAATTTTTGATGCTCGATAAGAAAAATAAATTCAAAGCTTTTTACTAATATTAATAATATTTAGTAATTTTTTTTTGCTGATTTTAGCAAACAGATTTTAAATTCCACTTTACAAAAAGTCTACTAAAATTTAGTAGCGGCTACTAATTTTTCTACTAATTTCATTGTACTACACGTTAGCAGACATGTGTTGCTAAGATTAGCAAAAAATACCGCTGGGCTCAAATTAGCAGAATTTCCCGTAATAACAGCAAAATTTTCAGTTGCCATTACAGACTTTTTTTGGTGAGTGTACAGCAGCTATTTTCCGCAAATAAAATATTTGTGAAAAAAATTTTTTAAATTCCAAAATATTGAAAGGAAAATTATATCAACAAATAAAGGATTTTACATAATATTTATTAATTTAATAAATTTTTATTAATAAAAATACACTTTTTTGTCCTTTTTATACAGTTTTTCCATTTCAAATTTTGCAATTGCAAATCCTTTATTTACACACATTTCTTTTTTTCAGCTAATATAAAATCAGCTGATCAAATTGCCAAAATCAGCTGATCAATGTTGCCACTTGCTTATTTGATGTGATACCCATTTAAAGCCAGTTTAATTTAAAACTGGCTTTAATTCTGACTATAATAGCAAAAATGGATAATAACGGGTTTTTAATTTAAAGTCGTTTTTCAAGAAAGCCGACTTTAGAGCTTGACTATGATTACGGGCCAATATATTTTTTAAGTTTTCTTCTTTTAAATTTATTCTTTGTGTCGACAAAATATATTTTAAGGCTGAAAATGCCCTCTTATTTGAATAAAATTGATTTAGAAAATCGTTTCTTCTTGTTCGAGCATATCTTTATCATGTTCTGAAGAACAAGATATTAATTCTCACATAAAACTCTCTTCTTCTCTTTCCATTTGCAAATGTTTGGAAGTTTTAATTGATTCTCACATAAAACTCTCTTCTTCTCTTTCCACTTGCAAATTTTTGAAAGTTTAAATTGGTATACCCTCCACCATATATGGTGAGAGTATATATCAGTTTCTCATTCCGTTTGTAATATGTCGAAATATAGGTTTAAGACCCAATAAAGTATATATATTCGTGATCCTTATGCAATTTTAAGTCGATTTAGCGATGTCCATCTGTCTGTCTGTTGGAATGGCGATCACGACGCGAAGACGTAAGCGGGGTGCCTATTTTTACCCAGATTATTGAACATCCTCTCGAGCAGTTTGGTATTTAAAATGAGCAAAATCGGTTTAGCGGTTCAAAAGTTATGAGTGAAAATGTGAAGGTACCTCTAAATTTTCCATACAAATTTGTACAATTTTTCTGTATCTATTTTTTTTTCTGTTAAGTAAGTAAAAATGTTTTTAAGTCTTCTTCTTGTTCAATTACAATTATTGTCTTACATACTATGAGAATAATAACATTCTTAGAGCTATATGTGTGTTACTCTAATAACTAAGTAAACGTTAAAAGCAACATTGTTAAAGTCGCTAACAGAGCAGACCTATGTAAATAACATTACTAGAACTAAATAAATAACATTACTACAACAAAATAACAAAATAATGGCTGAGGCTGGGCTCATATAGAATGAGGTAAGGTCCAGAGGAGGTGGATCGTTGTTAATACGTCCATTAATTAGGGAGAAAGATGTGTGGATCCAGCCCAGATGGTGTTTTTCTCGCTTTCGTATATTTGGCTGACAAGCATATTATCGTGTAGCGCAAGTTTCTCAACAAATCTGGCTTGCAACGACATGGAGTACCTACAGAAGGGTAGAACATCAGCATTTTCATAGACGTAACTATTTGAAAAACATTTTATGAAATTTTCATAATTTTTTCTGATGCATTTTCTTAGGATTTTCCGTTCAAATATCTCCAATTTTGGCTACTATTGGAGATATAGTAAACCAGATTGGGTTTTTCTGTTAAGCTTTGTTGGCTTTTCGTTTCATTCCATAACATGTATTTTTTGTTTTTGTAACCAAAGACATTTATATCTAAAGAAATAGCAAAATACATAATTGCTTTAGTGCCGCTACTTTTGAATAGGTGGCGCTGAATTAACTAAATCAATACCCTGCCCCATAACTAGGTCCAAAGAAGGAGCAAAATGCATAATTGCTTTAGTGCCGCTACTTTTAAATAGGTGGCGCTGAATTAACTAAAACAATACCCTGCCCCATAACTAGGTCCAAAGAAAGAGCAAAATGCATAATTGCTTTAGTGCTGCTACTTTTGAATAGGTGGTGCAGAATTACATTAAAACTATATCCTGTCCCATGGCGATACAGCCTTGGATTAGGCTTTCAATTAATTTATTTACCAAAAATATTAAATTTACTACGTACTTTAATTTCTAATGCATGCAGATGTTGCTAGTAGACTTATTACATAATTTTAAAGTCAATTATTCAAATGTTTGACGTAATAAAAGCATTTGTTTCACATTTTTATGTCAAAAAAGAAATTTTCATAGAGGAAAATAGTATTTTTTTATTTTTATTTATATTTTTAAGAATTGAGGGATTGGCAAATGTATATGTATGTTAATTTTTTCTTTTATAAAAAAAATCCACATGAATAAAGTGCAATATTGTGCTCTTAAACAAATGAATATTGATTTAAAAAATTAAGATATAATATGCACATAAAACATATATTTTTCATAGTTTTTGGCAAATATTAATTTATGTTACGAAGAAAATAGAAAATCAATAATACTCTACTGCATATTGTAGCACAATATGGCTAATGGAGACTAGCTCTGCAGCAAAATATTATTGACATAAGTAACAACTCATGTTCATTCTTTAACAAATTAATTTCTTTGCTGTATTCTCTCTATAAGATAAACACACTTCAATTTTTTAAAGAGAGAACAATCGTTGCAACTATTTATCAATACGTGGCGCATCAGAAAGTGCATTCTCTCCACTAGGCATATTCAGATGCAGAGCTAGTCCGCATTAGCCGGAACAAAATTGAATATTTGACAAAAACTATGCTTTAAAATGTGTTTTTTGTGCAGTCCATGTTTAAAAAAACTAGTGAAAATGTAAAAGTGCCTCTAAATTGCCCATACAAATTTAGTACAATTTCATAGTAGCGACTGGTACATAACATATTTTCTCATATTTTTCTACGAGTCGCTTAGCAGTAAATATTTTGTATTCACCTCAAACATTTTTTAACCACTAAAATTATTTTCACCACAAAAAATTTTTTCACCTTAAAAATTTTTTTCACCTCTAAATTTTTTTTTCCACCAAAAAAGTTCTTTTCACATCTAAAAAAGTTTTTCACCTCAAAAAATTTTTTCACATACATAATTTTACTTTAAAAGTGTTTTTGTATTATTTGTATCAAAAACAGAAGATAACATCTTTTTAGGATATTGGTGGAGGGTATTCAAAGATTCGGCACAGCCGAATTTAGCCCTTTTTGACTTGTTTTTAAAATATGTTTTTTAGCATTTTCAACATCTTCGGGATTTAGCATTAACTTAAATTTGCTATCTGGATATAATTATGCAATCAAAGGTGGATTATTAATAAAGCGATTTTCTCTTTTTATAATATTTAAATATAATTCAGGTGAAAATGTTTTTGTTTTGTCATCTTTTGTTAGCTTTAATTTAAAACTTGCAAATAGCTCTGGATTGATCAAGTATTTGCTTAAAGAGACCACATATAGTGTCGAGCAATGCAAACGGGAATGCAAGAAATGTACATGTTATATATTTTTAATTTTTCTATCAAACATTTCTCACGCCATGAACAGCAAGAATATCATTTATATTTTTGAACCCGACCCTGGTTAAATTTTTGTCTTCAGCGGGTTCCAGTTCGAAGTTTTTATAAACAGCGGACCTGAACCCGTTTGTGCTTGGGTTCGGTTTCGGTCCCTGAAATATGCTTACACACAAAGCAAATAAAAATATGTACATCTGTGTGTGTTTTGTAATTACATACAAATAAAAAAACTTTCCATTTGAAAAACAAACCACAAAAGTGTTTTTTTCCAACTTTTGGCAGTTAAAAATTTATAGTTACTTTAAACTACTTTTCATTGTGTTTACAACAAAGTGGGCTGAATATAATGAAAAATCAGTAGTCGTCTGTTTGCATTTTAAGTTGTTTTTAACGAAATAATATTGTGAGTGTATTACTAAACCAAAGTTATCGTATAATAAAACTTTTATGTTTATTTTTTATTAATTATTCCTCCAATGCTTTAACTTTGTTGAATTTGTTTGCATTAAAAGAAATTTGTAACAAAAATAACTATTTAAAATAATGATAAAACAATATTTTAAATGGTAATGAAATAACAACGATTAAAATATCGTATTATGTATGTAATAAAGACCACTGCAAATGTATTTAAAAACAAATGAAATTTCATTTAATAACAAGACCACTAGCATTATTAAATTCAACTTTTATTTTCATTTGTTTTTGACTATTTATAAAATAAACCATAAAATAAGTCAAAACAAATGTTTTCTTCCATAGTTTTTACTAACAATGATAACTTAAAAGAAAGTAATTACTTGTTTTTATTGTACATGAATAGTGCAAAAAATACTACCAAAAAGTAAAAGTAACTGTTTTTACTATTGTTTTGTTAAGTATTTGCAATAAATTTTAAATGAAATAAAAAAACGTCTAAAAATCGTAAAATACCGATAAAAATCTCAAAAAATCTTTAAACTTCATAAAATTCGCTAAAACTAAAAATTATAAAAATCATTGAAATTGGAGAAAATCACCAATATTGGAAAAATTTCCAAAATTAAAAAAAAAAATTTCCATAAATGAAAAAATCGATAGAATAAAGAAAACATAGCTACGATGTAAAAAAATCGTCAATGAAACAAATTTCAAAATTTAAATAAAATCTCAATAAACGAAAAAATCGCTAGAATAAATCAAAAATTCCAAGAATGAAAATGTTGTCAAAATTAAAAAAAAACGCTAAAAATTAAAAAATCATCAAAAAATAAAATAATCAAAAAAATTACAATAGAAAAATAAAATTGCAATAAAAATTGCTACAAAAAAATACAAAAATCGGCAAGACAAAATTATAGTCGTCCATAAATTAAAAAATGGATAAAAAATTGGTAAATAATTGATAAAATGAAAATAAACTACAAAATGTGCCAAATTGAAGATGTTCGAGAGCATGTGGAACAAATCGTTGAAAAAATCTTTGAAATTGGAAAAAATTACTGATATTGAAAAATTTTTTCAAAAGTAAAAAATATTTATAAATTAAATACGCCAGAATGTAAAAAAATCGACAAAAAAATTGAAAAACTGAAAAAATTTATAAAACTAAAAAAATATTGCCGAAGTAACCCTATCCTTGTGGGAAACGGACCTGTAACAGGACACGTCACTTAACTGGTCCATTGGAACAGGGAAAGCACCTCGGACCGATTTTTGATATGAAACGGACCGGTCAATTTAACATGGGCTTGTCATAAAAGGAAGTGAATTGGACTGTGACAGGAATGACAAGTAGAACCTCTCAGTGCACTAACGCAAAAGACCTTGTCACAACACTAACGTCACAGAACACACCCAAAGATTTTATGATAAGTCTAAAAACAGCTTTTCACTCAAATAATTAAAATAGTAATAATTTGAAAAAATCGACTTACCGTCAGAAGGATTCTTTCATAAAATGTTCTGAATTCCAGGAAAACGCTCTAAAGTTTCAAATATGGTCAAATAAATAGAAAATTAAAAAAAAAATAAGGCAATAAAAGAAAAATTGGATGACCGGTCACGGAATAGGTGATTTTAGGTCAATCGTTGTCCCAAAATCGGACTAGAAATCCGATGAGCAATCTTGAATTTAACTGGATTTTGGTGTTTGTTTTAAGTTTTGGATTTTGGTTTGTTCTGATAGAAGTTCCTACCTACTACGTGACCGGTTCCTAAGGTACCTATTACGTAACCGGTTCCTAAAGTACCTACTACGTGACCGGTTCCTAAGGTACCTACTAAGTGACCGGTTCCTAAAGTACCTACTACGTGACCGGTTCCTAAAGTACCTACTACGTGACCGGTTCCTACAGTACGTGACCGGTTCCTAAAGTACCTACTACGTGACCGGTTCCTACAGTACGTGACCGGTTCCTAAAGTACCTACTACGTGACCGGTTCCTAAAGTACCTACTACGTGACCGGTTCCTAAAGTACCTACTACGTGGCCGGTTCCTAAAGTACCTACTACGTGACGGGTTCCTAAGGTACCTACTACGTGACCGGTTCCTAAGGTACCTATTACGTGACCGGTTCCTAAAGTACCTACTACGTGACCGGTTCCTAAGGTACCTACTACCTGACCGGTTCCTAAGGTACCTATTGCGTGACCGGTTCCTAAAGTACCTACTACGTGACCGGTTCCTAAGGTACCTACTCCGTGACCGGTTCCTAAAGTACCTACTACGTGACCGGTTCCTAAGGTACCTACTACGTGACCGGTTCCTAAGGTACCTACTACGTGACCGGTTCCTACAGCACCTACTACATGACCGGTTCCTAAGGTACCTACTACGTGGCCGGTTCCTAAAGTACCTACTACGTGACCGGTTCCTAAAGTACATACTACGTGACCGGTTCCTAAAGAACCTATCACGTGACCGGTTCCTACAGTACCTACTACGTGACCGGTTCCTAAGGTACCTACTACGTGACCGGTACCTAAAGTACCTACTACGTGACCGGTTCCTACAGTACCTACTACGTGACCGGTTCCTTAGGTACCTATTACGTGACCGGTTCCTAAAGTACCTACTACGTGACCGGTTCCTAAGGTACCTACTACGTGGCGGGTTCCTAAGGTACCTATTACGTGACCGGTTCCTAAATTACCTACTACGTGACCGGTTCCTAAGGTACCTACTACCTGACCGGTTCCTAAGGTACCTATTACGTGACCGGTTCCTAAAGTACCTACTACGTGACCGGTTCCTAAGGTACCTACTACGTGACCGGTTCCTAAGGTACCTATTCCGTGACCGGTTCCTAAAGTACCTACGTGACCGGTTCCTAAGGTACCTATTACGTGACCGGTTCCTAAAGTACCTACTACGTGACCGGTTCCTAATGTACCTACTACGTGACCGGTTCCTACAGTACCTACTACGTGACCGGTTCCTAAAGTACCTACTACGTGACCGGTTCCTAAAGTACCTACTACGTGACCGGTTCCTAAAGTACCTACTACGTGACCGGTTCCTAAAGTACCTACTACGTGACCGGTTTAAAAGTATATATCACGTGACCGGTTCCTAAAGAACCTACTACGTGTCCGGTTCCTAAGGTACGTACTACGTGACCGGTTCCTTAAGTACCTACTACGTGACCGGTTCCTAAGGTATCTACTACGTGACCGGTTCCTAAGGTACCTACTACGTTACCGGTTCCTAAAGTACCTACTACGTGACCGGTTCTTACAGTACCTACTACGTGACCGGTTCCTAAGGTACCTACTACGTGACCGGTTCCTAAAGTAACTAAAGTAGAATTTTATGGCCAACATTTTTGTAGAACATTTCATTCCAGTCCTCCCCCTATTTAAGAGCCAAAAATTACCGTTATGTGGGGATTTAAAGGGTTAATATGTTCCACAAAAATATTTGCGTTAATATTTTCTACAAAGTTGTTCTACAAAGTATCCTACACCTTAGATGTAGGCAACACATCGATATTCTGCACGAACAGGCCAAAGGAGGAAACGATGTGATCTTTCAAAACGCCGACACACGTATATTTTTTTTTGTCTCCTCTACCAGAATTCATTGTCAGAACCCCGTAAATTTTTTTCATATTGTACTGTGTAAATTTATAAATTGCGGAAAGATTTCAAATATGTGTCTCAATCATATTTCTCATATTTCTACTGCTTTACTGTTTTCACCGGTCACGGCACAGGTTTGCATTTGCAGATTGGCCTTATTTCACCAATTTTTTTCTCCTCAAAATCGTTTGCACCTCCATAATTTTACTTCAAAAGTTTTTTACATTATTTATATTAAAAAGATAGAACTTTTTTACGATATTGGTGGAGGGTATTCAAAGATTCGGCACAGTAATTTATTCCTTTTTTACTCGTTTTATTCTAAAGATTTATTTTTAAGTTTTGCAAAATATTTTTTTTTTTATTCTATCTATTGTTCTATTTTTAGGCTTTTTTGACCTAAGATTTTTTATATTTTGCTGATATTTTTATTTTTTATGTTTTTACTCTTTTCGTATCCTAAAAAATAAATCACATGTGTATATGTCTCAAATACTTGGCACAATAATCTCTTAATTCAGGAAAATATGGGTTAATTGCTGCCAGCAGTGCAGTGTTTATAAACTTATTTTTCTACTTTATTGGCTTTAACCATCTGTCTACCAATTTGTTGTTCCTGGGACCGATATATAGTCAAAATATTCAAACTGCTTCCAAAGAAAGTCTTAAAAATATAAAAAAAAAATAATATTGCGATTTTTGTGTTTAATAGGACATTAGTACTGTTACAAAAATAATTTATAATCATTTTTGCAATATTTGCTTCATCATCGACAAAATGTGCCGATAACTAAGACACAAAATGATAAATATTGTCCTGCTTGATAAATAATCTTGTCTTGTTATACATAAATGCATTTGAATATTTAGTCAAATGTGGGATTTCAACACATTTAAATTTAATTAAATGTAATAATTTATATTTTTAGCCATCGGAAATGCATGTCATGCAGTTGTATGGCCTCAATAAAACAAAATATAAAAAAAAGAAATATACAAAACGTTTCCTAAACTAAATTTTGAACAAGAACAAACAATAGCTGCAGCATTTGATGATACCAAATCTATAAACTACAAATATGATGAATGCCAAAAGATTATTTTTATTAGAAAAAAAAATCACAAATATTCAAAAAAAGAAAAAAACAACCCAGCAAAATTTTCTGTTTCAAACAATGGGCTGTGGAATAACTGCTCTTTCTTACACGCAAAGAAAAAACATAGTTGGGAGAATCATATTCGGAAAATATCATATATTTTTGGGTTTATGATTGTGCCAACCATAATCGTACTATATTATGGTTATCATATTATGATAATAAAATATCCATAATTTTACCATAATATGGACCCTACAGTTATATTATGATCCAAAAATTACCATATTATGATTCTAAACAAACATATTATGATGTTGAATTTATCATAATATGATTGCATGTAATCATAGTATGCTCAAAATTTTTCTACATTATCTTTTTGATAATGAATTGATAATTGTAAATAATATAACATGTATGTATAAAGAATTTTCGAAAAAAACCCTAAAAAAAAAAAATAAACTGGATCTTAATGTTGATGAAATGTTTTTAAGCCATATGAAAGGTGTTTTCTACCCATCTGATATTTGTCCAGTTTTGGTAAACAATATGTGATTGTTTTTTTAAGACTTTTTGGTTTTTATGAAAACAAGACAATACTAGTATTCGAACTGTAAATATCAAAGCATTTTATGGTTGCATAATTATCATATTTTTCTCATAATCAGGATTTTTGTTATCACAGTATGGTTACAGCCAATCATGTTATAAAATAGAAGCTGGCAATCATAAAATAGTGAAATATTTACTATAATAATGATGGTAGCGACCATGTTGATTGTTAGACAACCAATACCGACAACCATACCGGTTTGCAGCAAGCACAATATAGTAGCAGTGATCATGTTGCAACCATGTTTTTGCTCTGCGTGTAAGAACTAATTCTACTGACAGTTCTAACACCGATAATTTTTGAGTGAAGTGTTTATTACCGTTATTGAGACAATCGTAATTTATATTAGAATTGATTTCAAAAGATTTTTCTTAAGTGCTTATTTACAGGAAGAAGAAGAAAACATTTTTTATTTTAAAAATTTAACAGACACAAGGTACACGCAGAGAAAAAACATGGTTGTAACATGATCACTGCTAATATATTGTGCTTGCTGCAATCAGGTATGGTTGTCACAACCATGTTATTGGTTTTATAACCATCAACATGGTCACTACCATCATTGTTATAGTAAATATTTCACTATTTCATGCTTGCCACTTTCTATTTCATAACATGATTGGCTGTAACCATACTGTGGTAACTAAAACTCTGACTATGACAAAAATATGATAATTATGCAACCACAAAATGCTGGCGACAATCAATAAATAATTATACATCAAATAAAACATGACTTTGACATTTACAGTCATAATATTGTCTTGTTTTCATAAAAACCAAAATTTTATCAGTTCAGTCAGTTTGTTTTTACTACAAAATGTCTTAAAAAACAATAATATATTGTTTAAGGCTGGGATTTTATATTAATTAATTATTAATATGCCATAATATGATATTGTGTATTAATAATCATTATATAATAAGAAGGATCATGTATATATATACATATATATATTATTGTAGGGATCATATAATGATAATCCAGGAATCATAATACAGTAGGGAGGACCATAATATGATAACATTTTGAGCATACTATGAGTACATGTAATCATATTATGATGAATTCAAGATCATAATATGTTTCTTTAGAATAATAATATGGTAATTTTTGAATCATAATATAACTGTAGGGATCATATTATGGTAAAATTATGGTTATTTTATCATAATATGACAACTTTATTATAGTACGACTATGGTTGACACAATCATAAAAAAATATATGATGCTCTTCGAATATGATTTTTCCAACCATGTTTTTTCTCTGCGTGTTGTTACCACACTGCCGTTGTTTCGCTACATCTAAAGACTTGTCAGCGTTTAGATTATGTATCAATTGTTCAATGTGATTTTATTGTAATGCAGAGATGTTAGGTGCAGGGCAGAGATGCTGTTGCCTCGGGGCAATTTTTTTTTTTTTTTGCAAAGTATTTATAACAGCCATTTAGACAATTGTAATTAGTATTAGAATTAGTTGCTAAAGATTTTTCAAAAGAAAATATTTTTATTGAAAAAATTTAACATACAAAAGCGTGTTATCAGACTACAGCAGCTTCGTCCTATCCAAGGACTTGTCAGTATTAAGTTTTTGTGTCAATTGGCCAAAGTATTTTTTTATTGAAATTGTCCCAAAAGCAACAGCAACAGTTTTTTAACTGGAGCGAGTCCTACATAAAATCGATTCTCCGTCAGTTGTACGAGTATGTTATATGTTTCATGGGATCGATTGATAAGCAAACAATTTATATTGCAAAGAAACATGAAAATTTTATTAATAAATTATTGAGAATAAAAATTTAAAAAACTTGACAGAGCCAGCAGGATAGAACAAAATATTTGTTTCCATTTTATTACTTTTATACTTTTTTTTTGTCGATTTTTTAAATTTTATGTTTTTTAATCTAAGCGTTTTTACAATACAATTTTACTGATAATTTTTAATATTCAACGTTTTTTTCACTTTTTTTATTTTATTCAGTTTGGGCTATTATTTTCATTTACTGACGATTTTTTTATTTTTGGCGATTTTCATATTATTATTCATCTTTTTCATATTAGCTTTTTTAATATTCTTGCGATTTTTGTGTAATTTCAGTTTTGTTTTATTTTTGGAAATTTTTTTTAAAGTCATATTTTCAATTTTTAAGAATTTTATAATTTTGAGAGATTTTTTTTCCATTTTTTCGAATGTTATCAATTTCTAGTTAATTTTTTATAATTTTAGAGATTTTTTCTAATATCGTCGATTTTTTTCAATTTTACCTTTTTTAATATTTGATTCGATTTATCTTATTTCATCTTTGTCTTAATTTTGTAGATTTTTTAAATTACCGTATTTGAAACTTTTACGAATTTTGAGCGCTTTTTTTTATTTTTCCAATTTTTTTTAATATCTAGCGTTTTTCTAGTTTTTTGGCGATTTTTTTAGTTCAAGCTTTTTCTATATTCTATCGATTTGTTTAATATCAGTTTTAATTTATTTTTGAAGATTTTTTTAAATATTACCATATTTTCAATTTTTACGAATTTTATAATTTTGAGCGATTTTTTTTTTAATTTTTAGTTTTTTTTTTAATCTTAAAAATTTTTTCTAATATCAATTTTATTTTAATTTTAGCTTTTTTAATATTTTTGGCGATTAGTCTAATTTCAGCTTTGTTTTATTTTTTGGAGATTTTTTAATTTTAGCATATTTTCAATTTTTAAGAATATTATAATTTTAAACGATTTTTTTTGCAATTTTTCCGAATGTTTTAAATTTTTAGTTCATTTTTTTTCTAATTTTATTGATATTTTCTAATATCGTCGATTTTTCTAGTATGTGCCAGTATTTTTTTTATTGAAATTGTACCAAAAGTTCTTTAACTGGAGCGAGTTCCACATTGAACTGATTCTCCGTCAGTTATAGCTTGCATTTGAGTGCCTTGCAACAGGTTATAGAACTAGTTTAATGCAATCGATTGATTAGCATACGATTGTTAAAAATTTTCCTGGGTTAAATTATAATAACACATGACAAGACATTTGTTATAAAAATGTACACAATCAAATACATCAGATTGTAAATTAACAAATAAAATGAATTAAAAAAGATTTATATAAATTTTATAGAAAAAAAGTCTATATAAAAAAATAATAAAAAAAATGTTTAACCGAAAAACTACAGAATTTTAAATGTGATTTCTATTTAGAAGAAAAAAATGAAAGAAAATGAATTCAAATGTTGTTGTTTTGGCAAATCAATCAGGAAATAATTTCAAGTGAAAAGTTTTATAAACTTTTAATTTCATTCTTAAGTTTTGTATACTGAATTAAATTGAAACAATGAAAATGATTTAATTTTTTTTTGTTTTGTTTTTGGTGTGCTAATTTTGTTGGTAAAACAGAAGAAAAAAAATGATTAAAAAAAAACATTATTTATTATGATTACTTGAGGCTAAATTTAGTTGGACTCATAAATGTTTATAGTCATTTACTATATGTAAGTATACACTTAACAAAATTTAAAGAAAAGCAATTATGTAAATGAAAGAAATAATAAAATTCATGTTATGCAATGCGTATGTTTGATATTTTTTAGGCTCTTATTAAATATTAAGCATACGTAAAAATTTATTGATATTTCAATTTGATACAGAGAGATTTTTTAATGCAAACATAACTTAACTTATTTTATTCCTTTATAATTCTAAATGGCAAAATCTGGCTGCCTTTATTTTAATATCTCTTAGTGTTCCCGTATTCATGTAATAATTCATGTTTTTCTTTGTATATGAATTCATTGCGAGTGTTTATGTGTGCGTGCGTACATGTACGTATTATCATTCAATTGTAGATATTTATTTTTGTACATAGTCAATATGTTTATTTATTTACCAAAATACATACAACACCAACCAAACCCAAATATACGCAATTTTAAACGCAATATTTGGGTTTCATTTAAATCAATACATTTAAGACAAAAACCAAAAATAACATCACAATTTTTGTACAAGTACACATGTATTATTAAAATTTTTCTGATATTTTAACCTAATTTTTAAAGGACACAAAAGTCATGCATAAATATGGAAAATTGTAAACCAAAAAAAAAAAAAAAATTTATATAAACATTTTAATATTAATGGTCATACGTAAACAACATCTCTTACAAAATGACTATTGTATGCTAAGATATTCATATTGTATGTTAAAGTTCAAAATGTAAAAAATGCAATTTGGATGTAGCAATTTATGGCCATTAATATTTTCTTTGTTTTGAGAAAAATAACTGCTTGTGCCAAAATGTATTTTAAATTGATCTTAATTATTTAATTCCATGAATTGCATATCATGACTTTTTTTTTTTTAATTTCAACGATTTTGTAATTTTTGAGGTTTTATAATTTAAGTGTTATTTTCACTTCTAGCGATTTTTTGTCATTACTTTTTTGTTAAATTTTTGCTTTTTTATTTTGTAGTGTTTTTAAATATTGACTACTATTTCAATCTAAGCAATATTGTTTCCATTTTGTTGATGATTTTCAATTTTTTAGTTATAATTTTTAATGTTAGCGATTTTTTAAATGTCGCGATTTTGTACAGGAAATAATCAAGATAATAAATAAATAAATATTAAAGAAGTTATTTTGTTAAATGAATGGTATGAATAGGATTTAAGACCAAATAATCATTTTCTTTTTTTATAAATTTTTTATTTTTTTATATTGCAAACAAACACGAAAATATTATTTGTAAGTTAAAATTCTACAGAGCCAGCAGGATAGAAAAGAATATTTTTTTTTTCAATTTTATTAATTTTTAACTTATTGAAAATTTTTTTATATTTTAGCGATTTTTTTCAATTTGATAGAATTTTGTTTTTGAAATTAAGCGATTTTTTACAGGTCGGGTATTATTTTAATATTCAGCGTTTTTATCACTTTTGGCGATTTGATTCAGTTTTGGCGTTTCTTTTTATTAACTGGCGATTTTTTTTTTATTTTTTAATATTTTTGATATATTTGTATAATTTCAGTTTTGTTTTATTTTTGCGAATTTTTTATTCTGACCATATTTTAAATTTTTAAGAATTTTATAATTTTGAGCGATTTTTTTATAAATTTTTTTAATGTTTTCAATTTCTAGTTATTTTTTCCAATTTTAGCGTTTTTTTCTAATATCTTCGATATTTTTCAATTTTGACTTTTTTATTATTTGCGATTTATCCTTTTTCAGCTTTGTTTTATTTTTGCATATTTTTTATATGATCATATTTGAAATTTTTAAGAATTTTGAGCGATTTTTTAATTTTTTTGATTTTTTTAATTACTAGCGTTTTTTTCTAGTTTTTTTTTTTTTTTTATTAGTAATTCATTTCAATTCCATACAATACATATATGTGTCTCAGCGCCACTAGGGCATTTTTGAGACAAGTTGGCAATATAGTTTTTGGCAATTTTTTTCTAAAATCGTCGATTTTTTCAGTTTTAGCACTTTTAATATTCTATCGATTTATCTAATTTCAGCTTTGTTTTATTTATGGAGATTTTTTAATTTAAGCATATTTTAAATATTTAGGAATTTTATAATATTGAGCGATTTTTTTAATTTTTTTCGCATCTTTTTAATTTCTATCGATTTTTTCTGATTTCAGCGATTTTTGCTAATATCGTCGATTTTATAACGTCTAGCTTTTTTTTATATTATATCGATTTATGTAATTTAATATTTTTAAATTGTACAAATTTTATAATTTTTAGCGTTTTTTTTCAAGTTTTCCGAATATTTTCAATTTCTAGCGTTAAAAATCGCTAGAAATTTAACATTTTTTTTAAATAACGTCGATTTTCTTTAATTAAAGCTTTTTAATATTTTTGGTGATTTATCTAATTTTAACTATGTTTTATTTTGGAGATTTTTTAATTTTAACATATTTTTAATTTTTAAAAGTATTATAATTTTAAGCGATTTTTTAATTTTTCCGAATGCTTTCAATTTCCGATTTTTTTTCTTCAATTTTTTTTCGAATATTTTTAATTTTTAGCGATTTTTTCTAATTTTAACAATTTTTGCTAATAATGTCGATTTTTTTTTCAATTTCAGCTTTTTTTTAAATAAATATTTTTGTCGATTTATCTAAAATCAACTTTATTTTATTTTTGGAAATTCTTGAGCATAGTTTAAATTTTTAAGAGTATTATAATTTTGAGCGATTTTTTTAATTTTTTCGGATGTTTTCAATTTCTAGTCAGTTTTTTTTTTGTAATTTTATCGATTTTTTCTAATATTGTAGATTTTTTTTTCAATTCTAGCTTTTTTTTATTATTTTTGTAGATTTATCTAATTTCAGCTTTGTTTTATTTTTGGAGATTTTTTAATTTTACCATATTTTAAATTTTTATGAATTATTATTTTAAGCGATTTTTAATTTTTTCGATTTTTTTTCTTAAATTTTTCCGAATCAATTTTTAGCATTTTTTTTACTTTGAAATTTTTTTTTTAGTTTTCGATTTATTTTTCAATTTAAGCTTTTTTAATATTTTTGGCGATTTATCTAATTTCAACTTTGTTTTATTTTTGGAGATTTTTGAATTTTAGCATATTTAAAAATTTTTAAGAGTATTATAATTTTGAGCGATTTTGTTTTTTAATTTTTCCGAATGTTTTCAATTTTTAATATTTTTTTTTTTAATTTTAACGATTTTTTCTAATATCGTTGTTTTTTTTCAATTCTAGCTTTTTTTAATATTTTGGACGATTTATCTGATTTTAGCTTTGTTTTATTTTTGGAGGCTTTTTTAATTTTACCATATTTTAAATTTTTATGAATTTCATGATTTTTTTAAATTTTTGGCGATTTATCTAATTTCAGCTTTGTGTTATTTTTGGTGATTTGTTAATTTTAGCATATTTTCACTTTTCAAGAATATCATAATTTTGAGCGATTTTTTTTTAATTTTCCCAAATGTTTTCAATTTCTAGTTATTTATTTTTTTAATTTTAGCGATTTTTTTTAATATCGTAGATTTTTTTTCAATTCCACCTTTTTTATATATATTTAGCGATGTATCTAATTTTAACTTTGTTTTATTTTTGGAGATTCTTGAATTTAAGCATATTTTCAATTTTTAAGAATATTATAGTTTTGAGTGATTTTTTTGAAATTTTTCTGAATGTTTTCAATTTTTAGTTATTTTTTCAAATTTTAACGATTTTTTCTAATAACGACGATTTTTTTCAATTCTAGCTTTTTTCATATTTTGGGTGGTTTATCTAATTTCAGCTTTGTTTTATTTTTGGAGATTTTTTAATTTTAGCATATTTTAATTTTTTACGATTTTTATAATATTGAGCGATTTTTTTTTTTAATTTTACTAGATAAACTTTTCAGTCCAAACACAGCATTACGCAGCACGTGGCTGTGAAAAAACTTATTAAACTTAATGCAAACCTGTAACCTTGATAACCTTTTTAAATAATTTTTAATATAAAATTAAAACAATTTTACTGTTTGGAAAGTAATTTTTTGTTTTGTTTGTAATAAAGACAAGTGTAATTTTTAAATAAAAAAATTACTGCATAACATGAATGTAATGAAATCTGTAATTTTATGTAGTCTGTTTTTCTAATGACTTAAAAATAGAGTTTGAAATTATTTTTCATCGGCAAATAAAAAAAGGAGAGTGATGTGTTTTATCTCTTCTATCGAAATTTTATCATAATCCGTGAATGATCCCTGATCTTCCTTTTTAAATATGGGCACCTTAATACAGTTTCGTCAAGTCTAGTTGGGCCTTATTACAAAATAAAAAAATTATATATCTTTATTCGTGAATAAAATATAATCAAAATTTTTCTTTTTTTTTCAGGTGAGTTAAATAATCTTTGTAAATTCATTGTAAGTAAACATTAAAATCTGTCAATTCTATTATAAATGTTTATAAATAAGTATCCCTAAAGAAAAAAAAAAAAAAGAAATTGGCACGTTAAGTACTTTTAACAAAAGTGAAAGTATTTAATAATCAATCAATTCGTTAAAATATAAAAATCCTCAAATTAGATACAGCTGATAAGCAGCATATTTTTCTTAAACTGCCAACTAAAAAATAAAATTATTTTGAAAAATGTTTTGTTATTGTCACAAATCTTACAGCATATTCTTACCAATTTATAACAGCAACAACAAATAATAAATTTGACACACAAAAAAAAAAAAAAATAAATGAGGGATTTTTTCGACAAGTTACTAACGTCACTAAATGTTTAGAATTAATAATTTAAAAGAAATTATTTCAATTGTTATTTTTTCGATTTATGTATTTTCTTAAATTTTTCTAATTTAATTACAAACAACGCAAAAATGGTTCATTGATTTTGTAAAAGTAAAATACCCAGAGACAATGACAATGAAAAAAAAAACACTAAAATAAAAGATTAAAATCAAAAAACAGATAAAATTAACTAATTGCCAAATTGCTTTTAATCAAAAAAAAAAAGATAAAATAAAATAAAATAAAACAAAAAAAAAGTAAATGCATTTTAAATTGCATTAATTTATTTTTAGTAGTTTTATAAAATTCCTAAGGATACGTTGCACGAGCTCGTAGAAATTTATTTACGCGGCGGGCAAAAAAAAATCCTAAATCCCTAATTTCTCGCGTCTTATCTCTCTTTCTCTTTCTTTCTATTGTCAAACCATACGTTAAAAAGAAAAATTATTAAATCAATATAAATATTGATGGAATAAAAAAATTTTGTTTTACATAGTGTTTGTTTATTTTTGGGATTTTTTAAAGAAAAAAAAATCGGTTTAAAATAATAAGCGAAAAATTTTGTTATATTAATTAATAAATATTTATTTAATTTGGCCTAATTTTAACCTTTCTGTTTTTAAAAACAAAAAAAAAAAAAAAGATTTAGTAAAACGCATTATTTTGTTTTGGAAAATTTTACAAAATCGCATATTTGTTTGTATTTTAAAAATTTATTACTAAAAATTTTGCGCATTTAGTTTGAATTTAAAAGAAAGTTTCTATTGCGCACTTATATGGTCTGTTTTGTGATTATAAATCCAGTGAATTCATATTTAAAATAAAAATCAACAAAAATATATTTTTCTTATAATATTACACAAGCAATTGGATTACAATTAAAACTGCAGTAACTACCAGTTTTGGTATAATTTCATTATGGCTATTATTGATGATGATGAGGTAAGATTTTGTGAAAAAAAAAATCACTTTAATCTAGCAAATAATTGCGTTGAATTCACAAAACATTTAATAATAATTTAATTATATTATACGTGGAATTAAAAAAAGAAACATTTAGTTATATATTTTACTACAAATTATATTATTAAATTTTATTGAATTAAGACTTTTTTAGTGATATCCAAACGTATGATTAATGTATAATGTAATTCATATATATATATCAGACGTATGATTTATATCCAAATTTACACAAATAAAAAAACAATCATACGTCACAGATTATTTAAATATATTATTAATGTTACAGTGGTATTTAGTTAGTATTAATTATTTACATTTAGTATTTGATATCAAAGGACCCAACATAAGTTTTTTTTATTGCTTTTATTTTATTTAATTCATTCATTCATTGCTTTTATCTTATAAAAGCAAATAAAAAATATTAACTAACTTAAAAATAAAAAACAAGTAAAATAATACTAAAATCACGTCAAAAAAATATTTTAAAATTTAATCGATATTTTCGGTAAAATTATATTGTATCATATTTGTTTTGTGTCCTTATTTATTTTAATCTTGGAGCACTTCAGACACAATGATTTTAAACAAAAGCTGTTTAACATCCCAGCAAAACCACGCATAACCAAATAGTGGGTAAAGTAATGTATAGCCATAGGGGCCGATGGATTACTTTACACCTTACTTCATTGATGAATTTTACAGGCTATGAGCCTCAAAGTAATGTATATACCCATTACTTTAGAGGTAATAATGTAAGTGGTTACTTATATTGTTACGAGAATGGAAAAAGTAATGTATCTAAAAATAGATTTTTAAAAAAGAGGAATTTTTTTTTAAAAAAAATTATTACAAATATTTTATTTAAAATATTTGTAATTAAAAATAATGTGGTCAAGATGGGAATCGAACCAGGGAAATCTGGTTGCCAGCCAAGAACTCTACCCACTGAGCTATCGACGCATATAGTATTTGATTGTTTTAAACTTAAATGAATTGTTGCGCTTCGTTTTTTCGCTAGTGTTGTCAAAACAAACATACATTACCCTTTTGCTTACAAAAAAACACAATGTAATGTATCTAAAAAGAGATTTTCAAAAATATTTCAATTATTACTTTACATTTATAAATCATATATTACGTAACCAATAGTGAGTAACGTATTACTTTATTGCAAATAATGAAAAAGGTAACGAGCTATCATTACAAGGAAACGCATGAGAATATCGCACCCATTACCAAAGTTTTACTGGTATGTTTGTTGACTCCACACATATTTACTTTACATACATAGAGAGCGATTCTAGAAAAAAATTAAAAATTTGTATAAAACAATAAATTACAAAAACCAAAAACTAAAACAAAAATACTACTACAAGCAAACTACTATTATAGAAACATATAAGACTTTTGGGCCTGGTACCAATTAAAAAATATACAAAAATAAAGTACAGATTTCCATAGACTTCCCTGTAGTATGAATCCTTAAATATCTCCGATATCTATTATGTTATACACTTAAAATTGTTTGTAAATTAAAATAACATAAAATACCATTTAAAAGAAATGTTATTTAATTTAAAAACCGGCCTTCTTCCTTTTTTATTTAAATAAAATGGTTTTTGTTATTTATTTTTAAATGTTGTTCAAACAACTGATACATCAGTAAAAAAAAACAAATGATTAATCAGTTAAAAATAAATGTTAAATTTTGCCTACCAACAACTGAAACACAGCCGCAAATAACGTTGCAAGCGACAAAATTGAAATTTTTGAGAAATCGAAAAAAAAAGTTTTAGATCTTGTGGTTTATCCCACTGACTGATTTCTTTAGATTGCATTTTGATAACGAAATGCTGCTTAATTTTTCCTAATTTCATTTTCAAAAAAAAAAACAGGTTTTGTAAAAATTGTCACTTAAAACGTTATTTGCGGCAAAGCTTCAACTGATTATTCATTTATTTTAAATTTTTTCCATTTTTTGTATTTTTTTTTTTTTTGTTTTTATCTACAAAATGTATACTCACACAGTCTATAGATACATTTTGTATGAATTACCATATGTGTGTGTGAGTTTATGAAGTTCTTGTAATTTGAATTGATTTGTATATAAACAAAAATTTTGAGATGAAAAACTTTTTTAGATGTGAAAATAACTTTTTGGTGGAAAAAAAGTTTAAAAAAATTTTTTGAGGTGAAAAAATTTTTTGTGGTGAAAAAGATTTTAGTGGTGAATAAAATTTTGAGGTGAATACAAAATATTTACTGCTAAGCGACTGATGAAAAAAATATGGAAAAAAATATTATGTACCAGTCGCTGCTATGAAATTGTACTAAATTTGTATGGGCAATTTAGACACATTTTAAAGCATAGTTTTTGGCAAATACTCAATTTTGTTACTGACTAATGGGGACTTGTTCTGCAGCAGAATGTGCCTAATGGAGAGAATGCACTTTCTGATTCGCCACGTATTAACAAATAGTTGCAACGAATGTTCTTTCTTTAAAAAATTAAAGTGTGTTTGAAGCAAAGAAATTAGTTTGTTAAAGAAAGAACATGAGTTGTAACTATTCGTCAATAGATGGCCCATCAGAAGGTGCATTTTCTCCATTAGGCATATTTTGCTGCAGAGCTAGTCTCCATTAGCCATATTGTGCTACAATATGCAGTAGAGTTGTATTCATTTTCTATTTTCTTCGTAACATAAATGAATATTTGCCAAAAACTATAAAAAATATATGTTTTATGTGCATATTATACCTTAATTTTTTAAATCAATATTCATTTAGATGTTTAAGAGCACAATATTGCTCTTTATTCATGTGTATTTTTTTATAAAAGAAAATATTAATATAAATATACATTTGCCAATCCCTCAATTCTTAAAAATACAAATGGAATAAAAAAAAATACTATTTTCTTCTATGATAATTTCTTTTTTGACATAAAAATGTGAAGGAAATGCTTTTATTACGTCAAACATTTGAAAAATTTACTTTAAAATTATGTAATAAGTCTACTAGTAACATTTAAGCATTAAAGTATTTAAGCATTGAAGTATGTAGTTAATTTAATATTTTGGTAAATAAATTAATTGGAAGCCTAATCCAAGTCTGTCGACCTAGCCATGGGGCAGGGTTTTGTATTGTTAATTCAGCGCCACCTATTCAAAAGTAGCGGCACTAAAGCAACTATGCATTTTGCTCTTTCTTTATATATAAATGCCTTTGGAGACAACTACAACATTAAAAACAAAAAAATTAAATATGAGTGTTACAAAAACAAAAACTACATTTTATGGAATGAAATGAAAAACCAACAAAGCTTAACAAAAAAAAAAAAAAATAGATGCACAACAATTATACCAATTTGTATGGAAAATTTAGAAGTATCTTCCCATTTTCACTCATAACCGCTAGACCGATTTTGCTCATTTTCAATGCCAAACTGCTTGGGAGGATGTTCAATAATCTGGGTAAAAAAAGGCACCCCCACTTTTGCTTTCGCGTGATCGCTATTTCAACAGACAGACAGACGGACATATAGACATTCATCGCTAAATCGACTTAAAATTGCATAAGTATCTCGAATATACATATATACTTTATGGGGTCTTACACCTATATTTCCTCACCATATGTGGTGGAAAGTATAAAAACAAATTAGAAATTTTTGAATACAGGTTTGTTTTTTTCGAATTTTATATCTATATCTATACATACTTGTTAAAAAAAATGACTATCCCTAATAACCTGACTTTTCTTTATTTTTTGTAAACAAATACAATTTGAACATTTGGGGCCGCCATTGTACGAAAGCTGTTTTCGTATATGGACTGCGCGGGAACGCGAAATAGAGCAATTATATTATTTGTCTTTCTCCTCCTTAACTTACAAACACATAATTCATTTGTTAGCTTTTGTTTTTTTTAATATTTTATCAAATTAAAAACACAAAAATTTCAAATATTTTTGTGACAAATATTTTTGTTTACATTTAAAAGAGAAAAGCAAAAAATTTCCAAGACTAGGCAGCATTTTTATACATTCTTAATTTTTAAGTAGCTATATTTATAACTACTTAGCAAGTCTATATCTACTTAAATTTGTATGGAATATTTATAAAAAATTCGAAAAAAAATAAACCTTTTATATATATTTTTTTTTTTCGAAACACACAGCAAACAAAATTTAAATTTGTAATTACTGTTACCGACACAAATAAGCCACAAATTTCCTTTTTGTGGGTAAGTATTTATTAAATTTCAAACAAATGAAAAAAAATAAATGAAACTGAAAAAAAAATCAGTAAATGACAGTAAATCTTTTTGAACAAATGTATAAAAAAGTTAAAATAAATATTTCTAACTCAAACAATTTTTTTCAGCTCTCTTATTTCAATTATAATTTACATTATTTGTATCAAAAACACTAGAGGACAGGGAGGACAATGTATCCACTTAAGTACTGTTTGTGTTACTATTAAGGCTTTAAAATCACTATGGTACTTTATTGACTCATTTATATTTGTTTATAACAACTTTTGTGATATAACTTCTTTTAAATGGTGTTTGATGGAAAATATTTTTTTTTTTGCGGGGATGATATAATACATTTCGTTCGCTTTTATGTCTGTCTGTTGAAATGGCTATCACGGAGCGAATACAAGCAGGGACACTCAATTTTACGTAGATTAATGGACATCGACACAATAGTTTCGTTATTGGAAATGAGCACAGCCGGCTTAAAATTTCATAAGAATTACGAATTTATATACAGGTTGTTTGAAAAGTTCCTGCGCTCGAAATGAAAGAATACTGTTTTTGTTACGAAATATATATTTTTATTCAATTTAATCTCCTAGAAGCTCAATACACTTGTTCCAATGATCTTCCAATAATTCTATCCCATCCTTTTAATGGTTTTCTGGAAGCTCTGCAAAATAACCGTCTACGGCTGCTATGGCCTCTTCATTCGACGAAAAATGCTTTCCACGAAGGAATTGTTTAAGATTTCTGAGGAGATAGTAGTCACTGGGAGCCAAATCTGGTGAATACGGTGGATATTCAAGCAATTCGTACTTTAATTCTTTGAATTTAGCCATCGTCAAAACACTTTTGTGAGCAGGTGCATTGTCTTGATGAAAAATGATTTTTTTCTTCTTTAAACCAGGTCTTTTCTCACGAATTTTTTCATCCAGCTGATCCAAAAGGCTGCAGTAATATTCAGAGTTGATTGTTTTACCTTTCTAAAGATAATCAATCAACAAAATTCCTTTTGCATCCCAAAAAACTGATGCCACAACCTTCTTTGCTGATCGTTGTGACTTCACCTGCTTTGGAGCTGAACAACCAGCTTCAGTCCACTGTAAACGTTCTTGTTTCAATTTAGAATCATGGTGGTAGATCCAAGTCTCATCCATAGTTATAAAACGACGCAAGAAGTCGGTTTATTTCGGCTTTAAACGCTTCAAATTACGCTAAGAAATTTGTTTTCGATCCAGTTTTTGTTGAATTGTTAATGTGTGCGGCACTAACTTTCCAAATATTTTTTTCATACGTAATTGTTCATGTAAAATATGGAGTACTCGTTCGTCTGAGATGCCTATGGCATTAGAAATTTCACGCTTAGTCAAACTTGGATCTTCACTAACCATATTATGTACCTGCTCAATGATTTCTGCTGTGGTTGCAGTCTTTGGTCGTCCTTCACGTGGATCGTCTTCAAGGCTGGTACGACCACGTTTAAATTCACCAGCCCAAAATTTAACGGTGCGTTTTGAAGGTGAGGACTCCTTATACACTTCTAACAATTGTTTATAAATTTCCTTTGCTTTTAAACCCTTCAAAACAAAGAATCTAATGACTGCACGATATTCAATTTTATCCATATTAAAAAAAATCAATGACACGTCAACTTCAAATGGCTTGTAAACAAAGAAAGAATTGACAGAATGATTTGCGACTTTGCATGTGTTCTCAGGACAGTTATACCAACTTGAGAAAAAAAAAGTTTGGAGCTAGCAGTGCCATCTCTTGGTGAGCGCAGAAACTTTTCAACCAACCTGTATTTTATGGGCTCTTAGACCTATGTTTTGACACCATATATGGTCAAAATTGTTAAAATTAAAGTGTTCAAAACATTTGTTACTTTCAAAGAAATTGCAAAAAAAAAAATAATAAAAAACTTTAAATTTTCAGCATTTTGTGGTCACAACTTCGATTTCCATTGTCGGAATTATGATCGCAAGTTTTTTTGGACATAATACAAAAACGGGATAGGGTAATAATGTCCTTTGGGGTAAAATCCAAACGTCAACAAAAATTCATTATACCCAGACCATGGATATGAAAATATTAGATGAATTCCATTTTTTATTCATGACACTACTCGACAAGGTTTTTTAGAAAACTTAAATTTTTTTAAACCTCCCAATTATGAATCTCAAATCATAAAAGTTCCATTGCATAGAGTTTCCGAAATTTTGGAAAAATGTTGTTGGTTCAATATGGGGCAGAAGTAGTTGAAAATATGTTATTATTTTACGGATTTAAATTGTAAATAAAATTCGAATTCATTTAAATACAATCATATCGTTAAATGGAATTTTAGAAACCTCAAAAGTATCCTAAAAATTGATTTTGGCAAATTAAACCCTTAAAATTATTATCGATCTGTGTTAGATTCTTCCAACCATCTTCTTATAAATTGGCTGTTTATAAAGATTAATTTGTCTGTGTTAATATTGCCCATAGGCTTGGCATCATTTAAATTCTGCCCTGACAAACATTTAAAAAGTATATTATTTATATTAAATTTTAAGCTATCGATTGCCAAGTATTAACAATTCTTTATAAGTTTTTTTTTTTTTTTTTCATTTTGTTTTTCTATCAAATATTACCAAATTTTCCCTTAAAGTAAGTTGTGACATTTTTTTTTTGTTTCTTTTTCTTCTCATTTCTTTAGAAGCAAAATACCAATAAATCAAATTGACCTTTTTGTAGGCTGTTGTTTTATCAAGGTCTATGTCCTACATATTTTCTAGTAGTATATTTTTTTCATTTCTTTTCTTTTCTTTTCAGCAAATTCCATAAGGCCTTAGAATACAAAAACAAATATATTAATAAATAATTTCACTTACTAAATTTTTGTATACTAAATACTATTAACCCATTAACGCCTAATGCTGCTATATGTCCACACCAGAGTTTAATAGATTTTTTTTTTTTGGCAATATTGGTCTTAAAATAAAAGTAAAATAATTTTTTGATACACTCACAATATTATTACGCTAAAAACAATCTAAAATACATATTAAATTAATCGAAAATACAATCAATTAGAGGACTACTGATTTTTCATTATATTCAAACCCTTTTTTTTTTTGTTTATTTTCAATCATTGTTTAATAATCGTCAAAAGTAGTAAAAACAATCGGAAGTTGTTTTAAATAATCATCAATTTTTAACTAATAAAATGTTGGAAAAAAACTATTTTTGTGGTTTATTTTTAAGATTGATTTTTTTTTTATTTCTTTGTAATTACAAAACACAACACACACAGCTGTATATATTTTTATTTTATATGTGTGTATGTATATTTAAATAATTTCTTGTAATTTATACTCAAATTATTTTGTATAAAAACAAACTGTTTTGATAAAAAAAAACCAAAAAGGAAAAACCAAAAAGGAGTTTCTATTTTTAGAAACAGAAATCATATAATTTTTATTTTTTTTATTTTTTATAGTTTGTTTTTTGAAAGACTGATTCAAATAGTTAAAAAATAGATTACTATGAATTTCTACGTATTACTTTTTTAATAAACTACAATCGGTAACGGAAAATATATTTTGAGTGTGCTCAGAATAAAATTACAAAATTCTGTTTATCATATTAAAAAACTTTTATAGAATTTGAATTTTAACAAATATTTTTAATTACTTAAAATTTTGTGATAGTTTTTTTGGTGTAGCTTTCCATTTCTAGAAACTATAAAAACTTAAAAAAAAAACTTTAAACATTTATGTGGTTTTATAATTATTTTGCATAGTGTTTGGAATGTAGCTTTTTCTTTAATCACTAGGGTGTGGATGGGTTAAAATATAATATGATGATGATGGTGGTGAAAATGTCATTAAAAAAGTCTAAATTGTCTTTTTGTCTATAAAAAACAATTTTACAAACAACCACTCAATAAAGTATGTTTTTCGAATTGTTTCCCCTTTAAATGCTGCCAATATACACCCAACGAAATTCAATTAAAGACAATTGATGATTTACATTATTAAATATTTTCATAAAATACAATATAATTATTATAATTGAATTATGTAGTCATTTTTTAATTGTTATATAATAATCATTAACTGATTTTTATCGTATTATACTGAATAAAATATGTCATTCTAATTAGTACAGATTTTGTATTAATTGGGCTCAATGGGTTATTATTAGAGAGAAATTGTTCAAAATGATTCTTCATTAATTATACTCATGATTATACTCATATAGAACTCACATTTAGAAAAAACAGTAGAAAAATTTGTAAACGGTTTTCAATCCCAGTTTACTATTTTTGTACTGATTTTTAGTAAAAAAAATTATTATTTCACAAATCAATTTGCTATTTACATTTTACAAATTACAGAGTTTTAACAGAATATTTACAAATTTTTGTTGCTATTTTCAGAAATCATTTTACAAATTTTTGAAAACCGATTTGCTAAAATTAGCAAAAAAAAATATTAATTTTAAAAAAGTGGATGTTAAAACGTACACCTACAAACTTAAATTGCCTTAAAATGGTACATAGATTAAAAAAGGGATCGAAAATGAATATACCGGCTCATGTCTGAAAATATGACATCCACTTAAAATAGCACTAAAAAGTTTTTTTAGTTCTTAAAATCAGCTCTAAAAACAATTAAAATTTGACCTTAAAAGTACAAAAAAAATATTGACTAAAATATTTGTCAAAACAGAAATTAGCAAATTTAAACATAATGATAAATTTGGTAATGTGTTTACAATTTTTAAGCCTTTGATTAATTTTTAATTTTTTCTAAAATTTTTTTTGAAAAAAAAAATAATTAAAAAAAAAATTGTATGCTCTATAAAAAAAATAAATTTGAAATTTTCTACTAATATTTATAATATTTAATAATTTTTTTTTGCTGATTCTAGTACAGATTTTAAATTCCACTTTACAAAAAGTTTACTAAAATTTAATAGCGTCAGCAGACATATGTTGCTAAGAGTAGCAAAAAAAAAGAATACCGCTGGGCTCAAATTAGCAAAATTTCTAATAAACAGCAATATTTTCAGTTGCCATTACAGACTTTTTTTGGTGAGTGCAAAGAGATATATAAAGTTGAGTTTGTTTTTGAATTTGTCCCTAAAACGTTCATATTTTCTAAACAATTTGGCCACATTAAAGCCATATTCATACTAGACACTTCAATCAATATAGGGGCCAACCCTGAAAATCCATTACTACTTTATTTAGAAAAAGATATCAAAATTTTAAACTGCATCTTTTTGAAATAGTGTTCTATTTTTTGCTAAACCATTAAATTTTAGTGAAATGGCGTTGATAATGCCGCAAAACGCCAACCTTTGGCCGACGAATCATTTTCTTGTTAAGATTCATGAAAGCCAAAGGTGTAAAATTTTGTGAACAGCTTTTATTTAGTACAATTGGTTGTATGAATTCAATATAGATTGGAAAACATCAAAAGTCCAACCTTTGGTCCATGTTATTTATGGCCTAATATATAATTTGTTGAGGGCATTTTGCATTTTAGTTCAATTCAATACAGAAAAGGACAACCTTTGGCCCTTGTCCTTTTTGGCTCTTAAGATTCGGGTTGGTTATTTAAATAATATTATAGAATGGCAAATATCAGTAAAGCCCAACCTTTGACCCCTGTCATAAGTGATTCTTAAGATTCAGGGGGTGTAAGGTTTATTTTATATGTACAATCTACAATTTAGTTCAAATTGTTATATAAAAAATATTATGGAATGGAAAATGTCAGGAAAGGCCAACTTTTGGCTCCTGTCTTTTTTGGTTCTTAAGATTTAGGGGCCCTAAAGTAAATTACTTTGTGTCTAATCTGCATTTTAGTTCAGTATCATAGATTGGAAAATATCAGAAAAGGCGAACCGTTGGCCCATGTCCTTTGTGGTTCTTAAGATTTGGGGGCCTGAGGTTACATTTTTTGTATTCAATCTGCATTGTCTGATTAAATAATATTTTCGAATGGAAAATATCAGAAAAGCCCAACAATTGGCCCCTGAACTTTTTTGTACTGAATCTGGGGGGCCAATTGGCATTAAGTTCAATGGCTTATTAAATAATATTGTAGACAGAAAAGCCCAACATTTGGCCCTTGTACTTTTTTTTTTGCCATGATTCAGGGGGCCGAAGGTTTGTGTTTTCATGTACAAACTGCATTATCTCAACTGGCTAACTATATAACAACATGGATTGAAAAATATCAGAAAACACCAACTTTTGGCACCCTGAACCTTTGATATAAAAATTTTGTAAAATTAAATAGTTTTGGTAGAAAATTCGCACAAAAACTAAGGTTTAAATGTTATAAAAATATGCAAATTTGTTAAAAAAAAAGTTTTGAATTATTTTTCAAAAATATTTCATGATGTGCAATGGATTTGCCACATTAACTACTCTATGTATTCACTAAATTCACTGAAGTGTCTAGTATAAATATATTTTAAAACAATTTTTTTTTTTAAATATGGTTAAATTTAAAAAATCTCACTTCTGAAAATTCTTCCGGAGCTGTTTAAATTAAATTTAAGCTTGTAACATTTTCCAACATGGATTTTATTTAACTAAAAGTTCATTTTATTTAGAATTCAAATCAAATTTTATACAAATCGGAGAGTTTACCTTGGAATAGTTTCCTTGTTAGTACGTTTAATTAAATTTCCTTGGGTGTAGAATGAATAAATATGTTGTTTTGATAAATTTATTAGTGTTGTAAAACAAAATACATTATTAAATTTATACTTACACTTACAAACTAGACTATATCGATGGTTATACGTTGTTAGCTCATAAGTGTCATGATAAACATTAACAGATAAATACGCCAAACGTCTTTTCCAACCTGCAGATGCCAAATTTTTAGTTAAGTAATATCAACTTATGACCACTTTTTTACATTCAGCCTATATATGAACTGTTTATTTTAAAAGCGGGATAACTCCAGTTTTGATCGAAACTGAGATTTGTAAAATCATTTTGTTCCAGAACACTTGGGGCTTATTTAAAAACGTTTTTGCAAAATCTATGCCCGTCTGGTTAAGACTTTCTTAATATTTTCTTAATATTTTAATATTTTTTTAATAAATAAAAACCCTCAAAACTCAAGAAAAGGTAAAGAAGAAAATCTGGTGTCATACACTCAAGAATTAATGAAATAGAATTTAGAAAAATTAACTTATTTGGAGGAAAAATTGAAATAAAAACGGGCCAAAGACACTTTTTACCAAAATTTAATAAAATTTTTCTTGAAATTAAGAAACAAATTTTTTGAATTTTTGTCTTTAAATTAAATTGAATTATATTAAACTCATGCATTTAAAATAATAAATTATTTGTTAAATAATGATTCTCTTTGAGAGAAATACAAAAAGGGACACACGGCATCTAAGGCTAAGGATCACTGGGGGTCCTTTGTCTTCTTAAATTAACTACTTTACAGAAATTGTTGCAAAAATACAAAATATCACTGCAACATTTCTTGTTATTATTGGAAAATGGAAAAATGTCATAAGTTTATTTAACGACATTTTTAGCTTAAACTTTAATTGACATATACTAATTTTAACTTTTTTTTTATTTTTAATTGAAAAAATAGTTTTAGTTCCTTCGATAAATATAAAGTTTAATGGGCGCAACGTCTATCATAGGAAAGCCATTATGACGTAATGTTTAAAAAGTGCTTGCAATATTTTGTATTGTAGTCAGCAAACAAAATTATTACATAAAAGCGCAAATTCGAAATTTTTTATCTTTTGCTAACAACATTTAAAAATATATTTTAAGTTCAATATTTAAGACTATTCAGATTAGAGATGGGCACATGATTTTTTTAAATGGTTACTTTAATTTGTTTCCTTTAATAATAATTTTTTTGAAAATTAGGAAATCTTATTAGTTTGTTTTTATTTTATTGTTTTTTCTTTTTTTGGAAAAGAATACTAAAAATAATTTAAGCGTTTTCCAACAAAAAAAATCCTATACCCAAGTTTATTACTTTTCAAAAATTAGCAAACTTTTACTCAAAAAAAAAAAATATATCTGAACTTAGCAGCATGATAATTTACCTTAGAAATATTTCATCAGTTTCTAAAATTAAATAAATTTTTATTAATACATAGAAAAAAAATTTAATACTTTTTGTTTTTAATTGCCTGAACTAACTTTTAGAAAACAATTCTTATTCTAAATTAGAAAGTGGTGAACTTAAAACTAAATTTATAAATAACTTTCTAAAATTTAATTAATTTTACTACTAGCGAAGAAAAATGAGCACACGTTAAGTTCAAGTAATTTCTCATTTTAAGTTAGACACATTTTTTGAACTAAATGGGAGTAAATTAAGTTCTTAATTTTTGTTTAACTAAACTTAGTTTTATTACATATATGTATGCAAATTTCTTTAAAATTGATAAATTTGTATTTAACATAATTGTTTTTTTTTTTTCCTAAAATAAATAAATTTTACTCAAGAAAGATATGAACTATTTCTGAGTATATAAACTATTTCGTTTTTACTCAAACATAGGAATTTTGATTATTTTTAAGAAAATTTCTCTACGATTTAATAAAATATTTCTTAAATTAGGGAAAATTTTTAAACTATTTTTAAGGAAATTTTGGATTAATCTTTAGTTCACGTCTTTTTTTTTTTTTTTTAGTGTAGATATATTGAAGTTATAACTTAAAGAATTTAATTAATTTATGTTCTTCGTGTTAATTATGGTTCTGTTTAAACGATACAACTGAATTCTGCTTCTCTGTGATTTCTTATACAGTTATTCCATATAAACAATAACTGTGCGTTGCCATATCATGAGGTAATATGAATGAATATGAAACTAAATATAATTTGGTAAAAAATTAAATGTACTAAAATCCCACAAAACTTATAACAAATTGTGAAAATAATATTTTGTAGGCTGATCACTATCCGGATTTCATCAGGGGACGTCGTGTTTACAATTTCTAGACATATTTGTTATATTTAATTACAAACTCAAGGAAATTTCTTGTTCTCGTCTATAAGCGCTTTTAAAATCCTCAAATACACTCACAATCTATTTTCCGCTACCGAGTGTAGTTTATTTAAAAATAATACGTTAAGTTTGTTTTTAAATGAAGAATCAATTGAAATTAATAGAAATATATTTTTTAACTATTTAAATCAGTCATTCAAAGAACAAACTACAAAAATTTACAGATATTCAGTAGGAGTTGACAGTTTCTGTAAAGTGTAAAGTTTTATGTATTCTCTTTCTAAAAATAGAAATTCATATAATACCTTTTTGTTTTTTTTTACCAAAATTGTTTGTTTATATACAAAATTATTTCAATAACAATTAAAACCCAATAGACCAAAAAATATTTAAAGTATAAGAAGAACCTTTTTTTAAAAAAAATTACTAAAGTATTTTTTAATCACGTTTGAAAAACTATTATCATTCACAATATAGTTTTAAACAAAGTATATAAAAAGCTTAATAATTTTAAAAATTTTTAAGGGTTTCTCAATCTTGTTTGGGAAACTATTCTCCTTATTAATATTTTTTTAACATACTTGTAAAAAGATTACTATTAGTAAAAAGCATAACAGTTTCTCAAGTTTGTTTGATAAACTATTCTCCTTCACAATATTTTTTTAAACTTTGTATTATAATTTTGTTTTAAGTTTCATGTTCGTTAATATTTCTTCCCAACATCTCCGTTTTGGTTTTATTTATATTTAAAAAATTATTGTTCACTATAAATATATATTAAAAATGCTTTTCATATTTTGCATTTTCTCAACAGCATTGTAAGTATGATTATAAAAAACTTATTGCACACAACAATTTCTAAACTCTTTGAAGTCTTGTTCCAGTAAAGCCCCGTTAATTTTACCGTTTATTGTTGATTATTTTATACCGCGTGTATTGTCATTTCATTTTCATTCTTAATTTTGCTTTAAGAGAGTGCATAACATATTCTCTGAAAATATGTTTTTGATGTTTTTTTTCAGTTTTTTATTTTTTTTAAAGTATTTTTAATTTTTTTTTTTAATTTGAAGTTTAATTTTTGAATTTTTTTTTTCATTTTGTATTTTGTTTAAGTATTTTTTTAATTTTAATTAAAAGGAGTTTAAAAAAATACAATAAAATATGATTTTCTTATTTGCAAACATAAGCTAATTCTACAATTGTAGGTATAAGCTTTTTAAACTATTATTTCAGTAATCTTTTCACGAGGGTTCCTTTTTGATTTTTCTACAATAATTTTAAAGCGTTTTGCAATAGTTTATGAAGTATTTTCAAAGCTTAAGGCTTATGCTCGCAAGCTTATTATAAATTATTTCTAAAGGGTATTGGGAAGAAATTAATCAAATATGGATACATAAATAGAAAATACAAATATATACATCTGTGTGTGTTGTTTTTGTAAAATTGCATAAAAAAATTAAGTTTAAAAACAAACCATCAAAGTAGTTTTTTCAACGTTTTGTTAGTTAAAAATTGATGGTTATTTTAAACGATTTTCGATTGCTTTTACTACTTTTGTGTATTATTAAACAATAATTGAAAAATAAACAACAAAAAAGGGGTTGAATATATTAAAAAATTAGTAGTCCTCTTTTTTATTGTATTTTCGATTAATTTAATATGTATTATAGATTATTTTTAACGAAGTAATATTGTAAGTGTATCAAAGAAAAAACAAAAAGTAAAACGAAATATCACAATTTGCTTTGTCATCTTTCAAAATATTCCTCTGTTGTTTTAGCACATCTGGCAAATAGTGCCATCAGTAAATCCTAAAAATCTAAAAAAAAAATTTCATGTGTCTTTGATTTTTGCAGGCCACTGTATATATTTTTCACAACAAATTTTTTTTTTTAAATCCCTTTCCAATTATACTTACACCACTTTCAAAATAACCAGAGTAGTTCATATTATATGTACGTAGTCAGTCAATTTTCTACAAACATATGATAAAAATATATTGTTGTGTGGTTCAAGGTGAAAATAAAACTTTTTTACCCCAACCAAAAAGAAAAATACAAAATTGAAACAAATTTCTACTTTCTGTGTAAATTCTAAAGAATTGAAAATAGTAGATTGTAGGTATGAGTGTGTGTGTGTATGTGTTTGGTAATAATTTCTTCTGAATGTTATCGACACTAACGCATCTTTCAATCAGTGTTACAAAAAATAAAAATAAAAAAGTTTACCCACAAATTGCCAATACACAACAACAAATGATGATGCTGTTTTTATTGTCATTCTGGCTGTTTACTGTCTGAAGTCTAGATATAACATATATATGTTGCTGTCGGTAAATGCTGTACCGTTTACACACATACGTATGTGTATGTATATACAAAGGTATATACTTGTACTTACCACAGTGATTGGTTGCTGGCGATAATGAGTATTGTATTAATGAGGCTGTATTGTGTTTGAAAACTTGCTGTTACTTGTTTTTTTTCAATTTTCTTCTTATTTCTATCTTATAGATCACTGCCAAGGTTTTATTTTTAATGTTAAGTAAAAAGATTGTTTTAAATTGTTTTTTTTTCTTGCGTTAGTTATTGCACGTTTTCTATTATTTGATTTTTAAAATATTTTTTTTAGATATTATTTTTTAAACATTTTAAAAGTTTGTACTTTACTTCAATTTCAGCTTAATATTGCCACCAACCATTTTTGAAAAAATTTAGTTATAATACATTATATAATGTAATTCAGACATTTAGTAGCATATCTGAAATATTCAGTATCGATTTTAATCTATTTGTCAGTATTACATACGAAAATTAAAAATCTGAATCTTTTTTACCGTTTGGCATTTAGGTCAAACAAATAATAATAAAATTCTGTCATTCTAAAGGACTTTTTCAAAATTTGTATTTTTCATTTATAGTAATCATACTATTTATATAAAATTGTGTATAAAAAAATTAATCTTGTGAAAGATTATTTAATCATATCCAATTTTATATTCCTTAATATCTTATTTGATCCAAAAATTGGCAGATCAAATTAGATCCAGCAATATAATTGGGGATTTAGAAGGATCTAAATTGATCCAAAAAATATAAAATCAAATTAGATCCAGCAATATATAAAAGCACAAAAAAATGTGTCTCTCTGTGTGGATTTGAAACCATTGACATGGGACCACATATAATTATATCAAATTATATCTTTCACCATATCAAAAATACTCTAGATGTGGAACTATATATAACAATATCTCAAATTTGTTTGCACATATTGTGTCATATGTAACGGGGTTCCGACGATTGACTTTTGTTAAGGAGACCAAAAAAAAAAATATACGTGTGTCGGCGTTTTGATAGTTTACATCGGAATTTCAGTTTCCTCGGTTTAAGTTTCCCAGCTCTGGCCTGTTCTTGCAGCATAGGTGTAGGGTATGTTCAGCAACTTTGTAGATAACGGTGTGCCAAATATTTTTGTAGAACATATTAACCCTCTAACTCCCCCTCATAACTGCATTTTTGTCTTTATTCTAACAAATTGTAAAAAAAATCCAAAAAAAGGGGCAGGGCGGGGATAAAATGTTCTACAAAAATGTTGGTCATAAAATTCTACTATATATGTCAGAACACACCAAAACCGTAAACTTAACACAAACACCAAAAACCAATCAAATTCAAGATTGCTCATCAGATTTCTAGTCAAATTTTGGGATGACTAACATATTATAAGTCAGATTTTGGGATCACCTACATAATATATAGGTCATCCCAAAATCTGACTAGAAATTTGATGGGCAATCTTGAATTTGTCTGGTTTTTGGTATTTGTGTTAAGTTTTGGGCTTAAGTCTGTTCTGACATATATAGTATAATCTTATGGCCAACATTTTTGTAGAACATTTCATCCCCGCCCTTCCCATTTTTCGGGGTGGTTTTTACAATTTGTTAGAATTTAGCCAAAAAATGCCGTTATGTGGGGGAGTTAGGGAGTAAATATGTTCTACAAAAATAGTCATACCATTATCTACAAAGTTGCTGAACATACCCTGCACCTCAGATGTAAAGAAAACATAGTATTATACACCGACATGCTGCAAAAACAGGCCAGGGCTGGGAAACTTAAACCGTCTCTAAAATGAAATTCTGATGTAAACTATCAAAACGCCGACACACATTTATATTTTTTTTTTCGTCTCCTTAACAAGAATCAATCATCGGAACCCCGTAATTTTGGAAAAAGTTTGAAATTGTTGTGCAGTGTTATTATATAGTGTTATATACAATTTTATATGATATAATATATACCATAACTTATCATATAAATTAGTGGTTCCCACTAACTTTCACTTCACGGACCCTTTGAGGCATTTTTGCTGGCTGGCGGAACCCCAAATTTTAAATTTTTTTTTTATATTTCAATAAAAACATTTAAATCCGAAGTTTTTCAGAAAAAATAGTAGTAGTAAAAAATATAGAATTGTAGAATTTTCAGAATTTAAGAGATTTACCAGATAAATTTTTTGGAAGAATCCTTCAATTAAATTGCAAAAGAAAAACTTAAAAAACTCTAGGATTTTGAAGTGTTTCCTGTAAAAAAAGCTTCTTAGTATCTGTGATTTTTGAATGGGAAAAATTGATTCTTAGGCACATTCTGATAATTTATTAGCATCTTAGAACGTGTTCTATAGAATAAATAAAAAAAAAATAATGTGTATTTAATAAAATAAAAAAAAAAAATGGCGGAGTCTGACCAGTCTTAAGAATTGAAATATCACAACTTATTTTCCGTGGTCTTCTATTGATTTTTAAATACAATTATGGCAACTAATATGAAAGTTTAATTATTATAACCTTCTTATTTTTAAAGAATTTTTTCCAAACTCTTCCCGGACCCCTTTGGATAGATATCGCGTTGGATTTTTACACCCCTATCGCGCAACGTGCTCCTTCGATGTTCCCATAGCACTTCTCCCACAGAAGTAAAATAACAGGACAGGGTCTATAAACTAAAAAGTTTCAACAAGTTCCATCGATATCTGCGCATCAGATTGATGGAGATCTATTATCTATCGCAATTAGGGTGCTGTAATATTTAAAGCCCTTCATCTTTTACCGCCTTTCTTTCATTACTCCTCTATCCGCAAAAACTGGAGGATTGGTGTCGATAATGACTTTACACGATTTATCTCAAATTTTCTTAGAGAAAGAAGGACATGCTGTGTTTCCAATACAATAACATATGTTTGCCTGCAAATATTATATGTTGGTCTGTAATCATATATATGTTTAAATCCAATGAAACACGGGCAAACATATATGTGATTGCCTGCAAGCATATATATATATATATCTCATTATTTGGTTTGCATTCGACATGTAGTATAATAATGGTGACATTACAATTGGAAATACGAGGATATCTCTGTTTAGATGAGAAAATACAAATATTACAATATTTGCCTGGAAACATAATTGACAGCAGCATCTGCCGTACATTTTTTTTCGATTAGAGGCCAAGACTTGTGGTGATTGGGAGAAAAAGGCGGATTATAAATGACACCCTTCGCCAATCTCCGAGGGGGGTTGTGTAAACTGAGTCAAGTTTAGTACACGTAAGATACAATATTGTATGTTGACCGCTTAGCCGCCTCCGCCGATATCATTTCTTCGTAGTTGCCGCCGATGTTATCAGCTTTAACCCTATGGCGGCTAAGATGTTTGATATATAAAAATCAGACAAAAAAAAATCAAATTTTTTAATAAATTATTTCCCAAAATATAAATCTTAAATAAATTGGTTAGTTACGAAGTTAAAAATGAAAAAAAGTTACAGAAAAGTTAAAAATAATTAAATTGGTTAGTAAAAAAGAAACCGTTCTGAAAAAACTTGTCGGCTCAAGCCGCCGCTGCTTTCCGCCGCCGGCTTGCATCTCTGATGTTAACCCATGTTCCGTGGAGTCAACATTGTCTGTTGGAAGCGCCTTGGAAATACTTATCTCCATCGGACCTCCTCACTATATATACGACCTACTCTCATATATGCCAGTAGGATTTCAACTCCATTGCCATTCTGGAAAATCGATGCAATGTGGGGTGTGTATTCTTATCCTGTAGACACTACAATGGGAAGTGTTCCGCTAATATAAGTGAACTCTTATCTCGAGGGCTCGAGTTTCTGTTCGTTCTATTCGCTTATCAATCAGATCTCATCCGTTTAAAGTCTATAATCCAGTCCTTACAGAAAGAATTAAATTTTCAGTCGCACTTACCGCATGTGAAATCGTCGAACTCTTCCTTGTAACATACAATGTAGAAAACTTGAAAGTCAGATTCCCGACAAATGCATATTCCCTCTTATCTCCTCTCCATAACCTAATTCATTGATATCAACACAATGAAATGCATTAGGGCGGGGCAGGGCATCCCCTGAATGTTGGATTTTAAAAGTTATGTTTTTGTTTTGGCTACGTTTCTGCGCCTAAATCCTATGGAAGAACACCGTTAGATTGTCTTGGATTTCCGCACTCATAGAAATAAATCAGTACAAATAGAAAAAAAAAAAAAAATACTGCTGAAATTAGCAGAACAGCAATAAAAAACTGTTAAATATATAAATTATATAAAATTAAAACTAAGAAATATTTTTGCTAATTGTTGATAATAATATAATCTGCTTAAATCAGCAAAATATTTAGCAAAATATTAGAATATTAAGAAAACTGTTATATTTACAAAATTTTAGTTAAATTTAGTTGAATAGAAATAACGGTATATTCTGCTAAAACCAACAAAAATATTTGCTAAAAAATAGTAGGCTGCAGATTTCTGAAGGTTAAATTTCCATTCGCAATAAAAAAATCTAAACAAAAACTTTGAAAACTTTAAGTTTTTTGTAGTCATTTTCAATTAACACATTTTACACTGACGTGGCTTTAAAGCCATACCTACACTTTAAATAGTAAGTTAAAATAACAGAAAAAGCCATTAACAAGAAATGGTATTTCATTTAAAATCCGGTCTACTTACTTTTCATTTAAATCAAATGGTTTTTTTTTTTTATTTATTTCTAAATATTTTTTTAACAACTGACACATCGGTAAGAAACAAATGAATAATCAGTTAAAATAAATGTTAAAATTTTACCTACCAATTCCGTAAGAAGTTACCGATTTATTCATTTATTTGAAATTGTTTTCGTTTTTGTATTTATTTTTTCATTTTTATTTCTACAAAATGTATGTCTATAGACACATTTTGTGTGAATGTGTTTGTATGTGTTTATATATTTTTTGTAATTTGAATTGAAATAGTTTTGTATATAAACAACCAATTTAAATAAAAAACAATTTGGATTTTTTTGAATTTTTTTTTTTGAAACAGACTATAACGGAAAATTTTCGTTTTGTGGATAAATTTTTTGTTAAATTTCAAACAAATGAAGAAAATAAATGAAACTGAAAAAAATCGGCAAATGACAGTAAATCATATCGAACAAACGTATACAAAAGTTAAAATAGATATTTCTTTGAAAAATAAATGTATGTTCTTTTATTTTTAAATGGAACTTACTACATAATACTCTGAGTGTACTTTCAAGACCCCATAAATTTAAATAGAAGTGCAAAAAAATCATATGATAGTTTGAAATCTTGGTTATACAGTTAAAAAAAATTTTGAAATTATAATAATAAATTCTAAACTAAATTTAGGTTTCCAATCTTTATATGATTTTTTAAAATATATTTTCAAAACATTTTTATTCCCTTTTTCAATTTGTATTTAGAAAATTAGTAAAAAAAATTAAAGTTTATATACTGAAAATAACCTCACTTACTTTTTCAATGTAAATAATTATCTATTTGGTTTCCAAAAATGGAAAAGTTAAAAATTTTTAAAAATTGTCTACATTTTTTTAAAAAATTCTCAAAGCAATAAAAAAAATGTTCAGTTTGAATGAAATATTAACCCGTTCAGTGCATACAAAAAGCGTTAACTACAGCTTTCAAACGCAATAACAAAACTACATCTTTGTACCAAAATTTTTCAAAAAAATCTCATGGGATCGACGCAACGGTGTCAATGAAATAACTAAAAGGAAACCAAAAAATATTTGGTAAGTGCAAATACTGATTGATTAAGTTTGAGAATCTGGAAAATACCGACATTACTATATTTAAACGTTTAAAATATTATTTATCATACGCTACTTATTTTTTTCTGCGTATTAAAATTATTTTTTTTTTATTTTTCAAATATAGTTTGGCATTTATCCATAAATACAATTTTTTCTTTGCAAGTTTAAAAACTTTCTACCGTATATTTTTTGTTTTTTTTTTCTAATGAGCTTAAAACAACTCAACCCAGTAAAAGCTCTTCGTGAAATAGAAAATTCCAAATCAAATTTTAAGCCTTGTCTTTAAATTTTATTTGGTAATTGTTTAAAAAAAACTATGCCTTACATACGAAAACTGTTTGTAATTTGTATTCCTATAGCAAAGTTATTATTTCTTAAAATAACTTATCCAAGCATAAATGTTTACAACTCTACAGAATTAATACTGCTTTATTGTTATTTTATGTTACATGAGTTCTTATATTCCTTTAGAAAGTCTTTAAAAAGTGATAACTTGAAGTACGTTTTATTGCAGTCTATATAAGTCTTATGTTACGTATACTTATGTGATATAGCACGTGTCATTGGCTGTATCTTATCTATTTAGCCATGCATGCATGTGTGTCTGTGTGTGTGATTTCAAACATATGTTTATGTATGGTTTGATAATATTGTTATTATTTGTTTGGTTTTGTAAGCAGATTTACGTATTGTAATTTTCATCGATAAACATACATTACAAACATTGAACTCTGAGTATTTCGTATTCTTATAAAAAATTTTAATACTCACATTATATTGGTTTGTCTTTAATACTCATACACGTGGTTTGAAATTATGAATTGGAAAAATATAAATTCTACATAAATTAAGTACGTATAAGGTTTTAAAGCCATTTTTACTTAAATTTTACTTATGTCAGAGATTTTCAAACAAAATCTATTATTTATATACAATTTTACTAAAAAATCTGATTTGAAAGTCCAGTAAAGTATATTTTTTTTTCAAAATTCCTGATTTAAGCGTTTGTGTGATATTGTTGATGTTGCCTAAATTTTTTTTGGGGGGGGGGGGGGTCTATACACACAGAGAATAAACATGGTTGGTACAATCATATTCAAAGTGCAACATATATTTTTGGGATTATAATTCTGCCAACCATTGTCGTTTTATAATAGAGTTTATCATATTATTATAATAATTATAATTTTAACATAATATGGTCCCTACAGTTATATTATGATTCAAAACTATGAACAAGTTTTTTAAATTTAACAATATTTCTTTACGAAATGTTTTTCCTTAAGAAAATCATTGATATGAAGGACTTTTTTCAAGAAAACTTCTTTGATTCTATGGACTTTTTAAAGCAAAACTCTTCAAAAAAATTTTTTGCTTAAGGCTATTTTAATAATAATAAACATTGATTCTTTGGATTTGTTTTACTAGAAAAATTCTTAGATTCTAAGGAAATTTTTCATATTTTTTTAGATAGTTAATTAGAGTCTCAGAATTTTTCTTTTAGAAAAAGTCCTTAGAATCTAAATTTTTTTTCATAAAGAAAAGTTCTAAGAATCTTAGAAATTTTTATTCAAAGAAAGCCATGAATCTTAGATTTTTTTCTAGAATATATGAATTTTACTTTAAGGAAAAGTCCTTAGAATCTTAAAATGTTTCTGACAGAAAAGTTTTCTAAAAATCTAGGCTTTTGTATCAGAAACCTTTTTGTACAAAACAACTCCTGGGTACTATAGAAATTTTTATTATAAAAAATTATTTTATTAATATTCTGGGTAATTTGTTCACAAAAAAGTTGTTATTCTACAAGAAATGAATTACCCTGCAAAACGACACATTATCAAATAATGGGTAAAGTAATGTATAGCCATAGGGGCCGATGGATTACTTTACACCTTACTTAATTGATGAATTTTATAGGCGATGGCCTCAAAGTAAAATATATATCCATTACTTTAGAGGTGATAATGTAAGGGGTTACTTATATGGTTACGAGAATGGAAAAAGTAATGTGTCTAAAAATAGATTTTTAAAAAAGAGGAATTTTTATTAAAAAAAATTATTATAAATATTTTATTATAAATATTTGTAATTAAAAATAATGTGGTCAAGATGGTAATCGAACCAGGGAAATCTGGTTGCCAGCCAAGAACTCTACACACTGAGCTATCGACGCATATATGTAGTATTTGATTGCTTTAAACTTAAATGAATTGTGGAGCTTCGATTTTTCGCTAGTGTTATCAATACAAACATACATTACCCTTTTGCTTACAAAAAAAAAAAAACACAAAGTAATGTATCTAAAAATAGATTTTCAAAAATATTTCAATTATTACTTTACATTTATAAATCATATATTACGTAATCAATAATCAGTAACTTATTACTTTATGCTTGCAAATAATGAAAAAGGTAACGGCCTATCATTACAAGGTAAAGCATGAGAATATCGCACCCATTACCAAAGTTTTGCTGGGGGGCACTTTATATTCGCTGGTGTACGGCGAACTTTTTTTTCTGGTACGGTCTACTGAGCGTTTATATTTATAACGTATGAATTAAAATAAAATTCTTATTGCAGATCAACCTTGAGAGACATTCCATACAACATATACGAGCGTATTGTAAGGAATTATTACATATATAGATATATGGAGTAACTCAGAAAATTTTACTTAGTTGCACCTTTTTTCAATATCCGCCACGTTTCAGCCACGTTTCATTAATCGAATTTGATTGATTTCAAAAACTTATCGGTTGACTATAGAAGAGGTAATAAGCTTTCAGAATGTTGTATTTTAATATGTGTTTCTTATTATTCGACCTTGCCGGTTGACCGACTAGGCATTATTCGAAAAATGACGAAAAGTAATTAATCGGTTATTAGGGTTGATTAATCGGAAAAATTGACAATTTATCGATTCACCATTTAATGCAGACTAAATATTTTTCTTCTCTAAATAACAACATAAAGAGCTTGTTTAGGATATTCAAAGAATCCTGAAAGTATTTAAGTAATTATGCTTTAAAATCGTGGTGGTTTTCAGGAGGAATCGGAGGACCTTTAAAAAGAAAATGTTGTCAGACATGTTCAGTGCGAGTAAACCCTTAAGTCTAAAACAGATAAACGCAGTGTTAGCGTTTAACCGATTTACAACAATTTGTAAATAAAGCGTGTTAGAATAACTATTTACATTACTAACAACCTGCCGTCAACTTTGGTTTGTTTTTGAAAATTTCCTCTATCTTTTAGAATTTTCAATATTATAATTATTATTTAATTTGAATTAAAGAAAACAACATAAAATTTTGTAAAAAGCCTAATAAGCTGGTATTTTTTATTATTTTTTCATTTATCACTGTTGAGAAACTAGAAAACTTTAAAATAAACAATAAGTGCATTCAAAAAGTTGACCTAAGAATATTATCCAAGATCTACAAAAAATACAACCCAGCAAAAACATGGTATCAACTACTTACTAGGCTATTTACTCGCTTAATTACTTTTGTTCGCGATGTCCCAAAAGTATTGAGTGGTCATTACCTTTTTACTTACAAAAAACACAATGTAATGGGTGATCATTACCCTCTCGCTTACGAACAGCCAAAAAATAATGAGTGGACATCGCGAACAAAAGTAATTAAACGAGTAAATAGCCTGGTAATACACATATTTCTGAGGAGAAATAAGAGAATTCTTAATTATTTTTCACGAAACAACTTGTTTCTACTAAAGTTCCTTAACTTTTTAATTTTTATTTTTTTGTAAATCAATTAAATTACATAATTCCATGTTATTCTTTTTCGTTTTTATTATTTCTTTTTTTGTAATTTTTAACAAAACTGGTTTTAAGATAAACAATTTTTATTTTAGAAGATAAGTAACGTCATAGTGCTTATTAGGAAAATATGTAGCCACGTGTTTGATTGCTAAGAAGACAATTCTGACTATTCAAAAAAAAAATTAAAAATTTGTTGATATTCTACGATTGAAATAGCTTCAGAATAAAATTTTTGGTAGTTAATTATTTCTCATAATCTTGAGCACTAATTTAACAGCAAAATTTTCTATTCCAAAGAACGACTTGTAGAAGAACTTCTCGACCTTCATAATATTTTTTTCTATCGCTATTAAAGCCGACGATTTTTGTTTGGAATGATTCCAAAAGTAATCTGTTACATTGCTGCTAAATACACTTCTACAACTAGTCTTTCGGGTTCGTGTTCCATGGAATTGGTGCCAGTGAAATATGCTATAGAATTGCTATAGAATCCGATTGTAAAAAATTTTCTTGGGAGAAGGAAATAAAAAAAGAATTAAAAAAAAATCAATTACGTGATATTAATTTAAAACAAATGCAAAGTTAAAGACGTAAAAATATAATTTATATTATATTTATTTTTTTTCTTTTATTCGATCTTCTATATTATATTATTCTATTAAATTGAGTTTAAGATCTTTTTACAAAAATAATGATTATTTATTTCTTTCTTCCAATATTTTGTCTTCACATTGGGTGACTTTTACAGGGAAATAATATATATATTTTTTTTTTTCAACAATTAATTGTTAAAAAAATTATATTATTTCCCCGAAGAAGTCACCCAATGTGGAGACGAAATATTGGATGAAAAAAATTAATAATCATTATTTTTGTATAAAGATCTTAAACTCAATTTAAAAGAATAATATAATTTATATATTTATATATTATTCGGGGCAAATAATTATTTAAGTTTTAAATTATTTGTTTCGACGAGATATCGGTTAATCGAATAACCGAATTGGAAGGACTTATTTTAATCCACCCTGTTTTAATAATAAATGCGTAACAAGGTGTCAAAGTAGGCAACCTCTCGTATAAAAAATCTTTTGAAGCTTTTGAATTTTTCGATCACTTGTCCTGTGACCGCTGCATACAGGATCGCCCTAAAATAACTTATCCTGTCTGACAAGACTGAAAGACGTGTGCCGTGTCGTGACTGGTCAAAAGAAGACCGGTCTGAAAAAATCTGCTCCGTGACTGGTAAAAAAAAACTCGGGGTGTATATAATAGCGATAACAGAACGTATGATCTATATTAATGTTAATCACACGTACTGTAGTTCTTACTAATTATAAAATAAAAATACGAGAATTTCTTATTGAATATAGGCAATATTTAATGAATATTTTCTCTTAAACGAAGCCGAGTAATGCGCTGCAACTTTGTGAATAGTTAGACAGACATCTCAGTTTTTTTTTTCTAAACCTCTGGCCGGCAATACCGCATTTAAAGGATGTTCATGAAATTGACCACAAATTCTTTAAACGAGTTCCTTATAATTAGAAATAAAGCTATTCATATCATTTGATTTGTTAAAATTTAATCAATTTGATTAATTATCTGAAAAGAATTAACAAAAATCAAATTGCTTCTCTGAATCCTATATTAATTGAATAAAGTTGAAAATTATTCAAACAATCACAGAAAAAAGTATCACAGAAGTTTAAGTACACAGAAAAAAGTATCACAAAATTTAAAGTAATTAAAAATATTTGTTAAAATTTAAACTTGATTTCTAACAATTTATTGTTTGAAATATTTGTAAATTGTCACTTTTCATATAAAAATTCTTTGAAAATAAAAATTTAAGTAACAAAAAAATAACAAAAAGTTTTTTGTATTTACAAATTCCATTGTTGGTGCCTTTTTAAAAAATATTTTTTTTGTATTTACAAAAATGTTCTATGGACGATGTTCAATATTACAAACAGAATTTTGTAATTTTATTCTGTGTATATAAAAATATTTGTTAAAATTCAAATTCGATTACTAACAATTTTTTTTTATTATTATAAAATTGAAGTTACAAAAAAAAATAACAAAAAGTTTTTTGTATTTACAAATTCCATTGTTGTTATTTTAAAAAAAAATTTAATTGTATTTACAAAAGTATTCTATACAAGATGTTTGATATTACAAACAGTATTTTATAATTTTATTCTGAGAATTTTGCAAATCGATTCGTTAAAAATTGAATCAGATTTAAAAATGAAATCAAGAAATTACGTCTCAAAGGGTCTATTTTAAAATCTAAAAAAAAAAATTAAAATTTGAATCTGGAATTTCAATTGAAAATTTAATTGATTTTTGGTTAGAACATTAATTAAAGTTATAATCGATATAATTAAAAATTTAATTAATATGATTAAAAAAATAATTGAAAATTTCAAATAATTTTAAGAAATAAAATTAATTAATACAACAAATTATTTTGCTGGTCCAAATTCAATTAAATTTTTAATTGTATTTACAATTATTTTAATTGAAACTCAATTTTAATGGGCTAAATATCGGTATTGGTAAATATCTGTAAAGACTCCCTGGGAATTTATAATTTTTCTTTTTTTATTATACATTAAAATTGTATTTTCCCATAAAATGCATTCCAAAGCACTGACGTAATATTAAACAATTTACATGTGCAACATGTTGTAATAAAACATTTTTTAATAGCTACATAAACACAGGCAAAAAAATAATAAAATTTTCTTAAACAAACAACAATAAAAGTGACTGCACACACAAAAAAAAAATATGTTTTAAAATAAATAAAAAAAAACGAAATATCGAATAGAATACACAACAGTAAATACAATTTAATGCAACAGAATATGTATTAAAAGCAGCAACAGACTCGTAATCAATCATGTTGAAATCATTAAAATAATTTAGTAAAATGTAATGTTCTAGAAATAGAGATTCAAATAATACAACAAGAAATGTACAACTTTTTTTTTTTTTATCTCACAAATGCCCTACAAACTGACAAGATTTTTCAATTTTTTTCCTCACTGATTTTTTTTCTTTTTGTTGTTTTTGTTGAAAGCAATATGCAAAGAACGCGGAATTTACATCAAAATATTCAGTTTACATACAAATTGAGAAGGAAAAAAAAAAGAAAAGAAAAGGAAAACTGATGTCAAAATATTTATTTTCTGTATTTTTTGATGTAAAATTTGTACACACATCATACGCCGCCTAGTAGGCCAACACCAAAAAAAAAAAAATAATTAAAAAAAAAACTAAATTAAGATGAAAAATTATATGTAAGCATAGGAAAATGATGATATTTAATGAAATAAAATGTATGAATCATCATCAACCATTCCGCTGTAGCAAATAATATGAAGTCATTAGGCCTTTAAGTCAAAAAAGAAAACCTATCCAAAGACAAGCCCTCTTTAACCAATGACACAAGCAAACCAACCATCCATTCAACGCATAATATTCATTAGGAAATCGATGCCACATTTTAAATAAAAAAAAAAATAAGAAAATTTTAAAAACAAATGTCTCAACATATCATTTAAAAGCAAAAATATATAAAAAATAAATATTAAAAAAACATTTTTGTAAATAAATAAGTTTAGTACAGCAGCAACAGGCAACAAACAACATAAAAATTGCATTTTGTAAAGCTAATTAGTTGTAAGTTAAGAAAAATAAAAAAAAAAAAAACAAAAACATACAAGAAAACAAGACACACCACCAAACACACCACCAATTCAATCTAAACTAAACTGCAATATGAACAGACCATTTTATATCAAACTCACATGTGTTCACAAAACATCACTTTCAGACATGACGTTTTTTTTCGTTAGCTGTCCAAAAGCTACACAAGAAAAAAAACGCATTTCACAAAAAAAAACTTATGTTTTATATTCTATAATACCAAACACACACTCGTGCAAAACATTTGTGATAATATAAAATAGCAAAAGGATTGAATAATCGTTTGTCGTACAAATCATGATCCCGGAAACATTGCCAACAACTATGTAGCAGTACATAGTGGTCGTTTAGTAAGTCAGTACTAACTAACATATATGAACTAGCTAACAAAGATTCGAAATAGAAAATATAAAAAAAATAAAAATAATAAAGATTTTAAAATCGAAAAACAAAAATAAAATCCACTTAAATAACATTTTTCTGTAGCAGACATTTACTTAAATTGTCCAATTGATATCCATTTGTTCATTCGTTGTTTTTACACTACGCTTAATGTGAATAAGGAATTACTGTATTATGTAACCATAATTACACTACTCAATAAAAATCAACTTTTTAAAATAGTTTGTAAGTTAAAATAACGAAAAATGCAATTTACAAGAAATGATATTTCATTTTAAAACCAGTCTACTTACTTTTCATTTAAATCTAATGGTATTTATTTCTAAATGTTGTTTTATAAACACAGCAGTAAAAAACAAAAACAATTTATAAATCACCTTTTCCGTAAAAAATAACAATTACTCATTTATTTTAAAATTGTTTTCGTTTTTTGTATTTTTGTTTGTTTTTTAATCTATGTTACAAAATGTGTACACAGTCTATAGACACATTTTGTGTAAATGACCATATGTGTGTGTGTGTGTTTATGAAGTTCTTGTAATTTGCATTCAAATAATTTTGTATATAAACTAACAATTTAAATAAAAAATAAATGGTAATTTTTGGGATATTTTTTTTTTTTTTTTTTGAAACAGAAAGGAAACAAAATTTATATTTGTAATAACTGTAACGGGAACTCTGCTCCACCTTTTTGTAGTAAGTCTTAACTACTCTTACACGTTACTCGGTTGTTAAACGATCCATATTCGTAAATTGCAAATCTTTCACTAAATAAATGACAGATATTAACCAGCTGACAGCCTTGCCAGACCGGCGTTTTTGAAAACACTAAGGCTGGGTTTTTGGGATGTGAGTTAAACTTTGTTTAGTTAAACCGTAAATGAATTTTGTCTGCTATTTCCATGTTTATTAACATAAATTTGTCGCAACAAGTTTTCGTTACATAATATTTTGTTTTTCATTGAAATAAAAACCAAAAATTTCCGTTTTGTAGGTAAAACAAATGAAAAAAATTCAACTAAAACATGACAGTAAATCATTTTGTATAAATGTACAAAAAAAAGTAAAAATAAATATTTCTTTGAAAAATATATGAACGTATGTTTCTTTATTTTAAAGTACAACATAAAACTTTTTTGTTTAACTACAAACAGTAACCTACATAATATTCTACATACTATGCCACAATATACCCACATTTGGTCTTCGAGGGGTTATTATATAATTTGATTTGAAAACTAAAACATTTCGTTAAAAATTTCCGTTTCGAAAGTAAAATCAAAAATTCGTTGGAATGTGCAAAAACTAATGCTGCCAATTTTTTCATCAGTTTAAAATTTGTCAGCTTTTTTGTCAAAGTTGTCAAAATTTATGAATAAAATGTAAAAACGTTGACATTTTAAGAAAAATATGCATTAAAAAAATTTTGCCGTTTTCGAATATTTTTCAATACATAATATACAAAAAATCAAGATTTGGCCCCCTAAGTCATAAAAAAAATTTTGAGGGCCAAATGTTTGGCCTCTCTGAACTAACTACAGATTGTATACATAACAACATATTGTATACATAAAACTCAACCCTTGGGCCCCTGAAAAATAACAAAAAAAAGCTCGGGGGCCAAATGTTGGGCCTTTCTGATATTTTCCAATTTAAAATATGAATTAATAATTAGCCAATTGAACTAATTGCAGATTGCACAGAAAAATATAACATTTTGCTTCACACAAAGGGGGACCAAAGGGGGTGGGGGGTGCAGCCACATGGATATTTCAAAAAGCACCAGACCTCTGAGAACACATTCTAAATTTAAGATTTTAAATCGAATGCTAAAGGGAAAATTCTTTCCTTTTGTCCGTTTTCATTAATTTTCCAAATTTAAAGTTTTTAGCTACAGCGTTTTGGTCTCGGTAGTTAAGGGGGCACTTTTTCCTCACATTATTTTTCGAAATTCTAAAATGTACCTCCTTAGTGAAATAGCCCATAATCCATGGTCCTGATGAAAATTCAGAAAATAGCGAGTACCTCATTATTAATATACCTAACAGTTTCTACCCAAAGTGGTTTGGGCACGCCTTGGAAGAAGCAAATTTTTACACAAAGCACATGTTTTAAATTTTATAGTTCCAGTAAATGGCAGTAAAATGAGGAGATTTTTTGCCGTGTAAAAATAAATTGATTTTTTAAAAAACTTGAGACTGGGCTCTTTAATGTTCATTAGCAAAAAATCTATTGTAAAATAAAAATTATAAATTACCAAACATTTTTTTTTAAAGATATCCGGTGTTGTTGAAATTTGCCACAAAATATTAAATTTAAATTTTAATACGATGTTTACCTGCAAAGGTCATATAAATATGGAATTTTGGAGAATTATTCGTAGCCCCATAATAAGTGGACCTTTGCAAGCCTTCAAAGATATAATAGCTTTCATAAATATATAATTGGTGGGCTTTTGAAATTTTTGCATTTCCGAGGTGGTAGGACGGACACCCTACTGTACTTTCTGGCGCACATTAAAATTTATTTTAATTCAGCTTTATTTTAATTTAAACTCGTTTTTAGTGCCTATTTGTAAGTTTTACAAAATAATTTCTTATTCAAATTGTGCGTAGTGTATAGAGCAAAGTAAATGTTGATTTGATTTTATATATATTGCTCTGTTCAACAAACTAACACATGTGCAATGATCACATTTATTGTACACATATGTATGTACATTCAGTAAAACAGAAGGCAGCATTACATAGAAAACCAAAAGAAAAAAATGGTCAAAATTGTGCGTCATTAATATCGTTGATACTTGTTGTTGATGCCTTAGCTGCTGCTGGTGGTGTTGTGAGACAAATGGACGGAATAGTAAATCACCAACAAATGCATTTCATATAATTTCTTTTTTTCCTGTTATAATTTCAATTTAAACAATACACTTCAAAAAATACATAATAAAAATACAAGGTATTAAGCAAATACAAACAAGTTCCTAAAACATTTTTACTATTATAAGGTCCCCACCAGAGAACTGCATTTGCTGATTGCAAAACGTTCATACGCAATCAACACAAGAATAAATATGTGTTTGCGTTCAAACGCTGAATATACTCCAACACACATATTTGTTGATGATTTTAAATCAATCACACGATGTGCAAATTGTTTTGTCACTGGTTTATAATCATCGGTCGTTGTTAAACCATTATTTTATTCTGTTCATTCGAGCCAACAATAATTATTTTGATGTAGAATAAATCAGAAAAAACAACAAACAACGTGTATGAGTGTAATCATAATTAAAACAAAATAGTTTCTTATCTATAAAAAGGGGGTGGTTTTTTAAAAAAAACATATTTCAAAAACGTTATATGTATATTAGGGTGGGTCTAAAATATGTTTTTTTTATAATTTTCATTAGGAATACCAAAAATATTGTTCTTTGTGAAAAATTTTTTTTTTTAATTTAGGTCGACATCTCAGGCTCGCCCAATCCGGTTAAAGTTAAATATTGCCGAATTTTCCAATCAAAATAGATGAAAAAAAAATTAGACAATATTTAAATTTTTCCGGATTAGGCAAGCCTGAGATATCGACCTAAATTTTTTTTCCAAAAAAATATTTATATTTCACAAATAAGAATATATTTATTACTAATAAAAATTCTAAAAAAGCGGATTTTAGACTAACCCTAATACACATATAACATTTATAAAATGTTTTTCTACAAAACCACCCCCTTATAAAATGTGTTTCTGTTTTGTTTTAATTATGAATAAACTCATATGCGTTGTTTGTTGTTTTTTCTGGTATATTCAACGCTGACTTTTTGTTAAGTGATTACATTTGCATAAAACATAAACGACAGATGATTCACACTGATTCCAATTACGCGTTCAGTAACATGATGCTGATTTTATTCTACAGTGAATTTTGTTGAATTATTAAATGTGAACAAGAATTTTTGTGTATAATTAAATCAAGAAAAAAGTTGATTTTGCAGTTCTCTGGTCCCCACATTTAAAACTCAGCTCAAAGTGTCAGTTGTTTTAAGCACAAACAAGTACCTACAAGCTTTTTTTTCTTTTAGTGTATACCCACTCGTTTATGTACACAAAAATTTACATTTGAGTGTTTGCAGTTGTCAAAATTAATTACTCCACCATATGCAACATGAGATTTTGTGTTATTTTCAACCAAACAAAAATATCATTTTAAAAGGGGAACAAGTTGTCGATTACAGTTGCCAATTTCAGTTTGGATACGAGTATTTTTTATTATTTTTTTATTTTTGCTGTTTTTAAAAAAATATATTTTCTGTAATTAATGATAAGTTTTTGTTGATGTTGCAATGTTCTCAATTTTATTTTTTGGTGGCATCTATGAATTATGAATGTTTATGAATTGCATACAAATTATTTTTAATTTGCTATGATTTGTTTTACACAAACATTGATGATTTAATTTTATTTTTCGAAAATATAAAAAACACATAAGGCAAATGAATATTAATGAAATGAAACATTTTGTTATTCATGTTAAAACTTGGAAGTGAACAAGTTTTGGTGCACTCAAAATATTATGTAGTTTACTGGGTGCAGTTTATTAAAGAAAGTTTCCAGTTCAGTTAAAAATAAAGGAACATACATTTATTTAAAAAAAAAAAATATTTTAACTTTTTATACAATTGTTCAAAATGATTAACTGTCATTTACCGATTTTTTTCAGTTTAATTTATTTTTTTTTTCATTTGTTTGAAATTTTATAAAAATTTACCTACAAAACGGAAATTTGTGGATTATTTGTTTCCGTTACAGTTATAAGAAATTTAAATTTTGTTTGCTGTCTATTTCAAAAAAAAAAAAAAAAATATTCCAAAAATTGTAATTTTGGTTTTTATTTAAATTGTTTATTTATATACAATATTATTTCAATTCAATGTACAAGAACTTCATAAACACACACACATATGGTCATTCACGCAAAATGTGTCTATAGACTGTGAAGAATCTTAAGCCTTTTTAAGATTTAATTTATTTATTTTAATGACAAAACTAAAAAATTTTAAGGCTAAGTATAGAGACACCTTATACCGCACGTTGAATAAGAAGTCTTGTTTTTATGAGTAAAGGTACAAGAGTTTTAGTTTTATTATACACAAAAAAAATTCATAAGTCCATTGACAAGCCGTTATAACGAAAATATCCCAAGCGCTTAAGGCTCTTGGGACTTGACAGTTCCACTGTCAACAGCTAAAATTCATAATTCACAATTATAATTTTTCTGTTAATGTTTGAATTCATCTAATCATAAGTATCAAAATTTATAAATTTATTAAAAAGACTAATGGCTAAACAGACTGTGTGATTATATACTTTTTAGATTAATAAACAAACAAAAATACAACAAACGGAAACAATTAATAAAAAAAAAATTAAAAAAGTGAAATCGCCGAGATACAGAGCTTTTGAAAAAAAATGGAAAAAATTTATTTTTACTTTATTGATTCCGAAAGGTCTCCCAAAGGCCTTTCTAACAAGCCCAAAAACGAAAAAATGCGACCACTGGTTCAGAATTTAGCAATTTTACCCTACTACCCTCCGACCATCAATCCGAACATTTTCAAACCGCTGCCATTTCGCACACTTGCATTTTCGGGGATGGTTGTAATGGACATACTGAAATTGGGCGGGTCGTGACTGAATAAACCTGTATATACTCTGCGGGAAAAGGACCTATCTCAGGACATGTCACGTGACCGGTTCATTGTGATAAGAACCGGTCACGGTACCGGTCACTTTAACATGGGCTTGTCCTAGGAAGGGGTCAATTGCTCTCTGTGACATGTCACAGGACTGTCCTAAAAGGACATGTCGTGAGTTTTAAACCGGTCACGTGATAGGTACTTTAGGAACCGGTCCTCTTTTCACCTTTCTCGTGATATGTATTTTCGGAGCCGGTTCAGTTTTCACATATTCCGGGTCAAGTCCCAATTCCCAACTGACCCCTTTTTTCCCGCAGGGTATTTATCATTATTATGCTTGCATCCCACAAGTAAAATAATAATAATATTATAATTGCAAATATATCTTTGTTTAGATGATAAAATACAAACAATACAATGTTTGCCAGGAACATATTACATATATAAATATAAAATAATATATGGTAGTTTCGAAACAAATATATAATTGCCTGTAAACATATTCATATTTTTTTTTTATGCGTGCACTGTTTTCCTATTCTATTCCATTTAAATCTCCTTATCTTGTGTTTTAATTCTTTTGGTTCGCCGTTCAATTTCGTTGTTCAATTTTACTTATTTTCTATAAATTTCAGGTTTATAGCCAAGCGGTTTGAGCAGATAGATAAGGGCGGCATTTTTCCCCTTTCAAGGCCTTATTTTAACACGCTCCTAAAGAAAATTCCAAAAAGTATTTTATCAGTGAATTAGACTATACATTTCAAATATTTGTTTGCAGCCAAAAGGCATTGGAATAGGTCGTTAAGAGCAATACTTTTATCTTTTAAACCGCGACGTAGTAAAAAAACTAACTTCTCAATGAATGAGCTTTTACTACGATTCTTTTAAATTTCATGTTTCTAGCCAAAGGGGTTTGGCAGGCCATCAAGGGGGAGGGAGACTTTTCCTAATTTGAACTCTTATTTTGCTCCGTTCCTGGCAAAAACTTTTAAAAATACTTTCAGGTTTCCAGCTAAAGCGGTTTGGGTATGCGAACAAGGGGGAGAATTGTTAACTATCTTTTTTAACCCGTTGCTGGAGAAAATTTTAAGAAGTACAATACCTCGTCAGTGGGTTAGCCAATATGAAGGAACACATATTTTATGTTTCTTGTTTCTAGCTAACGAGGTTTGGACATACCGCCAAGGGGCAAACATTCCCATTTTTCCACTCCCCGTACGAATTTTTAAAAATCCCGTCTTAGCGGGTGTGTAGGCCGGAGGAGCAAGCTACATATTATATTTTAAGTTCCTAATTTAGTAAAGCCCTTTTTTAATTCTAAGAACGACCTGTATTTGGTCCATCTCCGAATTTTAAAGGTGGGAAAAACGGTTAAATTTTTTTTTTGTTTTTTACACTTTTGATTTATTTAAATTAATAGAAAAAAAATGCAAGTGTGTTGTAATTTGAAATGGATTTTCGAGAGCCTTTTGCTGGTACCTTTTTTGGTACTATTTTACTTTTTATAATTTGCTATTGTAAAATTCCCTTTATAGAATAACTTGGAAACCATATGCTAAAAAATGGGCATTATATATATCAAACTTCCTCATTTGATGAATATATTATTTTGTTGCAGTTTTATATAAAATTTTTAATATGCTGCTAAACAAAAAAGTACCCAACAAATGTACGAATTTCTTCCACATAGATCGTTAAGGTGGCCGAAAATTTTAAATAGATTGTTCTTAAATTTCCACATATCTAAATTTAATCAAAATCTGAGAGCTCTCGTGGGGGTACTTAAATTAAATTCACCAAAACTTGTTTTTTTGACAAAAATATTATTATTGAGCAGATTTTATTTGGAACTTCGTATGATAAGTTTTATTAAAGTACCAAATTATAAATATTTTTATTGATGAACTAAAATCTTTCATTAACTTCATTGACAAATTTTGTCCACCATGTATAAAATAATGTTTAACAAAATTGTAGATATTGCATTAGAGAACATTCTCTATAAATAAGATTTTCAAATACAACAAAGGATGTAGACCATTAAGTTATCTGTCGACATTCATAAATATGTTTACTTTTAAAAATATATGTTTTTTTTTCATATAAAAATCTACATGCAACTGATGAACATAAAAAAAAACAATAAAAACCTTGAATATCATTAGACCACTTTAAAAAACTATAAATTTTCAAATAATTAGGCATTTTAGATTTGCATTTACAGTTAATTAAGCAGAACTATAAAATGTGTCAAAAACACTTAAGTAAAAACAACTAAAACAAAACCTTAAAAACATAAATTATAAAAAAAAAAAATATAAAACTGAAACACACAATTTAAACAAAGGTAATATAAATGGGATTATACGACAAAAAATAATAACAATAAAATTGTTTCATAATTTTATGATATTTAGAGTGAGTATAAATGAGTGAGTATAAATAAAATTTGAGTGAAAATTGCTTTAAATTTGAGAAACACTGCAAAAAATTTAAATTAACAAAAATGTTACTCAGCAGAGATCGTAAATGAGCAAAAGAAAAACACTCAACAAAAAAACACTTATTAACAAAAATTTCACTCAGCAGAGATCGTGCAGTTAATGAGTACAAAAAAAAAATCACTCAAGAGTTTTTAATTCAAAATTTAAGAGTATATTCTAAAACTCTTAAAACTTCTCTCCAAATTTTGTTTAGATTCTAAGAGTTTTTTTTTCAATAAAACACTTTTTCAAATATTTATTTAATTTCTTTTAACACCTTTTGCTCCACAATGTCACGAGTTCTCATTTTTATTAAAATATTGTATAGAAAAGACGCGTGGGCGCCAAATTTTTTTTTTTTTTTTTTTTTTTGTTCCAACCTATTAAAGATTTTCTTCAGAATTGTATTTAAAAATTTGTTTAAATTATATTTTCAACAACTTGCTTAGTTTTTCAAACTGTAATTATATTTTTTACGTATATAAAAATAAAATTAATTTCACTTTTTCGAAGTTTAATGATTTTTTGTTTGTTTTCTCTCCCCCCGCAATAAACACCTTAATTTTAATTACCTTTGTGAATGAATACAATATAATTTTAAATATAATATTAGCCAGCAATAGCATGTGGTATAGAGCATACACTAAATTCATTCACACCTTATTATATGTATGTACTTGTGTCGATGTGTGTGTGTGTTCACACACTCATACATTTGTATGTCACACCTGGCATTTTTCCGTCTTTCTTTATTTGAATTGTGTATTTTTATAATAAACATTTAAATACATTAAAACAAAAGGTACGAAAAAAAACACAATTACTAACATTTACAAACACCCTAACACATGCATTTATATAAAACATGTATATATGCATGTATGTTGTATAAGCGTTTGTGTGTAGATGTGAGGTTAAAGTACTTTATTTTTTTTTTTCAAATTTGTATACAATTTTGTTAACAATAAAAACTCACAAGAAAAAAAAATATATTGTTTAGTTTACAACCTGTGAGTAAGTTGTTTAGTCGCACACTCACTCTGTCAGTCAGTCTGTATCTCATATTGTATAAACACATGGAAATGCATTTTACAAACAACAGGAAGTGTTATTAAAACACAAAAAGAAAAATCGTTTATAAAAAAAAGGATTAAATTTTTTTTTGCTACAACTGAAAACAATATTTCATTTAAAATAATTGTTGTTTGTTTTCAATCGCCCAAATCTTCTGTAAATGCTATACGTCACACATACACTTAAATAAAAATTAAGTTAAAAACTGAAGTTTTACATTTAACATGAATTAAATTTAATATATTCGGCAAATATCTTGAATTTTAATCAAATACAGGTTGGTTGAAAAGTTCCTGCGCTCGAAATGAAAGAATACTATTTTTCTTACGAAATATATTTTTTTATTCAATATAATCTCCTAGAAGCTCAATACACTTGTTCCAATGATCTTCCAATAATTTTTCCCATCCTTATAATGGTTTTCCGGAAGCGGCTGCTATGGCCTCTTCATTCGACGAAAAATGCTTTCCACGAAGTAATTGTTTGAGATTTCTAAAGAGATAGTAGTCACTGGGAGCCAAATCTGGTGAATACGGTGGATGTTCAAGCAATTCGTACTTTAACTCTTTGAATTTAGCCATCGTCAAAACACTTTTGTGAGCAGATGCATTGTCTTGATGAAAAATGATTTTTTCTTCTTTAAACCAGGTCTTTTTTCACGAATTTTTTCATCCAGCTGATGCAAAAGGCTGCAATAATATTCAGAGTTGATTGTTTTACCTTTCTGAAGATAATCAATCAACAAAATTCCTTTTGCATCCCAAAAAACTGATGCCATAACCTTCTTTGCTGATCGTTGTGACTTCACTTGCTTTGGAGCTGAACAACCAGCTTCAGTCCACTGTAAACGTTTGTGGTTTAATTTAGGATCATGGTGGTAGATCGTAGTCTCATCCATAGTTATAAAACGACGCAAGAAGTCGGTTTTATTCGGCTTAAAACTCTCCAAATTACGCTGAGAAATTTGTTTTCAAACCAGTTTTTGTTGAATTGTTAATGTGTGTGCGGCACTAACTTTCCAAACAGTTTTTTCATACGTAATTCTTCATGAAAAATATGGAGTACTCGTTCGTCTGAGATGCCTATGGCATTAGCAATTTCACGCTTAGTCAAACTTGGATCTTTACTAACCATATTATGTACCTGCTCAATGATTTCTGCTGTGGTTGCAGTTTTTGGTCGTCCTTCGCGTAGATCGTCTTTAAGGCTGTTACGACCACGTTTAAATTCACCAGCCCAATATTCAATGGTGCGTTTTGAAGGTGAGGACTCCTTATACACTTCTAAAAATTGTTCATAAATTTTCTTTGCTTTTAAACCCTTCAAAACAAAGAATCTAATGACTGCACGATATTCAATTTTTTCCATATTAAAAAAAATCAATGACACGTCAACTTCAAATGGCTTGTAAACAAAGAAAGAATTGACAGAATGACTTGCAACTTTGCATGTGTTCTCAGGACAGTTATACCAACTTTAGAAAAAAAAAAGTTTGGAGCTAGCAGTGCCATCTCTTGGTGAGCGCAGGAACTTTTCAACCAACCTGTAAAAGCTAAATCTTGTCTGGGCTCAGGATCTTCAAAAAAAAAAATTTTAACAAATCTGATTATAAACCGTGTGTGGGCTTATTCTTTTTATTTATATAAATTAATTACAAATATTTATTTATCCCAATATTTCGTCACCACATTGGGTGACCTCTTCAGGGGAAATATTTTATTTGAAGAAGAAGTCACCCAATGTGGTGACGAAATATTGGGATAAATAAATATTTTTAATTAATTTTTATAATTAAAAAGATCTTAAGCTCAATTTAAATTAATACACAAATTAAGAAGATCGAAAAAAAACAAAAAGAACTTTCAAGAATGTAGAATTTTTAAAAAAAACCTAATTGATTTCGTTCAATTAGAACTTTCAGTATACATATACTTTATACTTCATCGCAAACCTTCACCTTATTATTCCACAGTACACAGTACCAAGATTATTCCACAGTACGTATGAGTATTAAACAATTAAATATTTCTCATACGTTGTGTAGATCTTGAGCCTCATTTTCATTTTATTTTTCATAAAGGGTGTCCCAAGAAGAACGCAATTTTTAAATCTGGCAACATTCGAAGTGTCATTGTTTGACATTTGAACAATTGTTATTGTTTGCTAGTAGAAGGTACGAGGTTAGTAAAAATGGAGCGCTACACGAATGAACAACGCATTCTCATTGTGAAATTGTTTTACCAAAATGGTGAAAGTTTTGCGGCTACAGTTCGCAAATTGCGATCAATTTGGGGTCACAATAATGCTCCAAAAGAGTCAACTGTAAAGAGATTAATGGATAAATTTGCCGAAACTGGGTCTGTTAGTGATGTAAAGACAACAACGCGCCATCGACCAGGTCGATCGACCGAAAATGTCGCAGCTGTACGTAATGATGTCGCTCAAACTCCATCCACCTCAATTCGACACCGAGCTCAGCAAATTGGTGTCTCGAAATCCACTTTGCAGCGAATTTTGACAAAAGATTTGCATCTTCATGCATACAAAGTTCAATTGACTCAGGAACTGAAGCCAGCTGACCATGGACAGCGAAGGGAGTTCGTTAATTGGGTATTGGAGGGACAACATGAAAATGCTGATTTTGCCGATAAAATCATCTTCAGTGACGAGGCCCATTTTCATCTTGATGGCTTCGTCAATAGGCAGAATTGTCGCATTTGGGGTGAGGAAAATCCTCGAGTGATTCACGAGAAGCAAATGCATCCTCAACGTGTCACTGTGTGGTGTGGTTTTTGGGCTGGAGGAATCATTGGACCTTTTTTTTATGAAAATGAGGCAGGTCAAGCGCAAACAGTCAATGGTGTTCGGTATCGTGAAATGATAACCAGTTTTTTCTTGCCTAGAATTGAAGAAATGAATGTGGAGGGCATGTGGTTCCAACAAGACGGCGCCACATGTCATACAGCCAGAGAAACAATTCAATTGCTGCATCAGTCATTTCCCGGTCGTGTTATTTCGCGTTTTGGAGATCAGAATTGGCCGCCTAGATCGTGCGATTTAAAACCATTCGATTTTTTTCTTTGGGGTTTTTTGAAGTCGATGGTTTACGCGAATAAGCCGACGACGACTCAAGCCTTAAAAGAGGAAATTGGACGCTGCATTAATGAAATACCGCAGCATTCATGCAAAACGGTCATTGAAAATTTCATTAAAAGATCGCGTGCATGCCAGCAAAGCCGCGGCGGCCATCTGCACGATATATTGTTCCATACATAACCTCATTCTGTCTACTTTACGATATAATAAAGTTTCACGATTTTTTTTTAATTATCTGTGTTTTATTTAAAATTTAAAAATTGCGTTCTTCTTGGGACACCCTTTATATTTAAAAGAAATATAATTATCAATAGGTTACATTATTGTTAAGCTCTGACACAATGGCATTGGAAAACTATTCGCTTTCAAATTTTATTATATCGTCGGATGCTGCAAAAACAGCAGAAATTTGTGGCTCTTCCATTGATACCAGCCAGACCTTAGTAACATAATTCCTTAAGTCAATTTTCAAATCTGATTTAAATTTAAACGAATTAATTCGCGAATTCATTAATTTTTTTTATTGAATTATTTATCACTATAAATCAACCGAAATAACTCAATTTGAAAAATTCAATTTTAAATCAAAAATTCAAATCAATTGTGATTTGATTTGCGAATCAAAAATATAATTATTTTAATTCTCGAATATGTTTTGATTATCGAATAAAAATTTTTTTTTTTTTTATTCACGATTATGTTAATTTTAAACCCGAAGAATTTTATGGAAATTTTATAAAACAGGGTGACTATTTTTTTTTTATATCAATTTATATGAAAATATAAATAAACACACTCCAATAATACAAATTTCGTTTTCCCTTTTATTTCGTTCGTACAAAAATGGTCACTCTGTGGATGTTTTATAAAAATAGATACCTCGGGATGTCTTCGGAACCTAACCAATTTTTATTATTGTATTGTATAATTTCGGGATACCGACCATTTTAAAAAAAAAATCCATTTTACAAAATGGCGTATATCTAGAAAACAAAGCGAGATTTGCAAGTCGCAAATCAAATCAATCTTTTTTATGTTTGAAATTATTGAATTCAGTTGAATCAAAAAAGGTTTACATGAAATTGATTAAGAAATTATGATTTTAAATCTGATTTAATAATTAATTAATTTATAAAATATTGAATCAACTCGCTGATTTACAAAAAAAAAAAAAATTCGCAAATTAATTCTATACAGGCTTTCTTTTTTAAGAAAAACTGGAATTAAGAATTATATTTGTTCTTAATATATTAAAACCAAAATGAAAAATTTTGAACAAAAAATTCAATAGCAAACTAATTCTTTTCTAATAAATGATGTTACAACTTTAAGAAAATCAAAACAAATATAAACTAAAACCCTTATAAAAATCCATTATTTATTTTATAATCAAATTTCATAATGCAATTCAACCCCACACTCCGAATATTATGTAACAACATTTAAAAATAAATAACAAAAATCATTTGATTTAAATGAACAGTTAGTAGACCGGTTTTTAAATGAAATGTTATTTTTTTTAATTTTATTTTTTGTTTTTTTAAAACAAAATTTCAGGGGTCATTCTTTATTTTTATTTTTCTTTTTCTGAAAATTAAAAAAGGCCCCAAAAGATGAAAATATTACTATTAAAATATTATTATTATTTCTCCTTTTTTGGGAGTCATTTTTCCAGAACAAGAATATGAATAACACTTAAAATAGCTTCTATGTTAAAATAATAGAAAATACCATTTAAAAGTAATGATATTTCATTTAAAAACCTTTGTACTTACTTTTCATTTAAATCAAATGGTTTTTGTTTTTTATTTTTAAATGTTGCTTAAATAACTGACACACCATTAAAAAAAAAAACAAATAAATTATCATTTAAAAATGTACCTACCAATTCCGTAAAAATTAACTGATTATTTATTTATTTATTTGAAATTGTATCCGTTTTTTTATTTTTGTTTGTTTCATAATCTACATAATGTTTACTCACACAGTATATAGATACATTTTGTATGAATGACCATATGTGTGTATGTGTGTGTTTACGAAGTTCTTGTAATTTGACTTAAAATAACTTTGTATATAAACAATTTAAATTAAAAACAATTTGGAATTTTTGCAACAGACAGCAAACAAATTTTAAATTTAAATAACTGTAACGGCAACAAATAAATCAAACATTTCCGTTTTGTGGGTAAATTTTTATTAAATTTGAAACAAATGCAAAAAATAAATTAAACTGAAAAAAATCGGTAAATGACAGTAAAACATTTTGAACAAATGTACAAAAAAATTAAAAAAAATATTTCCTTGAAAAAAAATTTTTGTTCCTTTTTTTTAAACTAAATTGAAAACTTTTTTTTATTAAACTGCAAACAGTAAGCTAAAGGGTGATTTTTTAGCCGTTGAGTTATGAAATTTAAAAAAAGAATAGGGTCATTCCATGTCAAACTGCACAGCATTCGGATTTGTAATCTCCGATTTTAATGAAATTCGCCACAAATATTTTAAATGGGTAGTGTTTATCAAATCATTAACCTTTCGACCCCAAACCCTTTCGGTTTTCGTAATATGACGTCATGAAAATTGGAAAAAACGTCAAAATATCGAAAAAGTGTCCATACAAAGTCGCCCATAACTTCTAAACCATACAACCTAAGGTGAAAAGATTACCTTCAAAATGGCATCCCAAAAGTTTTTTTGTATTAAAAGGTTAAAGGTAATTTTTTTAAGTTTAATCTTCAAAGACCCATATCTCAAAATCCAATTTTTTAAAATTCTGAAAAATATATGTTAAAATGTAAGGCCTCTCTTTGTGGCAAAATTTCAAGGTGGAGACTCATTTGGTTCCTGAGTTATGAAGGAAAACGTGGTCGTAAGCAAATTTTCCTGAAGAAGTACGTTGCAATGATGAAGCCGGCTCACAAATCGCACTAAACAGTGCATCTTTCAGGGTAGCTCTTGAACTACCTCTGGCTCCTCTCACACCAAATTCATCAATTTTGTTTTTTGACGTAATCATTGAGCCGAAAATGGGCTCCATCGCTGAAGACAAAAAACACATTTCTCACACAGCATGAATTTTTGTAATAATCATGGTGAAATGCCAAACCTTACCGAACATTTTTAGCATTGCCACTTGTGACGAATCTCTTTTTTTTACACTGAAAAAATTTACACTAAAAGCCCAAATAGCAAAAATAATAACCCTTTATATAATTTTTAATAAAATTAGATTAAATATACTTTTCGGATCAAAAAATTACATATATCAACAGCAAACATAAAAGAATATCAAATTTGAATATGATTAAATATTGCGAAAGATTAATTTTTATTTTACTGGGGTAAATAATTACAAAAGAAAAATTCAAGATAAATTTACAAACAATTTTAAAAGTACCTCCTCGAACAATACTAAAAATAAAGTAATAATAATACATTGTATAGTATGAAACTAGTGGCATTTTCGACTAACACAAAGCAAAACTTATTGAACCGTATGAATACGAGAATATATGTTTGCATTAATACTAAAAATAAATATTTTTTAGATTATTTTCTTTGCAATATACGTACTATAAACAATTTTATTTATGCATACAAGAGATATGAACATATTGTACGCAAAAAAAAAAATGTAATAAAAACTAATTTTGGATAAGCGTTTGAACAGGCGTAATGGAAAATTGTTAGACCACAAATATTGAAATTGTATTTTTTTTTTATTTTTTTGTCTAAAAATATTTTAACATATGGAGAGTATACACACAATGTGAAATATTTAAATAATGAAAAATTATTTATGATTGCGGGTGATAGTGATGTTGCAGTTAGTGATGCTAAAATTACACATTGCAACAAGAAATTTTAGCTACAATGGTTCAAAATTCGGAATTAAAATATGGCACCTGTTATATAGAACCTACAAAGGGTTTGGCAAATTTTGATTAGGTTTTGCACAAGAAGCTGACTTTCGAGCTTAAGTGTACTTCCTAATTTTAATCCATTAGTACGTATCTACTTAAACCAAAAAAAAAAAGAAATAGAATTCAGAAAAATTTCTCTTATTTGGAGTAAAAATTGAAATCGCAACGACGCCTAAGACACTTTTTTTTATCAAAATTTAATAAAATTTTCCTGGTAATTAAGAAAAAAATTTTACTTAAAATTTAAACAAAATTTCTAAATTATAGCAAAATTCTACTATTGAGATGTAAATTTTTATTAGAAAGCAAAGCAAAATTTGCTCTTAGTTATTTCATATACAGGTTGGTTGAAAAGTTCCTGCGCTCACCAAGAGATGGCACTGCTAGCTCCAAACTTATTTTCTCAAGGTGGTATAACTGTCCTGAAAACACATGCAAAGTTGCAAGTCATTCTGTCAATTCTTTCTTTGTTTACAAGCTATTTGAAGTTGACGTGTCATTGATTTTTTTTAATATGGAAAAAATTTAATATCGTGCAGTCATTAGATTCTTTGTTTTGAAGGGTTTAAAAGCAAAGAAAATTTATAAACAATTGTTAGAAGTGTATAGGGAGTCCTCACCTTCAAAACGCACCGTTGAATTTTGGGCTGGTGAATTTAAACGTGGCGTACCAGCCTTAAAGACGATCCACGCGAAGGACGACCAAAAACTGCAACCACAGCAGAAATCATTGAGCAGGTACATAATATGGTTAGTGAAGATCCAAGTTTGACTAAGCGTGAAATTGATAATGCCATAGGCATCTCAGACGAATGAGCACTCAATATTTTACATGAAGAATTACGTATGAAAAAACTGTTTGGAAAGTTAGTGCCGCACCCATTAACAATTCAACAAAAACTGGATCGAAAACAAATTTCACAGCGTAATTTGGAGCGTTTTAAGCCGAATAAAACCGACTTCTTGCGTCGTTTTATAACTATGGATGAGACTTGGATCTACCACCATGATCTTAAATTGAAACAAGAACGTTTACAGTGGACTGAAGCTAGTTGTTCAGCTCCAAAGCAGGTGAAGTCACAACGATCAGCAAAGAAGGTTATGGCATCAGTTTTTTGGAATGCAAAAGGAATTTTGTTGATTGATTATCTTCAGAAAAGTAAAACAATCAACTCTGAATATTATTGCAGCCTTTTGGATCAGATGGATGAAAAAATTCGTGAGAAAAGACCTGGTTTAAAGAAGAAAAAAATCATTTTTCATCAAGACAATGCACCTGCTCACAAAAGTGTTTTGACGATGGCTAAATTCAAAGAATTAAAGTACTAATTACTTGAACATCCACCGTATTCCTCAGATTTGGCTCCCAGTGACTACTATCTCTTCAGAAATCTCAAAAAATTCCTTCGTGCAAAAGCATTTTTCGTCGAATGAAGAGGCCATAGCAGCCGTAGACGGTTATTTTACAGAGCTTTCGGAAAACCATTATAAGGATGGGATAAAATTATTGGAAGATCATTGGAACAAGTGTATTGAGCTTCTAGGAGATTATATTGAGTAAAAAAATATATTTCGTAACAAAAACAGTATTCTTTCATTTCGAGCGCAGGAACTTTTCAACCAACCTGTATTATCTTAAATTTTACCTTTAGTTCGGAAATTTGTCCTTGGTTTTAAAAAAAAATTTATTTTATTTAAGTTTATTAGATAATCTTTTTACTAAAAGCTAGAACAACTTCTTGAAATTAAATTACACTTCTTTAAAGTAAAAATTATTCTTAAAGTTAATAAAAAAATTTCTATGGTAAAGGCAATATATTTTAAAATACTTTACACTCATTGTGTAAGTATTTTCCCACTTTCGGAGGACTTTTGCTTTGTGAGGACACTGCTTTTGACAAGCTTTTTGCTGTACATTTTGATCTTTAAATTAAATAGAATAATACTAAATTCATAAACTTAAAATATAATTTAAATTTTAATAGCAAAAAGGGAAACAATTAAAAAAAATGTAATGCAGAATATACTGAAACTTAATAAATTGTGACAAAGTCAGATCCTTTTCGTAGTTAATTAATGGTTCTCCTCGCGAGAACTACAAAAAGGGACGCCCTAAGTAACACACGGCATCTGTGGCTAAAAAATGGTTGCAAAAATACAAAATATTACATTTACATTTTTTGTTATTATAGGAAAATAGAAAACAGTCATAAGTTTATTTTATGGCATTTTTAGCTTAAAATTTAATCGAAATATACGAATTTTGACTTTTTTCATTATTAACTGAAAAAAAAATAGTTTAAGTGCCTTCGATAAATAAAGGTTTATGACGAAATGTATAATTATTACATAAAGCGCACACTGAACATTTTTTACCTTTTGCTAACAAAATTTTAAAATATATTTAAAGCTACCTTAAGTTCAATAGTTAAGATTGTGAAGATTAATAATAATTTTTTTTAATGAATATTTTAATTATTTTCCTGAAATAATATTTTTTTCTCTAAAATTAGGAAAAGTAACTAATTTGTTTTTAATTTATTGTTTCTTGTTTTTTTTTTTTTTTTTTTTTTTTGTTTTCCCACAAAAACTAAATTTTTCCTCGATTTAAGAAAAATTTCCTCAAATTTTATTTTTCAATTTATCTGAAGAAATTTTTAGGAAAAAAAATCCTATACCTAAGTTAATTGTTTCCCAAAAATGAGAAAACTTTTACTTGAAAAAAAAAAAAATATTTTATTAAAATTTTTAAATTTTATCTGAACTAAGTTGCGTGAAAATTGTCCCTTAAAATAGTTCATCAGTTCCTAAGACCAAATAAATTTTTATAATTACATATGAAAAAAATTTATTACTTTCTTTTTTTAAAAAATTACGGAACTAATTTTTAGAAAACAATTCTTCAAAATAAGAAAGAGATAAACTTAAATACTCAATTTAGAAATAGCTTTCTAAACTTAAGTTAATTTTACTACTCGCGCAAAAAGTACTAAACACACATTAAGTTCAAGTAATGTCTCATTTTAAGTTAGACATATTTTTTAAACTAAATGGGAGTAAATTGTGTTCTAAATTTTTGTTTTTGAACTAAACTTAGTTTTGTTATATTTAAGAATGTAAATTTTTTAAAACTAAGATGTTTTTCTTAAAAATTGATACATTTTCATTTACTATACTTGTTTTTTTCTTAAACCAAGGAATATTACTTAGGGCAGATATGAACTATTTATGAGAATATAAAGATTTTTGTTTTTACCCAAATAAAGGAATTTTAATTTTTTTAAAGAAAATTTTTCTAAGTTTTAATAAAATTCGTCTTAAATTGAGAAACATTTTTAAACTATTTTATTTTGGATTAATTTTTAGTTCATGTCTTATTTTTTAGTTTAAGATTATAGATCATATAATATTCTTTTCTTTAAAATTAGGAAGATTAACTAATTTGTTTTTAATTTATTATGCTTTTTTTTGTAAAAAAAAAAAAAAAAAATGAAAATAAACTAAACTTTTTCCTACTAAAATTTTCCTCGATTTAAGAAATTTTATTTAATTTTTTTTTAATTTATTTGAAGAAATTTTAAGGAAAAAAATCCTATACCAAAGTTAATTTTTTCCCGAAATTAAGAAAACTTTTACTTGAAAAAAAATATTTTATTAAAATTTTAAAATTTATCTGAACTAAGTTGCATGAAAATTTTCCTTAGAAATAAATCATCAGTTTCTAAAACCAAAAAATTTTTATTAATACATAGGAAAAAATGTATTACTTTTTGAAAAAAAAAATGCTGGAACTAATTTTTAGAAAACAATTCTTCAAAATTAGAAAGAGGTAAACTTGAAAACTGAATTTAGAAATAGCTTTCTAAAAATTAGTTAATTTTGCTACTCGCGTAAAAACACTGAACACACATTAAGTTCAAGTATTTTCTCAGTTTAAATTAGACACATTTTTTGAACTAAATGGAAGTAAATTATGTTCTAAATTTTTTATTTTTGAACTAAACTTAGTTCCATTATATTTAGGAAATATTATTATTTAGGAAATATATGAACTATTTTTAAATATATAAACTATTTCAGGTTTACTCACATATAGGAATGTTTATTCTTTTTAAGAAAATATTTTGATAAAATTTGCCTAATTGATAATTTAAGAAAACTTTTAAGCTATTTTAAAGGAAATTTTGGATTCATTTTTGTAATTTTTTATTAATTAATTATTTCTTTCTTTATTTCCAGGTGAGTTTTTTAACTTATTTCAAAATTATAATGGGAATACGAATAAATAATTGTAAGTACAAAAATAACAATTGGATTTTAGCGTGTCTTACTAAAAATTTGTAAAAGGCACTTTGGTTTTCTTATTACTGAAATTTCTTTGCAAATTAACTATTATGAAGGATCTTAAGATAACAATCATAGTTTTATATAAATTCTGAACTTTTTTAATACCCATTAACAGAAACTGTCTTTGTCTTCAAGCAGCTACAATCTATATGACAAAAATCTATTTTCCTTGTTCTTTAAGACAAAGACATTAAAATCAAGTATCAATTTTATAAATCCCTGTACAATTTATAGTCTTTATTCTGGATGCATTTTAATTATAAATGAAATACAAATGCAGATGAAACGCAGAAATTAAATAAGTAATAAATATGTGTATTTTAAAATAAAACATAAATAAAATGCATTAACGAACAATAAACAAATAATAAAGTAAATGCACACAAAATGTGTGTAAACCCACAAAAGAAATAAACACAAATATATTTAATGGCTGCACTCAGCCTCAGACAACAATAATAATATTCGACGTATACACATACACACACACACACACAAACACACTTAAAGTTCACTTGGTGGAATGAAGTGGCAATAATATCAATTTGAATGCAAAAAAAAATTAATTTTGAATATTTTTTCAAAATTGGCTGCATTTATATCCAACAGTTCAAAATTGAATTCAAAGGAGTTCAGAAGAAGTGTGAAAAAAAGTTTAAGAAATTATTTAAAGTAAAATATATATTTTTTTGGTGTTGAAAATATATAAAAATTTTATTTTTGAAAATATATAAAAATTTATAAAAATTTTGAAAATATATAAAAAATTTTTTTTGTGTTGAAAATAAATAAAATTATTAATATTAAATTTATAAAATAAAAATAATTTAATAGAACTCAATTAAAACTTACAGTGTATTAAAACAATCTTGAAAATTCTAAATTTATATTAAACCCAAAAATGATTTGAAGTTATTTTTTGCAACTCTTTACTTATAAATAACATAAAAATTTTTTAATAAAATGAAAATGCGTGTTTTGTGTTGAGTATAAACGCAGTGTAATTTAAAAAATACCAAAAAAATTTTAAAATAATATCCCACCAAAACTTTGCTAATTACCTGGTTACACGTCAAACCCTTTATCCTTTCATTACTTTGGTACCTTACACGTTACCATTGCATTACTTCAGATATTAAATTCCAAATATTTTTAAATATCATACCTGTAAGTTATTTCTTCTTACAAAACTTATTACAATTATCGCGCATTCATTGTTATTTACCAAAAATTTCCCATGTGTCTACTTTACGAATGTCAAAACCAAAGTGGCAAACGATGCGTTTTTCAAAAATGGCAGCTATTTAGAATAGGATGATTGTTTTTGCCCAACTTGAGTTTAAAATTTCATGTTTTCAGCAGGCTTTTTTTCTTTAAACCCCCAGGAAATTAAGAAGAACCTTATTTAAATACAAATCAAATATTAAAAAATTACCAAAACCGCAAAAATCGCTAAAATTTAAAAAAACATTTGCCAAAATCAGATAAAAAAACACCAAATTAAAAAAATCGTTAAAATTGGAAAAAAAATTGCCAAAATTGGAAAAAATTATTAAATTTGAAATAAATCTCTAACTAAAAAAAGGTCGAAATTTGAAAAATTCTTTTTGATTGGATTTTTTTAATCGCCAAAATTCCAAAAAAAAATCTTAATATATAAAAAAATCGCCAAAATTGCAAAAATCGTTAAAGTTAAAAAAACTAAATTAATAGAAAACGCCAAAATTTAAAAAATCGCCAAGATTTGTAAATTTTCCAAATTTCAAATTAGAAAAAATCGCCCAATTAAAAAAAATCGCCAGAATAAAAACCATCGCCAAAATTGGAAAAAATTATTAATATTTAAAAAATATCTCTAACTAAAAACACCAAATTGGAAAAATTAAAAAAATCGCCAAAATTCCAAAAAAAATCTTAATATTTAAACAATCGCCAAAATTGCAAAAATCGTTAAAATAAAAAAAACTCAAATTGATAGAAATCGCCAAAATTGACAAAATCGCCACGATTTGTTAAACTTGCCCAAAATCTAAAAAATATCGCAAAAAAAAATTGCCCAAATTAGAAAAATTCGCCCAATATCGTTAAAATTGGAAAAAAATCCAGAATAAAAACCACCGTCAAAATTGGAAAAATTATGAAAATTTAAAAAAATCTCTAACTATTAAAAAACGTCACTATTCGAAAAATTCAGAAAATCGCCAAAATTCAAAAAAAAAAAAATCAATTTTGAAAAAAACACCTAAAATTTAAAAAATTCGTCAAAATTATAAAAGTCTTTAGAATAAAAAAGGTAACTTTATGTTCGCCAAATTTTAATAAATTGCCAAGATTTGTTAATATCACACAAAATTCAAAAAATCGTCAAAAAAAATTCCAAATAAGAAACTATTGCAAATTATTGCCAGAATTAAAAACATCCCAAAAATTAAAAAAAAAATTATTAAAATTAAAAATAAATTGCTTAACTATTAAAAACGCCAAAATTGGAAAAGTTCCAAAAATCGACATAATTAAAAAAAAATCAAATTTAGAAAAAACCTAAAATTTCAAAAAATTTGCCCTAATTGTGAAAATATTTAGAATTAAAAAACCTAAATATAAAGAAATTGCCAAAATTTGATAAATCGCCAAAATTTTTTAATCTTACCCAAAATTTGAAAAATCGCCAAAAAAAAAATTTCCAAAATTAGAAAAAATTGCCCATTTATAAAAATCGTTAAAATTTAAATAAATTGCCAGAATTGGAAAAAAAAACAAATTTGAAAAAAAGTCCTAAAATTTAAATAATAATCGCCAAGCTTGGAAAAATTGTTAAAATTAAAAAAATCTAAATTGATAGAAATCGCCAAAATTGAAAAAAATCGCCAAGATATATTAATGTAGTCTAAAATTTAAAAAATCGCAAACCTAAAAAAAAATAAATCGCCAAAAATTACAGAAAAAAATCAGACAAATTGATCAGATAAAATGTTGATAAAAGTAACTTGTTTTGGACCGAGAAAGTTATAGTAAGACATTTGTGATAATACAATAATCACTAAACTTCTATTCTAATAGTGCATATTCCGAAAACTAAAAGCGCTAGAAAAAGGTGTTTTCTTTAGATCGCGTTTACAGACAGAATGTTTTCTACAATTTACGATATTCAATTTTGAGGATTTTCTTTTTAATGTTAAAATTTGGCAATTTTTTTTTTTATTTTAATTTTAACGATTATTTTAATTTAGCGATTTTGGCGTTTTGTTCTAAATTTAGGCGTTCTTCCCTTATTTTAGTGATTTTTCGATTTTGGGGATTTTTTTAATTTTAATAATTTTTATTCAATTGGGCGATTTTTTAATTTTGGCCGATTTGATTCTGGCGATTTTTTTAAATTTTGGTGATTTTTTTTACTGACAATTTTTTTGTTTTGACGATTTATTTTTACAAATTAATGATTTTAAACTGGGAATTTAATCATTGCTTTTTGTTGTTTTCTTCTTGTATTTTGTAAGAAATCATTAAAATAACATAAATATTTGCTAATTTTCCAATATTTTGAATCGAATAGCATTTATTTCTCAACGAAATTTAAAAAAAAAACTTGAATGATTGATTGAAATTCCAGATTCAATTTCCAAAATCTATTAAAGGTGAAGGATTCTTAAAAAAAAAATAATTAAATTTTGTTCTTAAAACATTCCGAAGTAACGGGCATTTCAGCTAGAGGATTCATATTTTTCGATTTTTAACCGGGTTAGTGTTACTTTCAAATTTTGATTTGTTTCATTTTCACAACAAAATTACCCATCTGCAATTTTGAAAAGACATTTATTGAAATTTTTTATTATTTATGTATGTTATTTTTAAAAATTTTGAATTATAAATCTTAATTTATTAAAATTGTAAAAAGTTCAACCAACATTCCAATATTTTTTTTTTTGCTGAATTTCACCTATTTTTTTTTTTTAATTATAGAGAAAATTTATGATATTTTTTTGTGATAGCTGCCTAATTTTATTGGCTAATTCATATTTAAAAAAGAGATCTCATTTGTGTGATTCTAATCTTTTTTGTGCAAAATATTGTTAATATGAACAGAAAAAAAAAATGTTCCATAGATAAATTATCTAAATCATTAATACATTTTTAATCATTTGTTAAATGAATGAGGCTAATTTTTTATTATGAATTTTTTCATGATAAATACTCATCAGCTGCTACAATGATCGAAAGACTACAAACGATGGCAAAAACTACTTCACAGCTCTTTATTAACATCAAATGAAAATCTCTTAATTTTATTTTAGAGCCAAAGGTGGCGGCAAAGGGGAAATATTTTGATATACTTCTGTAGAATGAATATTTAAAAAAAGTATATTTTCATACATATATTTTCAATTTCCAAGCAAAATCTAGCTCTCTAAAAGTGTTGCTATTATTTTTTGCCAGCTAAAATCACTTTAACATACGTTCGCAGTTCTTAGTGAGTGAGCGTTAAGAAAATTTTTCTATTCGCGTGGTCAAAAATTAGAAAACAGAAAAAAATTAAATATTTATACCCAAATAATAACAAAATTTAAAATTTTTAAATTATGGAGTATGAAAAAATTATTAACAAAAAAAATAAATTTTACACTATTTTTTAATAAATGAAACAAACAACTGCAAAAAAAATACACCAAACAACACAAATTTTAATTTAAAATACACAGTTATAAAATAAACCTAAAAAAATAATTAAAAATATATTACACAAAAAAAATACAGAGAAATATATTTACAATACACAAAACTTAAAAAAAATTGAATACATTTTATAAATTTTGTTTTGTTAAAACATACAATATTTTTATTTATTTAAATGACATTTAAGTGACACAAAGCAGCACATAAAAACAACTACATGAAATGAAAATTACAAAAAAAAAATTATAAAATGCAACTATTAAAAATTAAACCATAAAATCTACACATTTTTTATATTAAAAGAAACACACAAAAATACATAAAATATACAATTTATATAAAAATTTAAACAAAAACCCCATTATAAACAATTTAACAGAAAATTTAAAAAAAAAAAATACTAGATATTATTTATAACTTTTTTCTATTCAGTCCGACCATCAATTAGTCATTATTCAACAAATCAATTTTTTTGACTATTTTAACAATATATATATATATATATTTTAAATAACTTTTTATTTTAATCCTTTTATAAACTTTGATATACAACTTTTTTAATATTCATGGTCTTTTGCTGACATCACATTTGTATCATAAATAAAATATTAATAAAAAAAAAACAATTGTCCAATATTTGAGGTATATAATTTCTACTTGATATTTTGACCACAAATTGTTGTTGCAGATTAAAAAAATGAAACATATTTATAAATATTTATATATTTTTTTAATAAAAATAAATATATTAACATATGAGTCATATGTGGCGTATGAGTATTATTAATTCAAAAAAAATAATCATTTTTAATTTCAATATTTAAAAAAAAAAATATGTTACAATGGTTGTAGTTTTGACTTAACGCATAAACGTTAACTTACAATAAAACGTAAAGTATATGCGTGAACTTACACCTTACATTTCGCATGAAAGTTAACTTTTAACGTGTATAATTATCAGTATTGAAAACAGAATTTTGGTAGATTTTTGTATTTATAAATACTTTTACTGAAAACGCTCAATTATAACTTAAATATTGGAGTCATTAGCTATTTAATTCTTCTTCTAGATTTGCTTTAAATATTTAACGTTGATAGTTATGAACGAAAGTACACCTCTAATCACTCAAAACTGAAAATTTAATTTAAAATAAATGAAAAATCATTTAAAAACCGGTAAAATAACTTTTCATTTAAATCAATATAACTTATTTTTAATTTTTAAATGTTAAAAAATTAACTTACAATATCCATAAAAACTAAATGATTTTTCATTTATTTTAACTGTCAACAAACTAACCATAAATCCGTAAAAACAAATGATTTTTTCTTATTTTTTTATTGTCAACTAATTAACTGCAAAATTTGTAAAAAGTAATGATTTTTCTTTTATATTGTCTTTGAAACTGTCAACAAATTTATTTGCAAATTCCATAAAAATTTAACGACTTTTCATTGATTCCATTTATTTAAACTATCAGCCCATTAACTATCAAAAATTAAAACATTTTTTAAAAAAAACATTTTAAATTAAAATATTAACTGTAACAGTAAATCCATATTTATATATAATTTAGTTGTTAAAATAAATGACAAAAAAGTTATTTGTTTGAGTTTACATTTGCACAAATGCTTTTTATAAAAATAAAGTCCTCAGAAAATAGTTGCGATAGAAACGTGATTAGTGACATTATTTTCAATAGAAATTAAAAACAAAAATATTTTTATATAAATTTTTTCTTTAAAAGTTATATAACTTTATTCGATCTTATTTTAATATCAATATTCAATTTTTTTTATTAAAATTTTGTTTTCCTGAAGATGCTAACAAATTGTTAGCGAAATATCGAAAATAAAATAAGAAATTTTATAAAAAAAAGATCTTTAGCTAAAAAAAATTTAATATTGATAATTTTTTTCATAGAAATCTGTGAGTTGTCTACAAAAAATTTTGTAAACTGTCACAATTCTTCTATTTAAACTGTTTTTTCTCTAAATTTTAGAATGAAATATTTTCCTTAACATCCATTAATATTGCGGTGGGAAAAATCGCCTTAGCGTTAAAGGGTTAAAAAGTGAGGTCAAAAGTTACTGGGGTTTTTTATGGAATCTTTTTTTTAATTTAAAAAATTTAATTTTTTTTGTTTGTGCACATTTTGATACCGATATTGTCTATATTTTCCTCGCATAGTTGCCACATATTTGAAATGTTTGTAATATGGGTGAAAAGAGCTTTTTTATGGAAAAAGCCGCACAAAAGCCAAGCGACTAAATAATATTAAGAATTAAATATCATAGATGTATGGGCTTTGTGGTGTAATGATTAGCACTGTTACACACAAGGTTGAGGGTTCGATCCCCAGCGGCGGCAAGACGAATATAGAAAAATACTATATATGAAATTTATATCCCTCATTTATATTCATAAACCCCAACATTAATCCCAACAAAATAATAAAAAAAAAAACATTAAAGAGGTTTTAACTAAGAAAGCTTCAACAAGTTCGCCAACTCTCCATCAGATGGCGTGCAACAACTGAACTAAGATTTATTATCTGGTGCAACTAAAGTTTGTCATATTTAAACATATTCCATCACCTTGCATCTCTGCTCTATCCGCTTTTCAAGAAATGCTATACATTACATAAATAGTTAGAAGAATATCCTGATGAAAAAAAAATTTTTTTTTCAATTATAAGAAATAATTTTAAAACAGCCAAAAATGATAAATGATATTTATCCAGGGTTGTATATAAAGTTTATATTAAAAAAAAACAATTTTTGAAATTTTGTATAGTACTTTTTTTCAGTATGGAGAAAAGAGAGATCTTATATAAATAAAATTCTGAATTGGTTAAGGACACTTAGTTTTTTTTTTGTGGGTGAGAAAAATTTAAAGTAAACATTTTAATGAAAATTAACTTATCGGCTCAAGAAGTTTCCGAATTTATATGCTCAAAATTACACCATTTTATTTTTAAGTGGACATAACAAGCGAGCTAGTGAGCAGCTAGTGTTGCCATATTTAAATTTTTAAAGTTTTTTTTATAAATAGCAATATTTTTGAAAAATTCTTGAAAATTTTAAAAGGCAGCAGATTAGATTTTGGACATTAGTTTGATAACAAACAAAAGAAAATTTAAAATTTTGATTAAATCTGATTGCAGAAAAAGTGTCCAATTTTTTTTTTATCAAAAATGCGGAAATAAATTCATTTTTCTACCAATATTCGAGACGATTGATAGGTATATTGCTGGGAAGTGTTGTAGAGCATAAATAGTTGATCTCAAAAAATTTTGGCCTCCTGTTTCCGAATCACCATTGTAAATTTTTTCATCACGTAGACTTAAAATAGTTTTTTAGTTAAAGTAACAAAAAATATCATTTAAAAGAAATGATAATTCAGTTAATAACCGTTCTAAGTACTTTTCATTTAAATCAAATGCTTTTTGTTATTTATTTTTTAATGTTGTTTAAGCAACAGATCAGAAAAAAACAAATGATTAATCAGTTAAAAATAAATATTAAAATTTTACCTACAATAAATGGATACTCACACAGTCTATAGACACATTTTATGTGAATGACCATATGTGTGTGTGATTATGAAGTTCTTGTTATTTGAATTGAAATAACTTTGTAAACAAACAATTTAAATAAAGAACAAGATTGGAATTTCTCAAATATATTTTTTTTTTCAATTTAAATCTATAATAACAAATAAACCACAAATTTTCATTTTTATAAATTTCAAACAAATTAAAAAAATACATGAAACTGAAAAATTCGGTAAATGACAGTAAATAGTTTTAATTAAATGTATAAAAATGTTAAAATAAATATTTCTTTAAAAAATAAACGTATGCTCCTTTATTTTTAATTGAACTGAAAACTTTTTTATTAAACTACAAACAGTAAACTACATAATATTCCGTGTGTACCAGTTTTAAGGATATATCAATCGAAAAACGATTTTTTGAGACTTCTGAAAGAATTCAAAAAACCAATCACCATTTATTAAAATCTTCAAGTCGGAATTGGCTAAAATTGAGCCTAATTTTGTTTTGCGCAAATCCACTTTTCTCAAAATTTGCAAAACAGAATTGGGATTAAAATCTTTTGAATTCCACAATTTTGACAATAGATTTTTGTTTGTTGTATTTTTCTGATGAGGTACTTAAAAGTCTTTCTTCTCCTTTGCTATTACAAAATTATTTCATAATAATCGCAGTAGTGTTTACGAACTATTTTTACATCGGTACCACTGGGCGTATGAGCGATATTTAATTATATATCACTTATACGTACAGATAACAACAATTCAATCGTAAATTTTACTTTTAACTAAAATATTCAAGTTAGAAATCAAATGGATCTTCTCGCAGTAAAAAAATAAATTTTATTTATGTGATTTAACATATAATTTTGAATTAGCAATTTGTTTTTATTTAATATCTAAAATCAAAATTTAAATTGTTTCTATATTTTTTTTCGAAATTTAATTATATCTAATGTTTACAAAATAATTTTTATTGAAAATTTTATTTATAGGCAAAAAAGTGTTTCTATATTTTCTATACTAACACGTGCGTGACTCATTACACTAATAAAAAATTTTATAGCTTTCAAAACTGTATGAGAGTATTTTAAATTAAAAGAAGAAAAAAAATTGGCGTTCTATTTTTTGTTTCTTTGAAAAATAAAACAAAAAAAAAAACATTAAAAATATTTATATGGTATAGACTGACAAAACTGGATTTAAAAATTATATTTAATTTATTGAATATTGTATGAAAAATAAAAAATCAAATATAAACAAAATAATAAAAATCAAGGACAGAAAAAAATAAAACAAAAATCAAGATCATAAACACGTAAAAAATATTTGGGACACCTGCAAAATTATATTTTATAAACCAGGACTGGATTTCTAGGACAGAAAAAACAGGATTTTAAAAAACATAAATATAAAATATAAATATTTTTTGTTGTATATATAATCGAATAAATAAATACAATTATAAAGAATATTCCACAGTTTTAAATCAACAAATACTAAGTTTTATGATCACTTTAATATTGAACAAAAAAAAATTAAATAAATAATATAATAAAACAAAAAATATTTCCCAAAAATGTATATATTCACAGCAAATATTTGATATTTAACTATTATCAAAAATATTTCAGCAAAAAACAACTAAATTCAAAAATAAATAATAATTTAAAAAAAAAATCATTGAGTGTTAAATACTAAAAAATGTTGAAAAAAATTATTGAAATAAATAATTTTGTAACAAACTTAAATAACCCACAAAAAATTTATACAAAAATATTTTTAAATAAAACAAATAATATTTATTTTAAATAAATAAAACATAAAACATAAAAAATATTTTAAATTTTTAAAATAATTTAAGGAAAAATTTTACAATTTATTCCTTAAACAAACCAAAAAAAAAAAAAACACATATGTGTTCACTTGTATCACAACAAATATAATTCATGTGGAAAAAGTAAAGTTGATTACAATAAATCATATGGAATAAGAAAAATTTTTACTATCACCCGGGTTATCCTTATTACAACAAATTCAAATTTATATACAAAAAAAAAAGTAATATACACATATTTACAACATCAACAGCAACAACAGACCCATACCCAAAAGGATAAACACACATATTTACAAATATGGCTGATACAGACATGATTGAAGAAGAGGAGACTACTTCTACAACCACCTCCAAATGGAAGAAAAAAAGAACTACAACTACGGTGGGTGAATATTAAATTAACACTAAATAAACCGAATTAAAATAATATAAAGTGTGCGAGGGTTGAGGCAATTAAATTTTTTATTATAAGCTATTAGCCCTGATCCCAAAGCTCAAATTGGTGATAATAAAAAAGATTGACTATAAAAATATAAATGTTAAATAGACACTGACTTAATTATTTTTTGGTGTTAAACATTTTTTGCGATAGACTCTTAACTAAAATCTGTTAAAGTTTACTCAACTTATAGTACTACTATAAATTGGGTAAATTTATTCTGTGTGCGTAAACAATGAAAAATACACACAATATGCATAAATTTACATTAAAAGTTTAAAAATTTACAAAATGGCTAAATTTACATTAAAAGTGTAAATTTACATTAAAAGTGTGTAAAACTTAAATTATTAATATATTTGTAAATTTATTAAATGTATGCTTAAGGCTATATAAAAACCTAAATTTACATTAGAAATGTACAAATTTGCAAAATGTGTAAATTTACATTAAAAGTGTGTAAAACTTAAATGATCAATAAATTTGAAAATTTATTAATTTAAGCTTAAGCTTGTTTTAAGCATATTTAAATGCGTTAATATTCTACGAAAAGCGTTTATATTTACCAAGACAATGGTTTAAATTAAACTCTATAACAATTTAAAAAAAATAGATTGATTTTTATAACATACATATCATAAAAATGTATAATAAATATAAAATATATTTAGCAATTTTAAGATGATTATAGCTGCTTTCAAATGGGGATATGCAGGGGTGATCAATTTTAATTGTAATGTGCCATATGATTTGTATTTCTATTTCCATTTTAAAGGACCAAACTTTACTGACACTAGAGTGTAAATTTCTGTTGAAATTTACCCAATTTATAGAAGGAAACTACCACTTTAAATTTGGAAAACTCACTATATGTGTTTAAGCGAAAAAATATATCAATTTGGTGTAAGTTAATGCACACATAATGTGTAAATTTACATATAAAGTGCGCGAAAATTAAATGAAATTTGGAAATTAATTTGTAAAATTACTAAATTTGTACGTAAATGCATTTTCAAATGCATGAAAATCTCCCAAAGAAAGTAAATTCGCCAACTCAATGTTTAAATGTAAACAGCACAAACACTTTTTTCTTAAAACAATAAATTTATTTTAAATACAGTATGATGCAAAAATCATCATCTGATTTTGTTTTTTTTTTTTGCACTTATAAATTGTGTTTCAATTAATTGTGGGAAATTATATTCGGCGAATTACCGCCGTCGGGATTGATGCAAGTTGGGCTCTTTTCATAGCGTATTGCTTAACTGTGCACAGCATTTGTGGTGCGGGGCTTGTGTACACCAACGACTTTAAATATCCCTAGAAAAAGATGTCCGGGTCAGTCAGATTATTCATGATTTATGCGCGGATTTTTCGGAGCCCAGCACTGAGAATGTTGCTTCTTGACGTAGCCGCTGAGATAAAATTGAGTCTCGTCGCTCAAGATCAATTTTACTGGAAAATCACCCACTTCCTCGTTGAGTTCCAAAATCTTACGGTTTATGCATATAGCGATTTATTATTATTCACTATAAATTTCGCACGTATCTAAATCGTTAGAAAGAAAAAAAAATTATGAGAAATTGAAAAAATCGCTAAAATTTAAAAATTGGCAAATAATCGCTAAATTTCAAATGAGTCGTAAAAATTACCATTAATCTCCAAATTTGAAAAAAATGTTTAAATTTTTAAAAAGCTCCAAAACTGCTTTAAAAATTAAAAATATGCCAAAATTTCAAAATAAAAAATTTTAAAAAACGAAAAAATTAAAAAAAAAATCTATAAAAAAAATCCCTAAAAAAATCTTGTCTTTTAAAAATCGCTTAAAGTTGAAACAAAAAATTTATAAATGATTTTTAGTTCGATTTTAGCTTTAATAATTATATTATTTCTTAATTGTTGAAATGTAACGAAACATGATAAATTTTATTAGTAAATTATGGAAATTGAAGTTGAAGAAATTCCATAAGAATACAAGTATTTTACGATTTACGATGTAGTAGGGTTAAGTAGTCTGTATCTCCAGCACCGCGACCAAGTAGATCTATTGTGCCTTGAGTAGCAGTACAATGTTCTTCACTTTTAGTTTCTTGTATTGTTCCTCCATGATATAAGGTCTGTGATAAATCGTAGGTATGCAAAGGCAGGATCTATTTAGCCATTACTTGCTCCATGGTCTCCTCATCTTCCATACAATATCTGCATGTCGTATCTCGATTATGTCCCATTTTGTTTAGTATGTAATTACATGGATAGTGTCTTGTGAGTGCTCCGCATAGGAGTCTTAGATTCACGCAGAGAAAAAACAGGATTGGGACAATCATATTCGAAGAGCATCATATATTTTTGGGTTTATGGTTGTGCCAACCATAGTCGTACTATAATATAGTTATCATATTATTTATTTTTATTTATTTATTTGGTCTATGGAATAATTTCCTTACAGACTAGAATACATTAATATATAATTAACAATTTAGAACTATAATAATTTTACTTTTTATAAATTGGTACAGTTTATTAAATTCACAACAAACTCGCTTGAGGGGATAGGAGTTAGCATGGTTTGATCTAAAATATTTAATAGTATAGGATAGAAGTTGCGCGTACGACGACGGGGAACATTGAACATAACGTTGCTTATCAGGAAATCAGAGCAAATATCACTAATAAAATGACCATATTTTTACCATAATATAGTCCCTACAGTAATATTATGATTCAAACTTGCCATATTATAATTCTGAATAAACATGATATGATCTCAAAATTGTCATAATATGATCGCACGTAATGATAGTATGCTCAATATGTTATGATATTTCATGGTCTCCCATAACTATATTCCTGGATTACCATTCTATGATCCCTACAATAATAGATTATAATTATTATTAATATACATAATATCTAATATTTCCAAGAAAAGTTTTTCCTAAAAAAATTTGATATTAAAGACTTTTTGAAGAAAAATTTTTAAGGAAAAATCATAGATTCTAAGAACTTTTCTTTTAAGAAAACTTTGATTCTGTGGACTTTTTTAAGAAAAATACTTAATTTTTTTTTTAATTCTAAGGACTTTTTTTATAAAAAAAATCTTAGTTTCTAATGACATTTTTAAGATTTTTTTTAAAAAACTTCTTAGAAAGTTTTCATTAGAAAAAGTCCTTAGAATCTTATTATTTTTCACGATGAAAGGTCCTCAGAATCTATGAATTTTTCTTTAAAAGAAAGGTCTTAAAATCTAAGTTAGGAATATATGAATTTATATCTAGGAAACAGTTTGCAGAATCTGAGAATTATAGATTAAGGAAAATTCCATAGTATCTAAAAATGTTTTTATCAGATAAATTTTAAAATATCTAGTATTTTGTATAAGAAAACTTTTCGTACAAAAAAATGTTGGTTTCTACAAACTTTTTCTTGAAAATAAATATTTTATTAATATTTTGAGAACTTTTTACAAGAAATAAATTAATAAACATATTTTATTAAAAAAAATATTGTTTTTATTGCAAAGAATTAAAAAAAATAAAATCTTTAAATAGAATCTTTTTTTCAAAAAAAAAAAAAAAATTAAAAGAGTCCTATAGTTAAAAAAAATGAACTGGATCTTAATAGGTCAATTGATGAAGTCATGTTTCATTTGATGTATAATTATTTAATGATTGTTGCCAGCATTTTATGATTGCATAATTATCATATTTTTTACATAATCAGAATTTTTGTTAGCACAGTATATAGAAGGTGATAATCATAAAACAGTAAAATACAAGGTGACGCAAAAGTAATCCTCCTATCAGAAAATGCTATAAATTTTGCGATTGGCCCCTAATGTCAGTTCTGTTTTGACATTTGTGTAGTAAATACATGCGAAATACACGTTAATAAACAATGTTACGCTACACTGCTCCAGAACGCGGAATATTAGTGACTATTTATTTGAGCAATAATGAAGATGATTTTTCATCAAAAATAATCATGAGTGATGAGGCCCATTTCCATCTTAGCGGGTACGTAAATAAGCAAAATTTACGCTTCTGGGGCACTGAAAATCCGCGTGTAACCCACGAAGAGCCATTACATCCGCTCAAAGTCACTGTATGGTGTGCTGTTTTCGCTGGAGGAGTCATCGGACCTTTTTTCTTCGAAGACGTCGCGGGCCAAACGGTTACTGTGAATGGTGAGCGCTACAGAGCAATGATCAACGAGTTCTTTTTGCCGCAACTTGATGAATTGGGATTGGAAAACATGTGGTTCCAACAGGACGGTGCAACGCCACACACTGCACGTGCCACAACCGATATGCTGAAGGATGCATTTCCCGGGCGCCTAATCTCCCGTTTTGGCGATTTGCACTGGCCAGCAAGATCGCCTGATTTGACCGCTCCAGACTTCTTTTTGTGGGACTTTTTGAAGTCGCGGGTTTATGTCAACAAGCCTCAGACTCTTGCAGCTCTTAAAGACAATATCCGTCAAGAATGTGATTACCTATCGCCGGAAGTTTTGGCCAAAGTGATTGGACAATGCCATAAAAAGGGCTCAAATGACAATCAACTGTGGCTGCGGCCATTTACATGACATCATATTCTCGACTTGATGTAAAAAAATTAAAAGACCAAATAAAAATAATCCACAAGAAGAATCAAAGGTTTTCATTTTTTTTTTTTTAATTACAGCCAAAAAACATCGGAAGGTTATTTTTGCGCCACCCGTTACTTACTATAATAATGGTAGCGACCATTGATGGTTTGATGGTTGATGGTTTCATGGCATTCTAGCACTGATCTATGGTGATAAATGGGCTTTTTCAGAGCCTTTATTACAGCTTGGTTGTCTGACATTAAGTTTATCTTTGTTCTCACAAGATTCTTTTCCAGAAGTTCGGTCTTTGCTGTATAGATAGCATATAATTCTGCAGTAAATATTCAAAGATTCAACTATCTTTGCCCAGAGGCATGGGAACTCTGCACCTAGGTCCGTATACACCGGCTCCAACTCCGATAGAAGTTTTGGATCCGTCAGTATACCACTTCTGTGCATCTTCTTTCAACTATAGGAGATCAAGTATTTTAGGTTATCGCTAAAAAAAAAACCATCCTCAGTGTCCATGCTCCCTTTGGGTTAATGATTAGTGATTGTCTACCTATATTTTGCATTGAAAACAATTTATAAAACCCGAAGCAACATTCAATAAAACTAACATCAACGAACTTCAACGATTATATATTTATCCTCTATTATTACAGTTTTTAATTTAATGCTAAAAATTTAAAAAAATTTCTGAATAATAAATAATCACCAAACCTTTAAAAAATTTAATTAATTTACAAAAAGCCTCAAAATTTAAATAATCGCTAATAAAATAAAAATCGTTGAAATTGACAAAAAATCGCTTGAATTTAAAAAAATTTACTAAAATCGACAAAATTAAAAAAATCGCTAAAATTAAAAAGCTGGCTAAAAGTAAACAAAAAACGCCAAGGCTTATAAAAACCGCTAAAATTTATATATAAATGGCGTCATAATTAAGAAAAATCGCCTAAATTAAAAAAGCCGTTAAAATTAAAAAAAAAATCGCCAAAATTTAAAAACTCGCTAAGAGTAAAAAAAAATCGCCAAAATGTATTAAAATCGATAAAATAATTTTCAGTGGTCGCTGGACAGTTCACAGGGTAGACACTTTCAAGTCGGTCCTATTTCACCTGTTACGGGGTTGGTCCCTTCAGACTGGTCCTGTTTGTAACGATCACAGGGCAGGTGCTCGAATTTCAACCGTCCCCTTTTTCCAGTGGTTAATAATTATATTTTGATGATCATTTGAAAAGTAAAGCGAAATTAGAAAACCAAACTAAACTTTAGAATAATTTTATTTCGCTTAAATATAAGAATTATTTTTAAATTTTTAATCCTAAAAACTTCATTCAACTTTAATATTCACAAATAAAATTGGTTTTATTTCGTAAATTTTTAAAACATTCTACTAATATTAGAAACTCTGTTTATAAAGGCACATTTAAACGCCAGTGGAAATTGCTAGAGGTAGAGCAAAAAACAGCTCTATTGTGAATGTTTTCAAATATTTAAGTGTGCTTTTTGCTCTATCTCTATCATTTTTCTCTCGCGTGTTAAAAAAATTTGTAAATATGCAAACATATGATTTCTTTTATTATTGCCTATATTATTTTACATATTTTCTATTTAAAGAAATACACTAACGTTCCTTTACAAATATATTTACTTTTTTAAATTAAATATAAAAAAAAATGTCTAAACATTTATCCTTGACATTTGGGGAAAGAGAAATTATGTGTTTTTTATATATAAAAAAATATTTACATATTTTTAGAAAAGACAAATGATAAAAAAAACACACAAACAAATTTAAAAGAAATTGTTTATTAAAATAATATTTTGTATGATGTCTTTAAAGTCTTCAATGATGAAATAAAATTCAAATTTGACAAATACGTTTGAATTTTGAATTGTGTATTTGAAAAGTAGCATAAAACACATTTACTTTTAGATCGATTGATAACTGTAATATTTCTTAAAGATTTGTTTAAGAAGTCTATAAATTTGCAAAACTACTATTGTTACATTTAGCTTTCCTACACTGTTTCAATTTCCCCTTTCTAATCAGCAAATCCCATTAAAATTTAATTTAACTTATTTTAAAATTTATTATTTTGAAAATTGACTTGTGCCTTTTTTTAAATAAACACTTTAAATTCAAATAGCAAAAAATTAATATAATATGTGTAAATTTTTTTTTTTCTAAAATAAAATATGTATTTGAAATAAAATATGTTTAAAATCAGCACAGTGGGTGTTTTTTTTTTTAGTTATAAAAATATAAACATAAAGAGAGACAACAAAATAAAATAAACATTTAATTTGTTTAAAATAATTGAAATGGTTTCAAACAAAAAGATGATCAAAAATAACACTAACTAACAAAATTACTGAATTTTTACTGCAACTAACAGCGAAAGTTGACCCAATACTGAAGAACTTAGTAGCTGTTTTAGAGAAGACAAAATTAATATGTACACGTTTTTGCATTGGTGAAACAGAGAGAAAAACTCGTTAATATTTGTGTATGAGAGTAAGCCTGAAATTTATATTACCATTTAAATATTTGCAACATACATGAAAAGCGCAAATATATAAAACTATCAAAAATTGTTGTGCTTTTAATCATAACATAAAAAATTATTTTATGCCCCAATAGATAGCTCTTTCAACTACCTTTTACTGGGGCCAAACTTGGTTTTATTTGCTATGAAAGAAATATTAAAAACCTGTAAAAAAAACCTATCTATCCTCGACGCTCTTTTACCCACTAATCAGGAGGTTGGGCCGCCAAAAGTACTGGCAATGTATATATGTTAGCAAAATCTTTAAAATCTATTTACCGTATTTTTATTATAATATGTTAGCCTGCAAATATAGTGTATTCGCCTTTAAAAACATGTATGTTTAATTCAGATGAAAAGCATCTATGGGGTAATCATATATATGTTTGCATCCCAAAAAAAAAAAAATTATTAGGTGGAAAATTCAAATATATTAATAATAATAATAATGATAAAAATAAAAATTGGAAGCATACATACCTCATACATACATTCAATGTGGGGGCAAAAACTAATTTCCTTTCGATAGAATAATTGTTTAAATTGAAAACTCAATTGGTTTTTAACATATTGTGTCTATTCGCACTTATAAATTTTGTTTTAAATAATTGCGGGAAATTACGTTCCACAACGTCGGTGTTGATGAAAATTTGGGCTTTTCGGATTACATTTTGCATAACTATGCGCAACATAACTTCAAATATATCCCAAGGAAGAAGTGCGGGACAGTCAAATCGGGAGATCTGACTGGCCAAGGCATGCCACAGAAACAAGAGAATACACGTGCAGGGAAGGCATTCTTCAAAATACGCATTGTGTCGCGAAAGTGGTGCTGTCCTTTTCTAACCGGATACCCTTCAATCCAGATCGTCAACTTCCAGTAAGAAAAATTATTGCAGAATGGCACTATAGTGGTCGCTGTTCGAAAAAATAATGTTCAATCATATTTTCCGAATGCAGGCAGACATAAAACATGGTTGCCACATGATTACTGTTACTAAACTATTTTTGCAGCATTCGGGTATGGTTGTTACAATCAATTTATTGGATTATAAAGGGATTATAACCATCAATATGGTCGCTATCAACATTATTATAGTAAATATTTTATTATTTCATAACACAGTACAACAGCCAATCTGGGGGGGGTGAGAAATTCCAAGTCAGGGTGATGGTACTAGGTCAGTATAGTAAAACCCTCAAAGGATTTGGCGTTCGTATGTGTCAGTTTTTTTTATGACCTTTTAAATTTTTTCTTTATCTTGATGTTTTTTCGCTTAGTTTTAACATTTTGGCAAAAACGTAGTTTAACATAACTCGAGAACCACTTGTCCGATTTTGATGAAAAAAATTTAGAAAAATTAAGAATTACAATTTCTCTAATCTGTTTCTATACCGTTTTCCTATATGTGCAACACTTTCGAAGTTAAAAATGAATGTATGAAGGGAAAAAAGTATTTTTTGCCTAAAAATTTAAATATATTTTTTTTTTAAATTCATAAAAAATCCAAAATGGAAAAAAGTGCCAAAACTAATTACTTTCACGTAAAGTCACATAACTCATAAGCAAAAAAAGGCATAGATCATGAAAATCGATGCACGCGTTTCTCATTTATTCACAATTAGGTAAATGTATGAATTTCAAAAATTTGCTCCAGATATGCACAACATTATTTGGAGAAAACATTGACACTCACAAGCCGAACTCTCTCATATTTTTCTACTGTACTAAAAGAGAAATATTGATGTGGCAACACTGGTTCTGTAATGTTCACATAAAACATGCATTGTCATTATACTTCTTCTATTTCTCACACTGGTTCTGTGATTTTTGTCATTCAACAAGTGCCGACGAACGCGAACAGTAAAAGTGATTTTTCTCCAGTTTTTTAAAAGTGAACAAAACTGAACAGAATATGGAACTGTGCAAGCCAGATATAAATAGCTTTTGCTACTGCTGTGGTCAATATGTCTCAACACATAGAAAAAGGGGAAATTTCAGTACTAATTTTGTTCAAACATACGAGATGTACTTCAACCAAAATGTTATAGTGAACGAAAATTGGGTACCAAATATAGTGTGCAAAAGCTGTAACAACCGTCTAATGGATTGAAAAAATAGAAGACGCGAAAGTATGCCATTCGGTATCCCAATGACTTGGACTAATCCTGGCGAAGGTCACAATCCATTGAATTGCTATGCATGTGCGAATAAAGGAGCCGCAAAAAGGATAAGAAAATCGTATAATTACGTTGGTGTTGTAAGTGCCGCAACACCATTGCCTCATTTGGACCACATTCCTGTGCCAAAAGCTTCTAGCCCAGATATTTTCTCTTCTACGACTGCTCCGACATATCATGCACGTGATGATCCCCCATATGAGCCATCAGTATCCAATGAGCCAATTTTAATAAATCAAAATAAGCTTGATTCAATTGTTGCCAAGTTGGAATTAACACAGCATAAATCGGAAGAGCTGGCTTCCATTTTGAAATCAAACAATTTGTTGGCACCCGGTGTGAAAGTCACAGCTTATCGAAGTCGTCAGGCAACACTCCAAAGTTTATTCCTTGTGAATGATGAAAAAACTTCTGCATATTGCCCGGATGTAGGAAAATTGATGGACGCAATGGAAATAAAATATGAAGCAGATGACTGGAGATTATTTATTGACAGTTCAAAACTCAGCTTGAAGGCGGTTTTACTGCATAAGACCAATAAAAAACCTTCAGTTCATATGATGCATTGGAAAATATTTTAAAAATGGTTAACTACGCCAAACATATGTGGCGCATATGCTGCGATTTAAAAGTTGTAGCAATGCTTTGCGGTCTTCAAAGCGGCTATATAAAATATATGTGCTTTTTGTGCGATTGGGACACACGATTTTCCGGTGACCAATATGCATGCCACGGATGGAAACTCAGAGAGCACAGCAGGTTACAAACGGCCAATATTATTCGTGAGCCTCTAGTGCCGAAGGAGAAGATATTGCTGCCACCACTGCGTATTAAACTTGGAATTGTTAAGAATTTTATCAAAACTGTCGCCAAAAGAGATGAAGTTTTCTTGTGTTTGAAACTAATTTACCCGAGACTCAGCGAAAGTAAAATTAAAGAAGGTAAGTTATAATATCACATTCATTTCCCATGATTTTCCATCTTAACAAATTAATTATTTCCAATTAGGCGTAGTAAATGGTCCAGATATACGAAAGCTGATTAAAAGTGACGCATTCAACAATATTTTGATTGACGCTGAATTGAATGCATGGCAGGCAATCAAAGAAGTAATAAAAGGCTTGTTGGGAAAGCATCGTTCTAACAACTACGATGTTTCTGTCGCAAGGATGTTAAGAGCATTCTCGGAAATTGGTGTCCACATGTCCTTGAAAATCCATTATTTACATCATCATCTGGACTACTTCAGCAAACAATTGGCTACCGAATCTGAAGAACAAGGTGAACGCTATCATCAAGTTGCTATGCCATTTGAAATGAGGTAATACTGATTTTTTATTTTTTCAAACTCATTTTAATAAAACAAAAACTTACAGATATAGAGGCAAAAAGTCGCCGAGTGCAATAATTGCGGAAATTTGCTGGTGGAGTAAGCTTGTGTGGCAAGACAAGGATGATCTTGATGATAAAGAATTTTCAGGAGATGCAGCAGGGCCAACAGTGGAGTCACACATTGACATTATGTGTGGTTCAGAAACTGATGATAGCGATGAATGCGATGCCACTAGTCCCGAACAACCACCATCGAAAAAGTCTAGGCAATATTTATTAAAATAAATAAAAATAAATAAATAAAATGAAAATAAAAAATTATAAAAATGTTTACTTAATTTTTTTAGTAGTTTATGGCCAGAAGTCTGGAGTTATCGGGGAAAATTTATAAAAAAAAGGCGATAAATGACTCTTTTTTGAATAAAAACAAATATCAATATTCTTGTCAAAATGGGATACCTTCACTTAATTGTAAATAAAAGCAGAACGGGTTAATCGATTTCTATGATCTATGTCGCATTTTGTTTATAGGTTATGTGACTTTACATGAAATTAATAACACTTGATCCTTTTTTCCGTTTTGGATTTTTTATGAATTTAAAAAAAAAAATTTTTAATTTTTAGGCAAAAAAATATTTTTTTTTCTCCACAAATTTATTTTTACCTGCAAAACTGTTGATTATAAAGAAAAACGTTATATGAACGGATTAAAGAAATTGTAATTCTTAATTTTTTGGAGTTTGTTTTAGCAAAATCGACAAGTGGTTCTTGAGTTATGTTAAACTACGTTTTTGCCAAAATGTTACAACTAAGCGAAAAAACATCAAGATAAGGAAAAAATTTAAAAGGTCATAAAAAAAACTGACACATACGAACGCCAAACCCTTTGAGGGTTTTACTATACTGACCTAGTACCATCACCCTGACTTGGAATTTCTCACCCCCCAGACAATAATCCCAAAAATGTTCCATAGTGTAGTTACCACTTACTATCTAATAACATGATTGCCAGTAACCATACTGTGGTAAGAAAAATTTTGACTATGAAAAAATATGATAATTATGGAACTATAAAATGCTGACAGCAATCAATGAATAACAGTTAATACTTTAAAAAAAATTAATTAAGTCACCAATGTAAAAAGGATAATATAATACCATTTTTACCTGGGGGTTTTTTTTTCGAAAATGCCTTATAAATATAACATTGAAGAAAAAATTTTTTCAAAATGAAAAATTTTTACTATTTTTATTTAAGTAATCATGCTGAAAATACACAGAAAAAGTTATTAGACACTAGCCGAATGGAATGCATTTTCTGGTCAGCTACGACTTTTATCAACATTCTTCGTGCCGAAATGCCAATTGTAAATATCTCTATTTAACTCACAAATCAACGGAAAAAGCTATTTATGCTAACATACAGATGATATTTATTATTGAGTTTAGGTAAAATTTACTATTTTTGTTCTGGAGACTTTTTCTATAAGAAAGTGGTCTAAGAATCTAACAATATTTCTTTCAGAAAAATTCAAAGAATCAAATTTAAAAATTTTTTTCTAGTATTTTTCTTTAAAAAAATCCATAGAATCAAAAATGTTTTTTTTTCCTTTAGGAAAGAAATTTCTTAAATTTCATAAATTTAATTAACTTTTTCATAGTTTCGATTCATAATATAACTGTAGGGATCATATTATGGTAAAATTATGGTTATTTTATAATCATAATGGGCCTGTTCGTAAATGCATCACTGCGCTGCATAATGTAATTATTTTGCAATGCTTTTGCTAATCAGCTGTTGCTGATGCTTCTTTTTGCTCATATTTTTGTTTACATTTACGAACGAAAAAAGCCACCGAAATGGAAAAGTTTATAATAAATTTAATTTGTGAGTTGGATAATAAAAGTAATGATTTAAGTTGTTCGTAAATTCAAAAACTTTATGGTTATTTGCTCTGGTTAAAATTTGGGTACTTCTCCTTGATTTTTGCCAACATTTGACCCCATAAGAAGGACTTTTTTCTTCCAGCGATAAATTGTTCTTCCATGTCTAATCCCGATTACACATTTTTTCATCTAATTTAAGTCTACAAAGAAATTAAAAAATTAATAATAAAGAAAAATAACAAATTAAATACTTACTCATCCATTGCATCACCCATTTCTATGATTTGTGTTTTGCTTTTATTTGTGCCAAATATACTTTAGTGCTGCATTTTGGAACATTTGACAGCTGCAGTGTTGCCACTGTTTGCATTTACGAACGTACTGCTTATCATATGCAGCGCAGTGTTGCATTTACGAACAGGCCCAATATGATAACTATATAATAGTAAAACAATGGTTGGCACAATCATAATCCCAAAAATATATGAATATTATTGACCCATGAATTATGCGTGGATTTTCTGTCCCCTAAAATTTTGTTTATTGACGAAGCTGGTGAAATAAAAGAAGAGCCTCATTCCACATGATAAATATTGATGGAAAACTTGATAGATTGTTATTCACCATAAATTTCATACGTATCTCCTCTACGAATGTCAAAACCAAACTAATATACGATGCGTTTTATAAAAATGACAGCACTTTCCAATAGGATTATACTTATTGGCCCAACTTGTACATTCTGAAAATTTTTTAAAATTAATGCTGTCTTTTTTTTAGTTGATACAAAACAAGTTATAATTTGATTATAATTGAGAGTTCAATGATTAAAAAATACCTCGAAAATCTTGCGGAAAACATCAAACGCCTGAAATTAAAAAAAAAAATATATTTCAGTAATGCTTTAAATTATACACACAAAATTATACTCAAATGAGAGCTTAAAGAAAAAAATAATATTTACCATATTCTTTGAAAATTTTTCTGATCGCAGAAGGGACACCTTAATGCCTGTCCATTTAAATCTTGTCTGTCCATTGAACCGTCTATCCATTGAAACCTTGTGATCAGACTAATGGTGGCAAATACAAGCAAATATAAGCTTAAGATACCGATACTTTACGTATCAGTAATAAATATTACACAGAGAAAACAGATTTTAGCTAAGGGCATATTTGTTTGTGCCAAATGAAATTCGGTTACAGCCGAATAATTCGGTTGCTGTAACTAAATCATTCAGTTTGCAATAAATTCGGTTGTCACAATGAATCTGTTTTCTCTGTGTGGAAGAAAATTGTATTCTCATTTACAAGAATTTTCCTGCTTAACTAAATTTGTTTAACCATTTCGTAGTGGATGTTTCAGTTTCAATTTTTAAATTTCTAACTTAGAGAGTTCGCACAGTTCTTTAAAGGAGTACTTTTTGCCTTTTTACCACGCTTCATTTGGATATTCAGAAATGAAACTACTTTTTTGCAATGATTTCTTTTTATTAAACGTTTATCCTTCAATTTTCAGGATTTTTTTTTCATTTAAAAAACAATTATTAATTTTTAAAATTAAATTTTTATTTAAACATTTTAATTACCATTTTGCTTAAAATATATTTGTTTTGACCCCAAGTGTAATGACCTTTTTTAAAGTTAACAACTTGTTTAACAAATTAAAACTGCAATATCTAACACCAAACATTTTGTTCTACACACAAGTACAGGAAAATATGATTGATGATGAGAAAAAAAGGAATAGTATGTGCTTTAGTAATTCTAAACAAAACCACATGAATTTATATAAAAAAAAATATTTACTAACATTAAAATATGCACATACGAACTACATATCATACATGGGATTATTTCATTGAGTGGACCAATTAATTGATGATTACGGTAGTAATAAAATTGATTGCATTGCTAATTTTTAGAATTAATGATATCGATTGTAAGAGTCTGATTTTATAGATCTATGCCAAGGATTTTATATTCGATTGCAATTAATAATTCGTCAATTAAAATATAATAATTACAATTGGCAAAGAAGGTTTGCAAAAAATGTTAAATTACGGAAAAATCGATGAAACAAAAAAAAAAAAAATATATCGGAAACACACATTCAGATTAATAAATGTCACTAAAAGCCAGGCTTTGATATACTCCGTTTCGTTCCCTGTATTAAGCATTTCGGTTCCACATGATCTCCGTGACTTTATGTTTCCCTTTTCTATTGATTAAAATCCATTCGTTTTCCGCTTTATACCATATGTTTAGTGTTTTAACTCCATTCGTTCCAATTTGGAATAATCTTTCATTCCATATATTCCCTTGACAATGATAAAAAATATGCATTACAACTTTCCTGGCCATTGTCCGTTTCACTTTCAGATTTCCTTGTAATCAAATGCATTTTTAATCAATTGCAATTATTTTTTTTATGCATTTGAGCGATTTCACTACCATTACTATTGTATTTTGTAATGTTGAATGTTACAAATTCCCAAGTATGCTAAATATCGCCGGGTAAAACGCAAACCAACATAACTAACAAAATTTTCAAAACCGATTTTATTAATGATTATGATTTATTGTCATAAACCAGATGCCAACACAAAATGTTGGTCTTGTAAAGGGTGTTTAAATTTTAAGGGCCGATGTTGATTTTGATTAAAACACAAATTATTTAGAAAATTAATGTCATTTCATTTTATTATGATAATATGGTATGGTTCAATTATGTATGGAACAAAATATCGGCCAAATGGCCGCCGCGCTGAGGTATAATTGAGATTATATGCCGTTAATGTGCCAAATTATCTCATCCTTTAGCTCTTGAATTGTTGCTGTCTCATCGACATACACCTTTTCTTTTATATAACCCTAAAGAAAGAAGTCCAACGGTGTCAAATCACATGATCTTGGCGGCCAATTGACATCGCCACCACGTGCGATAACACGGCCATTGAATTTGTCGCGCAAAAGTGGCAAGTGGCACCGTCCTGTTGAAACCACATATCGTGCACATTCATATCCTCAATTTCTGGCTTCAAGAATTCCGTTATGATCTCGCGATAGCGAACACCTACGGCGAGTCGAGGTTGACGGCTATTCTGCCACACTATCGCGAACAACAGCAATGTTTTCCGCAGAACGAACTGGTCCTACAGACCCGATTTGCAGAAATATGTTCACAATTATCCCGATTGTGGATACATTTGGTCGATTATGCTGACCAAAAAAATCACAAAGTGCATTTTGATTTGAACGCCCATTTTCAAAATAAGCCTGAATAACTTTAACGCGTTCCTCGATTGTGTATCTTTCCATGGTTCAATTTGAGTTAGTCTGAAATTGAGAAATGTCAAATGAAATGCGTGTTTTTTTTTATTCTCCGTATGTTTTTCGTTGCCTTATAAAAATTTAATATGAATTTGAATGGTTAGTAGGGCAGTGTCTTTTATGCACTAAAAAATCTAAGAAAATATGCACATAAAATATACAGTAAAAACTGCAAAATATGCACTAGAAAGATGCACTTAAAAAGAAATATGCACTAAAAATCAAAAATTATACACGGTGAATTCAAAAATATGCAGTAATTACACTTAACCGGTTTTTTAAAGTCAGGTTTATTACTCCAGAGAGTTGGTTTAAATGTAAAATCCAACATATCATCAAACGGGATGATTCTGGCTTCATCATTAGATTTAAAAAATTTCCCTTAAGTTAATTTTTATATTTAAATTTTGATTAAAAGAAAATATGCAATTAAATGAAAAATATTAAAAAATAGTCAACAAAATGCAAAATATGCATAAATGTGTATTTAAAATTATTATAAGTGCAACAAAATATGCACCTAAAATCTAAATATGCATTTATATACAAAAATATGCAATTACAAATTGATGCAATTTTATTGGAAATTCGTTACACTCACCAAAAAAAGTCTGTAATGGCAACTGAAAATTTTGCTGTTATAACGGGAAATTTCGTTAATTTAAGCCCAGCAGTATTTTTTCTTAATCTTAGCAACACATGTCTGTTAACGTGTAGTACAATGAAATTTGTAGAAAAAATTAGCTGCCGCTACTAAATTTTAGTAAACTTTTTGTAAAGTTGAATTTAAAATCTGTTTGCTAAAATCAGTAAAAAAAATTCACTAAAAATTATTTATATTAGTACAAAATTTTTAATTTATATTTTATTATCGAGCATCAAAATTTATTTATTTTATTTATTTTTTTCCAAAAAAATCAGTCTTAAAAATTTTAAAAACAAACGAATTTATCATTTTTTTTTTAATTTGGTAATATTTGTTTTGAAAAATTTTTAGTAAATTTTTTTTTTTTTTTTACTTTTTAAGGTCAAATTTTAATTGTTTTTAGGGCTGATTTTTAGAACTAAAAAAACTTTTTAGTGCAATTTTAAGTGTATGTCCTATTTTTTAGTCATAAGTCGGTATATTCACTTTCGTTCCATTTTCTAATCTATATAACATTAATCTATATAACAATTTAAGTTTGTAGGTGTAAGTTTTAATTAGAAATAACATTTCCTTCAATATCCAATTTTTGTTTGCTAATTTTAGCAAATCGGTTTTCAAAAATTTGTAAAATGATTTCTGAAATTAGCAACAAAAATTTGTAAATATTATGAAAAAATTCTGTAATTTGTAAAATGTAAATAGCAAAAAGATTTGTTAAATTATTATTTTTTTACTAAAAATCAGTACAAAAATAGTAAAGTGGGATTGAAAACTGTTTTAAAATTTTTCTACTAACTTCTTTTTCTTAGTGTACATTGTATTTGCACGCAGAGAAAACAATATGGTTGCAACATGATCACTGCTACTATATTATACTTGTTGCATTCGGGTACGGTCGTCACAATCAAGTTATTGGTTTATAAATATGTTCTAACGATCAATATGATCGATACCCCATCATTAGTATAATAAATATTTTATTATATCATGATAACCACTTACTATTTAATAACATGATTGGCTGTAATCATACTGTGGTAAGAAAAATTCTGACTATGACAAAAATATAATAATTATGGAACTATAAAATGCTGACCACAATCATTGAATAATTAATTTATCTAATAAAACATGACTTTGACATTAACATTAATAGTCATAATACTGTTTTTTTCTTAAAGAAATTTTATAAGTTGAGTCACCCATGTATTATCATTTTCACCTGGGGGATTTTATTTTTTTATACATACATTATTATTTTTCGGTAATTAAATCATTACCGAAAAAATTCATTGTCAAAAAGATTTTATATAAAGATTTTATAGTTTTTAATTCTTTTCAATAAAAACAATAATACATTCTTATAAAAAAAGACTCTCTTGCGAAAAAAATACTCAGAATATAAATAAATAAATTTTTATAAGAAAAAGTCTGTAGAACCCAAGAGTTGTTTTGCACGCAAAAGTTTCTTATACTTAATACTTGATTTTTAGAGATTTTTTTGATAAAAACATTTTTAGATTCTATGGAGTTTTCCTTAAAGTAAAATTTTCAGATTCTGCAAACTGTTGCTTAGATAAAAATTCATATATTCTTAAAAAAAAAACTTAGATTCTAAGGAATTTCTTTGAATAAAAAATACTTATATTCTGAGAACTTTTCATCATGAAAAATACTTAGATTCTAAGGACTTTTTCTAAAAGAAAAATTCTGCGACTAAAATTAAAAATATTCCAGAATCTAAAAAAGTCCATAGTATTTTTTTATTTTATTAAAAAGTCCTTAGAATTTTAAAATTTTTTTTAGTGTTTTTCTTTAAAAAGTCCATAGAATCAAATAAGTTATCTTGAAAAAGTCCTTTATATCAAATATTTTCTTTAGAAAAAACGTTTCTTAAAGAAATTTTCTTAAATTTATAGAATTTTTTCATAGTTTCGAATCATACCATAACTGTTGAGACCATATTATGGTAAAATTATGTTTTTTTATTATAATAATATGATAACTTTATTTTGTAGTAGAGACAATCATAATCCTAAAGATATATGATGCTCTTCGAATATGATTGCCCCAACCATGCTTTTTCTCGGCGTGTGGTCGAAGATGCTTTTGGTCTACTTACTACAAACATATAAAGCTGCCTTTTTGAGTTTAAAGCACTGCCTTGGACTATATTTCCCCACAAAATTTCATTGGTGTATAAGTAAATTTATCAGTAATTTAAATAATTTTTTTTTTACTTCTCCTGCAAAAAAAAAGTAAGGATATTAGTTACGTTGTTTTGTATCTTAACCATTGTTATAAATTTATGCAAAAAAAAAACTTTTATATTGCAATTTGTGGTTTTATAAAATAGAAACATGAACTTAGACATGCAACACTAAAGTACCTGCCACACATTTTTTAATAGTTGTTAGGAAATTTATTTAAAACCAGGTAACATGTGAATTCTATAAAAATGGAAGATTTTATTAAACTTAAACTATTGTAGCAAATTTAAAAATTAAATATTGATTAACAAATTACTATAAAACAGCATTAAGGAGGAGTTGAAAATATATACAATTAAAAAAAAAAAAACTAATCAAGAGCATACAGATTTATAACAGTAAACTAACTAATGACATTCATTAAGTTTCATTTGTATTTACATAGTTACAGTATACTTTAGGGTGACAGCATTTCCTATTTCTTGGATATTCAAAGATTGACGGGCAGTATGTGGTGATATCCACTATCACTAAATTAGTTTGTTATTCCGTTACGAAAGGGTGTAACTAATGTTTTTAGGTTTTTACAGGAGAAGCATAAAACTACTTTAGACATTTTATATAATTGTAATTATAGGATGCTGTAATTTACACGAGAAATTAATTTTAATGCAATGCTGAGTATGAATTAGAAGACGAAAATTTTGTTTTGGCATGAAGTTTGTGCCAAATTAATTATAATCACCAAGAAACTCTGTTTTTAAAATGTTAATAGTTGAGCTCTTTTGCATTTTCGATCATAATGTGTACCTTGTGATCATAATATAATCATAAATGATAATTCTGTGTACTCACGTAGAACAAATATTGTATGGCAGATTTTAATTTTAAACGAAAGTAAAATTTAAAAAATAGAGGCTTTTAGTCTGTGACAATAAATGTTAATAATATGTTCTTTGTGATCATAATATAATCATAAATTATCACAAAATTTTCTACATGACCATATTATAATCATTGGGGAAATATCAGGATCATTAGGATAAGAACATACTATGATCTTTAGGAACATATTGATATAGAAATTTCTAAACACTAGAAACTTCATCACAAAAACTTTGACAGCTGGAAAAATCTAGTGAAGTAATAACTGGAAATAACTAAAATACCTGACTACCTATATAAATACTACACTCAGAAAAAAAAGTTAGTAGAAAAATTTGTAAACGGTTTTCAATCCCACTCTACTATTTTTGTACTGATTTTTATTAAAAAATTATTATTTAGCAAATCTTTTTGCTATTTACATTTTACAAATTACAGAATTTTAACAGAATATTTACAAATTTTTGTTGCTAAATTCAGAAATCATTTTACAAATTTTTGAAAACCGATTTGCTAAAATTAGCAAAAAATTTTACTAATTTTAAAAAAGTGGATATTGAAGGAAATGTTATTTCTAATTAAAACTTACACCTACAAACTTAAATGTCCTTAAAATGTTACATATACAAAATATTTTTCTAAACAGAAATTACCAAATTAAAACAAAATGATTAATTCGCTTTTTAAAAAATATAATTAAAATTTTTGATGCTCGATAAGAAAAATAAATTCAAAGCTTTTTACTAATATTAATAATACTTAGTAATTTTTTTTGCTGATTTAAGCAAACATATTTTAAATTCCACTTTACAAAAAGTCTACTAAAATTTAGTAGCGGCTACTAGTTTTTCTACTAATTTCATTGTACTATACTTCAGCAGACATGTGTTGCTAAGATTAGCAAAAAAAACCGCTGGGCTCAAATTAGCAGAATTTCAGCAAAATTTTCAGTTGCCATTACAGACTTTTTTTGGTGAGGGTAGTACTTGATGACGATATATATTCAAGATCCTTATGTAATTCTAAGACAGTGATGTTTATTGCATGGGACAATTGTCCCCTGCTCAACTCACATGTATTCTTACGCTCTTGCCTTTAGTCGTCACTGAAACAGTGGATGTATGCTGATTTTTCTTTAATGCACTGAAAAAAATTAATAGCAATATACGAAAAATATTTTAATAATACAAGATCTATAAAAATCTTTAATAAACCTAATAACAAAAACGCATTTTTTAATATAAAAGTTGAAATGTTCTTAAAAATTTGAGTCCGATCGTTCATTCATTTATTCCGATCGAATGTATTGTATTTTTTTTTTCCTTCCAAAAATAGCATTTTTTTAATAGAATATCATAATAAATCCATACAAATTATAGATATTTTATTAATATGTAAATATAATGAAATCATTAATAGTGATGGAGAAAATTTACAACATTTTGTTTTTTATAAAATGAAAAAAGTATTTATTTATTATTTTCCTTTCCAAAATTTACTTTTTGTTTAATTCATATTTCTTTAAAACCGTTCTACACAAAACATAACAGTTCCATATTTTATATAAAAAATAAATTCATACAGATACTAACACTGCTATTAACCCATTAAACATTTCTTACAGTGCAATTCTCATTTTTTCACCAACACAACTACATTTTTATTTTTGAACAGCACTGTTCTAAGACCATTCAAAGCCATGTCTGTCTTACTCAGATTTTTTTTATCATGCTGAGCAGTTTGGTATTGGAAATGACCAAAACCGGTTCAGCGGAAAAATAAAAAATTATGAATGAAAATGCATCTCTAAATTTTCCATACAAATTTATGTATTTTAGTACAATTTCATATTAGAGTGCGGAGATTAAAACATTTGGTCATATTTGTTCACCATGCGTACAGAGGTGAATAATATTTTATATTTACCTCAAAATTTTTTTTTCACCTCAAAATGTTTTTCACCACAAAAACGTGTTTTCTCAATTTCAGTATTTAATTTTTTTAACGAAAATTCTGTGGAGGGTATACAAAAATTTCGTGAAGCCGAATTTAATGCTTTGACTTGTTTACTATTATTTTGACTATTATCGGATAAAGGATTTTCGAGATATCTTTAATAATATCCGATTTTCAGCTCAATTTTAGTTATAGGTCATTTTATGGCAATTTTTTTGGGATATCTGGAAAACTCTTTGGGCTTTTTGACTTTATTTTTCGTATCGAAATTAATTGAAAATTACGTTATAATATAAAATAAAATTTTTTTTTTTTAAAATGCAAATTTTGATCGTAGTGCACCGCGAGTTGAAGTTGTCTGATTTACACCAAATTTTTGACATAGATATTTTCTATACCAATTGTCACCAAATCCTACCCATAGAATTTGACTAACAAATCGCTGTCACCTTTAGTACTAATACTATACTTTATATGGACAGGATATATGACATGAGTATCCTTTAAAACCATAGAGTTTTATTTAAGGTTCATGTATTGTCATGTGTATATGTACAATATATATTAACAATGTACTAATCAATTAGTTACTATGTATTGGTAGGTATATGTTAGTTACTTGCTTCGTTGAGTATGTTAATTATTTTGAAATTGTTGTATGAAAGACATGTCTACCATTAATATCAACACAAATCTGTTGAACATTTTTAAAAGTGTTCATAGGTTTGTCCGAAAATTTCTTTTTTGCCTTCCTTTTTCCTGCAGTCACATAATCCAGTTTGTTTCTGTTACTACTTTTAATGAAGTAAAATTTTGTACACTATGTATGGCAAAGTTTTTGCCACTAACTATGCACGCAGAGAAAAGATATGATTGTAATATAATCATACCCTGCAAAGCTATATTCCTTCACGCAGAAAAAAAACATGGTTGTAATATGACCACTGCTACTATATTGTGCTTGCTGCAATCGGGTATGGTTGTCACAACCAAGTTATTGGTTTTCTAACCATCAACATGGTCGCTACCATCATTATTTAGTAAATATTTTACTATTTTATGATTAGCGCCTTCTATTTTATATCATGATTGGCTGTAACCATACTGTGGTAACAAAAATTCTATGGAAAAATATGATAATTATGCAACGATAAAATGTTGGCAACAATCAATAAATAATTATACAATCAAAGAAAGAAAAGTTTTTAAAGTCTGTGATTTTTTCCCTAACAATTTTTCTCAAAAAAGTCCTTAATATTATTTTTTTTATAGAAAAAACATTTCCAAAGGAAATATTCTTAAATTTAAAAAGCTTTTTCATAGTTTCTAAGAACTTTTCCTTTAAGATTATCCATGAATCATGATATAGTTATGAGGGGCCATAATATGATAAAATTTTGAGTATACTATAATTACGTGCGATCATATTATGATAAATTCATTTAATATGTTTATTTAGGACCATAATATGATATTTTTTGAATCATAATATAGCTGTAGGGTAAAATATGGTTATTTTATTATCATAATATATATGATAACCATAATGTAGTACGATTATGGTTGGTACAACCATAAACCCAAAAATATGTGATGCTCTTCGAATATGATTAACCCAACCATATTTTTTCTTTGCGTGTTACTGCGATTGTAGATTGCTGTTATCAAATTATTATTGTATAAATAATACTTTGCTAATGATATTGTGGCATGTAATTATTTTATAGTTGAAATCTCTGTTTTCGTTTGGTTTTCATATTATTCTATCGTCTATAATCATATATTAATTTTAATAGTGACATTTTTTGTTGGAGAAGGCATCCAATCTACCCAAAAAATCATCGCAAAATGTAGTCAAAATGATAAATAGGTGATCATTTTTTTAATTTTTTTGTACTCAAGTGGAAAAAATATATTATGACAGATTTTATGTTTTAAGGAAAGTAAAATTGAACAAATAAAAGTTTTGTATAGTCTATGGCAGTAAATGGTCATAATATGTCTCTTGTGAACATAATATGTATAATCATAAATGATCACAAAATTTTCCTAATATTTCCCCAATGATTACAATATGGTCATTATTATAATCATTGCGGAAATATTAGGATTATTAAGATAATAACATACTATGATCTTTAGAAACATATTATGATAATTTTGGATCTGTTATGGTATTACATTCTTAACAATATTTTTCTACATTCTGCTAACACATGTTTTTATAAATAATTTTTAATTATTAATTACTAAAATTAAATTTTATTAAAACTAAGCCATTGAATAAATTTATGTGACATTTTAAATAAAAACGAAAGTATAGCTTTTTAATCCAGAGAATGATGATTATCATTATGTGATAATTTAAGGATGATAAAATGATAACAAAAAAAATTATAATAGTATGATGGTCTATTTAATAATTTTTTCTTTGCGTGTGCTCGTTTTTATAAAATATGCATATGAACTTGTTTGTAGTAAGGTCGTCAGTACATGTTTGTGCCTGTAGTTGATTGTTCAAAATTGAGTTTATGTGTTAACCACAGTTTTATTACTAACAATTTTGTATTTGCCACATGCGTTATGCATGGAGTATACATATGCCCAAGATAAAATTAGTTTGCCAATAAATTTTGATTAAAAATACATTGAATATTGGACGTGAAAGATTTAAGTTAAAAACCAAAATGATTTTTTATAGCTCAAAATCTTGCTTTCATATAACATCATGTTTGCTTCTGACACATGAATATTTTGAAAGAACTATTTTTTTATTTATTCCTTTTTTTTTAACGGTATAAACATTAAATGTATTACACGGTTCATCTGAAACAATTTAAGGTTTAAAAGAATTCAACAGAAATTTCTAGTATAATTGGCTTTAGTATGCATAACCCGGGCTCATTTTACCCCAAAAAATTAAAAAAGTTTTGAGTAAAAATGTAAAATTACTTCTAAAGTCAAATTAGTGTAATTAAGTACTTAGTAAATAAAATATTTTGTCAAATTTTTTTACCAGACGCTAACAGGGGAACAATATTTTATGTTCAACTCAAAAATTTTTTCTCATCACACAATTTTTTTTTTCTTTAAAATTTTTTTACACCACAAAAATTGTTTTTACATCAAAAATAATCTTATGAAGAATAAGCTTCAAAACAGTGACGTTACAAATATTTAAAAAGACCAAAACTTTCTATTTAAATAAAACAAGTAAAAAATGCTTTAATTCCAATATCCATTAAAAACCAATATCCTAAAAAAAGGTTCTCTACTGTTTTAGATACAAATAATGTAAAAAACTTTTGAATTAAAATTATGGAGGTGAAAAAAATTTTTTGAGGTATAAAACTTTATTTGGATGCGAAAACAAATTTTTTGGTGTAAAAAAAAAAAAATTGAGGGAAAAAAATTTTTGGAGGTGGAAAAAATTTTTGTGGTGATAAAAATTTTTGTGGTGAAAAAAATTTTTTGAGTTGAATACAAAATATTAATTATATCGCGACTGGTGAAAAAATATGAAATTGTACTAAAATACACCAATTTGTTTGGAAAATTTAAAGGTACCTTCACATTTGTACTCATAACTTTTTAACCGCTGGACTGATTTTGCTCATTTTCAAAACCAAACTGCTCGCGTCGTATTCGCCATTTCAACAGACAGACTCAAGTAATAAAAATATTACTTGAACCAGAACAATCTCTTCAGAACACGTAAGTTTTAGAAAAGCTAACAGGCACAATGACGTAACTAAAATATGAAAATTAAAAATTTTGAATTTATATAAAAAAAATTTATTTGTACTCTGACTCAAGTAGTCTTTTAAAGTTTTTATTTTTGTTTATCAATTTTTCGTTTTTATTTATGGCAACTTTTTTGTGAACAATTTCTTGGAAATATTGCTGTGGTAGAAATATGGGGCAATAAGTATCACTCTATTGGACGTTGCTGCGATTTTTGCAAATGGCATCGTATGTCAGTTTGATTTTGTCATTCGTGAAGAAGCCGCGTGAAATATTTATGGTGAATAACGGTAAATAGCTATACCCCTTTAAGAACGCACGGTTTTGGTATTCAACGATAGAGTGGATAATTTTTATCAAAATTATTTGTGTCTTTAGAATTTAAAAATTTTTTTTAGTATTATTCTATGATTCTATGGACTCAAAGTTTTTCTTTAAAAAAATTCCTTAATATCAAAGTTTTCTTTAGGAAAAACATTTCTTAAAGAAATATTCTTAAATTAAAAAAAAAACATTTTCATAGTTTCGAATCATAATATAACTGTAGGGACTATATTATGGTAATATTATGGTTATTTTATTATCATAATATGGCAACTATGTTATAGTTCGACTATGGTTGGCAAAATCATAATCCGAAAAATATATGTTTCTTCCAACCACGTTTTTTCTCTGCGTGTGGATTTTAAAGCACTTTTCACACACTACAAGGGGAAGCTACATATCTTAACAAAATTCTTCTATACCAAAAAAAATTACTTAGAATTAAGAAAAATTAACTTATTTGGAGGAAAATTTTAAATGAAAACTGCGCCAAAGACATTTTTTATCAATATTTAATAAATTTTTCCTTGATATTTAGAAACAAATTTTACTTAAAATAAAATGTCCTCCTAATTAGATCATATATCATCTTAAACTTTACTGTTAGTCAGGAAATGTTTCCTTGGTTTTAAGAAAAATTCTAAGTTATCAGATAATTTTTTTACAAAAAACTAGGAATTAACGCCCTAAAAATAAGAAAATATTTTCTAACATTAAGTTAAATTGTACTTCTTTTAAGTGGATATTATCCTTGAATTTAAAAAAAAAAATAATAATAAATATGAAACTGTTTCTATGATAAAGGTAATATATTTAACCACTTTCGGATGACTTCCGCTTTGAGAGGACACTGCTTTTAACCAGCTTATTGCTATACATTTTTGTCTTTAAATTAAATTGAATTATATTAAACTCATGTATTTAAAATATAAATTAAATGTCTTTAGCGAAAAGGTAAACAAATTACAAATTTACTGCAGGATATCCTGAAACGTAATAAATTGTGACAAAGTCAGATAATTTTCGTACATAATTAAAGAATCTCCTTGAGAGAACTACAAAAAGAGACGACCTAAGTGACACACGGCATTTAGGGCTAAGAAACACTGGGGGTCCTCTGTCTTCTTAAATTAACTAATTATTCATTAATTGTTGCAAAAATACAAAATATCACAGTTACATTTCTTGTTATTGTTGAAAAATGGAAAAATATCATAAGTTTATTATATGACTTTTTTAGCTTAGACGTTAATTGACATATATAAATTTTAATTTTTTTTATTATTAAGTGAAAAAAAAATAATTTTAGTGCCTTCGGTAAATAAAATGACAAATAGGCAAAATGTCAATTAAAGGAAAGCCATTATGCCGTAATGTATAAAATGTGCTTGTGATATTTTGTATTGTAGTCAGCAAACAAAATTATTACATAAAAGCGCAAATTCGAAACTTTTTACCTTTTGTTAACAAAATTTTTAAATATATTTTAAGCTACTTTAAGTTCAATATTTAAGACTATTAAGATTAGAGTTGGGCACATGAGCGATTTTTAAAATTACTTAATGGTTACTTTAATTTGTTTCCTTTATTAATATTTTTTCTTTAAAATTAGGAAAACTAACTAGTTTGCTTGTAATTTATTTTATTTATTTCTTTTGGAAAAAATATTGAAAATAAGTAAAAAAAAATCCTGTACCTAAGGTAATTATTTCTCATAAATTAAAAAACTTTTACTTGAAAAAAAAAAAACATTTTATTATAATATTTAAAATTTATCTCAACCAAGTTGCATAAAAATTTTCCTCAGAAATAGTTCATCAGATACTAAAATCAAATAAATTTTTATTATTTTATAGGCAAAAAATTATTACTTTTTGTTTTTAATTGCCTGAACTAATTGTTCGAACAAAAAAAAAATCCCATACCTCAGGTAATTATTTCCCAAAAATAAAAAACTTTTACCTGAAAAAAGAAATATTGTATTATAGTTTTAAGAATTTATCTGAACTAAGTTGCATGAAATTTTTCCCCAGAAATAGTTCATCAGTTTCTAAAATCAAATAAATTTTTATTATAACATAGAAAAAAATATATTACTTTTTGTTGAACTAATTAAAAAAAAATTCTTAAAAATTAGGAAGTGGTAGACTTAAACCCTGAATTTAGAAATGGCTTACCAAAATTTAGTTCATTTTACTACTCGCAAAAAAATTAACACACATTAAGTTCTTTCTTATTTTAAGTTAGACAAATTTTTTTAACTAAATGGTAGTAAATTATGTTATATTTTTTTTTAACTAAACTTAGTTTTATTAGTTTTAATTTGCAAATTTCTTAATACTAAGATGTTTTTCTTAAAAATGTATAAATATTAACTTAATATACTTGTTTTTTTTCCCTAAAATCAAGAAATATTACTAAGGAAAGATATGAACTATTTGTGAGTATATAAACTATTTCGTTTTAACCTAAACAAAGTAATTTTTATTCGTTTTAAAAAAATGTTTCTAAGTTTTAATAAAATTTTACTTAAATTGAGGAAAATTTTTAAACTTATTTAAAGGAAATTTTGGATTAATTTTTAGTTCATATCTTTTTTTTTTTTTTAGTGTATACAGATCAATGAATCTCAGTTAAGTCAATTGTATATAACCTCAAATTGGTTTAGAATTTTTTCCACGATCTTCTAAATATTTTGAAATAATCAATTTTGTAAAACCGAATCTAATGCTTTTACTAGTTTTTCTTGTAATTATAATAATTAAAAAAATCGCATTCTATATTTGTTAACTGTCTCTGTTTAATAAAAAATTTATTAATTCTTTTTTTCTTTTTATTTTCAGGTAAGTTTATGGAAATATTCTTTTTATCTTACAAATGCATAGAATATATTTTATGTAAGTTAAACAAAGGAGAAAAAATCATATGTAGGTTAAACTTTGTTTAATCATCAAAACAATAAACTCAAATCTGTTGAAGATTTCATGACAAAATGTAAAAAAAAAAAATAATAATAAAATGAATGAATTTATAAAGCGAATGCATAACAATAAAAATTTAAGACTAAAAATAGATACAAAAAGGTTGAAAACGAAATTCACAGCATATTTAAACATAAACGAGAAATTAAATATATTCCTATACACCATACAACGTAGTTAAACTGTAATCAGAATTATGTCCAAAATGTTTAAATATTTAATTTTTATAATAATTATTTTTTTTAAGTATTTTGAAGAGAATAATGAATTTGGGAGTCATAATTTGTATTTTTTTTTTATTTAATAAAAGTTCACAAAAGAGGACTATAAAACTTTTTTCGTGTACACCCTGTGCTCGATGTAAAACAATATTGTAAATTTGTTGTGAATTTGAATGCAAACAGTAAAACCTCATACATATTCAAGTGATTATTTTTACAAGCAACAGAACAGAGCAGACATAAGTTATGTGCATAAGATACATATTGACTTGGTTTTGGCTTTTCTTTATTTCAAAAATAAATTTCCATTATCGAAAATAAATTTCCACATAAACGAGCCCACAACAAGATGAATAAAATTTGTTGAAGTTTTTTTTTCTATATTTTTGTTTTGTTCACAACAAAAAACAAAAAAAAAAAAAAATACCCTCAATAATTTATTTTATTTATTTATTTTGATTTTTTTTTAAATTTTTTTATTATTATTCAACAATTAGTTGAAAAAAGCCAAATATATAAATGTTTTCTGAATTGTTTTATTTAATTTTTATTTCTTTTGTATGGAAAATATTAAAAACAACAAAAGTGCAAAAGAGTTAGATAATGTGCTTGCTTTTGTGCTTCTTCTTCTTCCCCTTTTTGTGTGAAAATTTAATTTTTTTTTTTAGTTATAAATAATTCTGGCAAAAAATCAGCAATTTTATTTTTTTGATTTTGTCCGATGATCTCCAAGTATAGATCTTTGGCATCGAGCCAACCCAAAAAAAAAAATGTGTGTATATTCTTCATGATAATGTTATTTTATTGTTGTTCTTGTTGTATTTTTTTTTTTTTTTTGTTTTGAACGCAGTGTCGCACTTTTGCGCAGTAATGGTGGAAAACAAAAAGAGAAATATTTGTAAAAAATATTAATGGAGAATGGAAATTTCCTTCTAAACGTTTTTATGAGACAAAAAAAACTATACTCTTTAAATTTAAAAGAAATACATAAATTTTCTTACTTTTGAAAAACATTTTTGCAGTACTCATGTGGATAAAAATTAAAAATTTTTTAAAAAAAAAGTGTAAACATTATGTGGATATTATCATCATTTTGATAACATCCACATATACAGTGAGCAGCGAAAATCATGGTACCCCGGTCAAAATAAAAAATCTTTTAAAATGTTTCAAAACTTACGTAACAGTAAATGTGATAAAATTTTATTGCAAAACTGTTGGCTAATTCCCTTTTGCAAAATGTCACGGTAATTTCCAAAATTCCAAGAAACATTTGTTATAGTTTAAATTTACTGAAATTGCAATTTAAAATAAATGAAAAATTACTTAAAAATCATTTCACTAAATTTTCATTTTAAACAAAATAAAATAAATATTGATAAATTACAATATTAAATAAAAATTTATTTCTCATTTATTTTAACTGTTAATAATCTGTAAAAACAAATGATATTTCCTTTATTTAATTCTTTTAACTGTTAACTAATTAAAAAGTAATGTTTTTAAAACATTTGTTTTTTTAACTGAGTTGTCAGTTAATTAACTACAAAAAATGTTATTTCAATTATTTTGTTAATTTAAATGTCGAAAAAATTAACTAAAAATCCATATTTATATATAATTTATTCTTTAAATGAATGTAAAAAAGGGTTTAAAAATATATATTTCTAAATTATAGAAAAATTTTAAATGTTTATTAGAAAACAGTAAAATTTCCGCCTAATTTTACTGTTTGTTAGGAAATGTTTCCTTGGTTTTAAGAAAATTTTTATTTTATTTAAGTTCATTAGATAGTTTTTTTTTTCTACTAAAAACTAGGACTTATCTTCCTAAAAATAAGAAAATATTTTCTAAAATCAAGTTAAGTAGCACTTCTTTTAAGTGAAAATTGTCCTCAAATTTGATAAAAAATTGTCCCATTAATATGAAACTGTTATTATGGTATTATTATGGTTTTAAAATACTTTACACTCATTGTGTAAGTATTTTCCCACTTTCGGAGGACTTTTATCAAACTTTTTGCAATGCATTTTTATCTCTAAATTAAATTGAATTATATTAATTTCATATATTTAAAATATAATCTAAATTTCATTAGCTAAAAGGTAAACAAATTAAAAGAATATACTGCAGGATATCCTGAAACGTAATAAATTGTGACAGTCAGATCCTTTTCGTAGTTTATCAATGATTCCCCTAAGTGACACACGGCATATATGGCTAAGGAACACTGGGGTACTTTGTCTTCTTAAATTAACTAATTTAAGGAAATTGTTGCAAAAATACAAAACTAATTTTTTGAAAACATTTCTTAAAAATTAAAAAGTGGTAGACTTAAAACTGAATTTAGTTAATTTTACTACTCGCGAAAAAAAATTAATACAGATTAAGTTCAAGTACTTTTTCATTTTAAGTTAGACACATTTTTTGAACTAAATGGGAGTAAATTATGTTCAAAATTTTTTGTTTTTAATCTAAACTTAGTTTTATTATATTATATTTTAGCATGAAAATTTCTTAAAACTAAGTTGTTTTTCTTAAAAATTTTTTTATTTTTTTTTTATAAATACTTTCTTTATTTGTAATCTATCCATTTTAAGACAATAAGCAAATTTAATAACCTAAATATTACATAACAGGAGTTATGCAGCTCCAATAAGCTACATAAATACACTGGCGACAACGAATAATCGGACAGTGTTTATTTATATATGTTTTCAAATTTTCACTGCTACAGACGAACAAAATAATGCTTTTTGTCAAAATAAAAGTATGCAATTTTATTCAATATGTAATTCTTAACAATAAATAAAAAAAAGAAAACAACAAAAAACAATAAATTCATCTTAAAATTAACAACAACAAAAATATACTTAATTTCTACGGACAACGAATAATCGGACACAACTCATATAATGATAAAAGTCCCGTTATTTTTGAATTTGTTTTGCTTAGTTTGATTTTTTTGTTATATTGTTTAGTTATTAGTTGATTAGGATAACATTAGTGCACAGATTTTGATATGAGTGAACGCAAGAAGCAAGCTTCCTTTGAAAAAGGGCAAGCTATCATTAAATGGAATGGAGAAGGCAAATCTGTGCGAGAAATTGCTGATTTGGCTGGTATGAGCAAATCAACCATACATGATATCATTACCAGATACCGTACAGAGTTTCGATTGACATACAAAAGTCGTAAAGGCCAAGGGAAGTTGCTCCCGAGCAGAGAGGAAAGGGGCATTTTAAATGACATCAGGGAAAATCCATTCCGATTATTCGTTGTCGCCAGTGTATATACAATTTAAAAAAAAAATAGTTAACAGGTGTCTACATATTTACAGGATAAATAGATTAGCCCCTAAAAGGCAAATCTAGTACATGTGCACGTTTTAGTCGTCGTGTTTCATTAGTCTCATCTAAGAGAGCAATAGCCAGGGGATTTATGTGGTTGTTAAGTCTTTGCAGATAATTTTCGCTGAACCTATGGATTTCCTGTTTTACCGTAGGCATTTTTAGATCTTTACAAATAGCTTTGTTAGTGACAAACCACGGAGCATTAGTGATAAGTCTTAGGGTTTTGGACTGATATCTTTCTAGGATATCAATGCTGGATTTGCTCGCTGTTCCCCATAGTTGAATTCCATATGACCAAACCGGTTTCAGGATAGCTTTATATATTCTTAACTTGTTGTCTAAATTTAATTCTGTTTTGGTTTTGATAGAGTATGGCACCATGGCTTACTTTTTAAATTAAAGAAAGTTTTACCGGTTCCATTCTACCTCTTTTTTAAAAGCTATCTTACAAAAAGACACTTTTATGTTAAGACTAACGATGAAAAATCGGGTATATTTGAAATCAAAGCAGGCATTCCACAGGGCAGTGTACTTGGTCCAATCCTGTACACTATTTTCACTGCGGATATGCCAGTAACAGATAATGTTATGGTAGCTACTTATGCTGACGACACAGCTATTGCTGCAACAAGCAATAGTCTAACTGAGGCATCGTTAAATGTTCAGAATGAAATTTATTGTCTTGAAAAATGGTTAACCAAGTGGAATATAAAAGTGAATTCAAATAAATCGAGACATATAACCTTTGCATTAAGAAAAGGTGATTGCGCTACAGTAACTATCTATGGAGAGGCAATACCAAGAGACAATACTGTTAAATATTTAGGAATGACACTTGATAGAAGACTGACATGGAGACCACATATTAAAGCCAAACAAACGCATTTCTTAAAAATTGATAAATTTTTATTTAATATGCTAGTTTTGTCCTATAATCAAGAAATATTACTCAGCAAAGATATGAAATATTTCTGTGTATGTAAACTATTTCATTTTTACCCAAACATAGGAATTTTTATGCATTTTAAGAAAATTTTTCTAAGTTTTAATATAATTTATTTGAATTGAGGAACTTTTTTAAACTATTTCAAAGAAAATTTTTTATTAATTTTTAGTTAATTTTTTTTTTTTTTTTTTTTGAGTTTGGAGGCAATTTAGTGTTCATTGAGGAGTGGATGGACAAAGTGAATATTCATAGCAGTAATTACTTCCAACAGAACAATGATGCCTGAGCACACACAATGGAGTAGCGAAATAATGAAAACTAAATTATATTTAAAATAATAAATAAAACCAACCTTAAGCTCAAAAAATTATGTTAGTTTTTAGAGTTTTTTAGATAGAATTTTTCTTTTAGAAAATTTGCTTAGAATCTATGAATATTTCTAATAGAAAAGATTTTTAGAATCTAAGTATTTTTCATGAAAAGCCTTCTAAGATTCTAAGTTTTTTTTTAAGAATATATGAAATTTTAGCTAATAAACAGTTTGAATCTTAAAATATTTGTATCAGAAAAGTTTTTTAAAACTCTAGTATTTTGCATAAGAACAAAACAACTCTTGGGTTCTGCAGATTTTTCTTATAAAAATTATGTTATGAATATTAAGAGTACTTTTTTTCACAAGAAAGTCGTTATTTTACAAGAAATGTATTAACAAACATATTTTTTTTTTTAATTAATGGGTTATTCTGTAAGTACGTGAAAATTTGTCACATTCAAAGATGTAACTCAGATATATTTAGCTCAGGTTGAGTTACTAATATCAAAATTATATTTAGGTAAATTTTTGTATATACCTTTTGGAAAATTTAGTGTAGCATATTTCGATGTGACAACTTTTCATATAGTTACAGAATAACCCCATAATTATTGTTTTTATTGAAAATAATTAAAAAATTTTTATATAGAATCATTTTGACAATAAATTTTTTCGACAATGAATTGATTACATATATCATAATTTTATCTGTTCAAAAATAAAACTCCCCCCGGGTGAAGATGATCATATGTGAACTGATACAATTTTTTTTTGTGAAAACAAGAAAGTATTATGACTGTAAATGTCAGTCATATTTTATTTGATTAATAATAATTTATTAATTAATTGTTGTCGGCATTTTATTTTATTTCAATCAGAATTTTTGATACCACAATATGGTTACAGCCAATCATGTTATAAAATAAAAAGTGGCAATCATGAAATAATAAAATAATTTTAGCATCATATGTCTGTTGAAGTGTAGTACAATGAAAATAGTGGAAAATTTAGTAGCCGCTACTAAATTTTAGTAAACTTTTTGTAAAGTGAAATTTAAAATCGGTTTGCTAAAATCAGCAAAAAAAATTTACTAAATTTTAGTAAATTGCTGTAATTTCAATGAATTTTAAAATATTGCGAAAATTTTTTTATAAAAAAATATTATTAAAATGCACAAACTAATTTAATTATTTTTAGATATACTTGTTAAATTGCCTTACGAATTCGAATATACGAATTTATATTTTTTTTATCGAGCAACATTTTTTTATTTTATTTATTTTTTTTTTTTTCAAAAAATATTTAAGACAAAATTAAAAAAAATGCAAAGGAATTTATCATTTTGTTTAAATTTACTAATTTTTGTTTAAAGAAATATTTTTAGTACATTTCCTGGATTTTAAGATGGAATTTTAATTGTTTTTAGGGCTGATTTTTAGAGCTAAAGAATTTTTAAGTGCTATTTTAAGTGGATGTCCTATTTTTGGACATGAGTCGGTTGTGAAAAATATCTTTACTTTCGATCCCTTTTTTCAGCCTATGTAATTATTTTGGTTATTAGAATTAACATTTTCGTTAATATCAGTTTTTCTGAGTGTAATTTTTAGAAATTTTTCTGAGTGTAGTTTTTAGAAATTGTGAAAGATTTTATATTATAGACAGGGTACCATAACTTTTGCTGCTCGTTGTAAGAGTTTGTCATTGTGTTTGTCACGTGTTGAAGAAATGATCTTATTTATTTAGACACCACCATATAGAACCCCACACTGTTCATATGGCTTGATATGACTGTTTTAAAATATTTTAAATTGAAAATGTGGTGCTATATTAAGCAACACTTGGTAGTTATTAAAAATTGATATTTCCCACATTACTCCATTCCCCACTTAAGCCCTTACTCCCCTTCTAAGCATTCTGTAAATTACAAGTAAATTTAAAATTTTAATTCTGTTCTTTGCATTAAGTATTTTAAATTTTTTTTTTTCAAAGAGCATCTTTATTATTTACCCTCTCTCTCTGCTTTGTGGAACTCCAAAAAAAAGACATTATAAGTTTTTGCTTTATTCAAAATTTGCTATTTATCCAAATTTGTTTTCTATTATGTTTTCTTTCTTTTTTGTTTCTTAAATAAAATACTAAATCTCTTCATTTTATAATATATTCGTAAACTCTTAGAAAATTGTTAAAAGAGTTTTTTTATTTTCAAAAAATTGTATTACTTAAGAAAAGTATTTTAAATTTCTCTTTAAAAAATACAAAATTTTGTATATATTTTCAAACAAAAATTCAAAATTTATCTTTTGGTCTAAAAATAGTTGTTTGTATATTTTTTTTTTTTTTTTTGGTTTCGTGTAATAAATTTATTCTACAAAAAGGTGAAGGATGAATTTTGTTCATTGCTTCGTTTAAGAACAATTTATTACAAACACACACATCATTCACACGTTTATATATTTCAGTTTTTTGACATTTTTTTTTTGCTTTTTTCAACATTTTTTTTTTTTCAACTCATAAAATACCTGTGTTTTGCACTTGAAAATCATTTTGTTGACATTTTTGTTGTTGTTTATATACGAGTATTCCATTGAGTCATTATTAGACCTTTAGTAATTTTTTTTTATATTTATGAATGCATATGTTTTCTTAATTTGTTAAATTATAAAGTTTATGATATTTTTATATGAATTTAATTAGGTAGATGTATAATAGCTTTTGTATATTATTTGCTTTACAATATTTTCTTTGTCGGTAAATTCGTCTACATAAATCAAAATTTTATATGAAAATGTGTTTGATGAAAAACATGTTGGGTTTTTACAGTTTTCTTAAGTTCTGGATAATTAAGTTTGTATCAAGGTTTTTCATAGTTTTCTTAATCATTTGTTGTAAATTAATGTAAGGTGTACATGACTGTCTTTAAGTATTGGTGGAAGTAATATAACTTAAACAATAGGTATTAAACTGCATTTTATGATATTTTGATTAGATCAGAAATAGTTATTGTGTGCAGCCTCATTTTCCCTTAATATTAAGGCTCCCAATGATGGCAATCTTCTTACTTGGCACAGATTCCAGAATTTCCAAGTATATATATAGCGAAGGACATACGCAGAGTGTATAATCCACTGTCTCTATATCCAATTCGCAGAAGCTACAAATCTCCACACCAGATAGATCCCTAGTACCCTAATGATACCTAAGATTACAGTGTCATATGAAAAGTCCTATAAAGGTCCTTAAATCCAGAGAAAGAAGTCTTCTAGAATTTCCACTAGATGGAGCGATGAATCTCTTTGCATGACACTGGTCAATGGTAGCATTCATATCTTCTCCTGTGATAAAATTCACAGGTACACCACAGAAAGGTAGGGCCAAAGAAATATTTTTGTACGAGATATATTCGTCTCATTTTTTACTCCATAAAAAACCGGTAAACCTTAGACTTTTATTCTCACATATCTGAGTTTCATCAAATTTAGGTGGGCCCCCCTGATTAGTATTTTTTATTTTTATTTTCTATCTTCGCCAACCAATAAGACAAATGACATGATCGTGGCGGCCAAATAACATCGCCACGACGTTAGATTACACGGCCATTAAATTTCAGCAAACACCGACGACGAGTCGACGTTGACGGCTCTTATGCCACACTATCACGAACAACAGCAATTTTTTCTGCAGAACGAACTGGCGAGCATGCACAGGTGTTTTCACATTTCCTACAGAACCGGTTTGCTGAAATATGCGCACAACTTCCCAATTGTGGACACATTTGGTCGATTACGCCGAATCAAAAAAATTACGAAGTGCATTTTGATTTGAACGCCCTTAACGCGATGTTCAATTGTGTACCTTATTTCAAAGAACTTTTATATTATTTAAAAATTCAATCATTTTCGCTTCTCTGTCAGATTTCTAAATCTCAACGAAATCGCTGTGTGTGACCCCGGGCGAAATTCATCGTTCCAGATGGAAAAGTCATCTTCATGACGGCTTGGGTCAAGGAAAACTACACTTAAAAAAGTTTGTAAGTTAAAATAATTGAAAATATAATTTAAAAGAAATGATATTTCATTTAAAAACCGGTCTACTTAATTTTCATTTAAATTAAATGTCATTTGTTATTTATTTTTAAATGTTGATTAATCAACTGACACATCCGTAAGAAACAACTGATATAATCAGTTAAAATAAATGTCAAAATTTTACCCACCAATCCTTAAAAAATAAATGTTTTTTTCATTTATTTGAAATTATTTCCGTTTTTGTATTTTTTGTTTTTTTTTTAATATACTCGTACAATACAAAATGTATGTATGCATATGAAGCTATAAAAACTTTTTGTGTGAATGTATTTGTGTATGTATGTGTGTTTATGAAGTTCTTGTAATTTGTATTGAAAAATTTTGTATATATACAACCAATTTAAATAAAAAAACAAATTGAAATTTTTTGAATATTTTTTTTTGAAACAGACAGCAAACAAAATTTAAATTTGTAATAACTCTTACGGACACAAATAAACCACAAGTTTCCGTTTTGTGGGTAATTTTTTATTAAATTTCAAACAAATGAAAAAAATAAATGAAACTGAAAAAAATCGGTAATTAGTAAATTATTTCGAATAAATGTATAAAACAGTTAATATAGATATTTCTTTGAAAAATAAATGTATTTTCCTTTATTTTTAAATGGAACGGAAAACTTTTTTATTAAACTACAAACAGTTAACTACATAATATTCTGAGTGTACTAGACTACGGATGATTCTTGCGGGAAATCCGTCCATTACCAGCACAATATGTACAGCGAATAGTCAGAGACCAGTGGGAGGACTCTGAGAGTACTAATTCACTTTCCTGGCAACACTGATATGTGCACCCTTCGGGAAAAGGGCTGATGATGATGATGGTGGCATAATTTTCTTATAATCTTGAATTGACTAATGATTCATTAGCCTCTTTTCATTCCTCCTTCAGACATTGGAGAGAAAATTAATCATACATGTTAGCATAGTATGGAGTCGACTTTTCTTTGTGTCAACAAGCACGCTTATACGAGGAACAAATCTGTTGAGACGGGGCTTCATTCAGTTGCCTCACAGATCGATAATGCTTTTCATTTTAGAGAATTTGCCTAGGGGTCCTGCGTGATACTGCTATGCCAAAGTGATACTGCTATGGCCAAAGTGCGAACTAAGGTTGCAAATTAATTGGGTAGCCTCTTGAGTTCCACAATAATATCTTCAGAATAGGGAAAGGCTCCTCCCTAAGGGGGATTTCTATCCCCCACTACTGTGGACTCTTGTTGTAAATGAACTTTTTTAGGAGCTTAAGGCTGGAGCGGCTAGAATAACTGTCTATGCAGATGATGCAACTGTTATCATCACTGGAAAGTACATGAATACTATTAGTTCTGTAATGAATACTAAACTGGTATTGAACCGGTGGACGGCCAGAGTGGGACTAGGTGTTAATAATGAGAAGACGAACCTGATATTCTTTTCTAACAAAACTAAGATAGATCCTTGCACCACGCTTAATTTGGTGAGTTTCAACCATGCTCTAAAACACCATACAAAACACCTGGACAAAGTGTTGGACAGCAAGTTATCAGGATCAAAAAGGCCACAAATGAGTTCTATGTATTCAATAAAGTGCTAGAACTTGACGTGCGTCACTAATCTCAAGCATTGAATTTATACGGCAGTTGGCGGGGAGAGTCAGCTGCAGGTGTCTTTTTAATGCACAGAGACTTGTTGAACTATGCTTCAATCACCGTCGCGGTACTTAGCACGCTAATTGCGGCACTGTATGTAATTTTAAATGTACAACCATTAATCTGGTGGTGGAAGGGGCCGGGTTGAAGTCATCCATTCGGTTGGGGACTACGGTGCAGTTTGTGTATACGTCATTGGAAATGCAAATTATGGCATTGACTTCATTATCCCTAGGTTGGGTTTCACTGAGAGACTACGCGCCACTATGGGGATTATGAATGACTATCAGGTATTCGCTCTCACTACAGAGCATTTAATTTTTTCCCAGATGATTCTAAGATGGATTCTCAGGAGTCGTGGTTGTGGTGTTCTGTCGAGATATGGGTATCGAGGGGTCGTATAAACTTTGCGATGATTGCAGAATTTTTCAGGCGATGGTTCCGGCCAAAATGATTGCTGACATTGCTTTCGACCCTCAAACTATTGATTCCTAGATTATTTTCGACATTGATTGTAAAGCGGCTATTAAGTTGATCTGTGTCAAACTGACGTGCTCATTGATTGTTTAAAAGTGCAAGGATTCTTGGTAGACTTTGTACCAACAGGAAAGTACACATCTGTTGGGTTCGTGGACATTGTGGGTAACGATGGGGGTTCAGTTGCCTGGCAAAAGGGCAGTGGACATTCTTATTCCTCTTCAGTTTTAGTAACGGGATGTAGACTAGACTATAATGGGCAGGGTTGAGGTGGTTTAGAGAAATACCAAACGTGTAGAGTGTCAAAAATCATGGTGAGATTCTAAGGCGATAGAACGTCTACTGTCCTTAACCACAAGTGATTTTAGCCTTTTGAGATAGCGGAAAAGCTGGCAGATGAAAAGTTGTAGGTTTTGTGGGGTACCGGCGGATAAATAAGCGGCTGAGCATATCATGTGCCACTGTCTGACTCTTGTGCGCTTCAGCAAGTTGCGTGGGAGATTATCTATTCCCAGATCTGTAGGAAATCTCAAGCATTAGAACTCTAAAACTTCTGGCTTTTTGGATTATTGTTTTTTATCTTTTACCGCTAGGCTTTCATTGGTCTATGTGAGATCTATTATTTCCCTTAAAATACAAAATTAAGTCGTTTAAAATAATGCAAATTTAAAACATTGAAAATTTCCATTAACTTAAAAATAGTGAGGTCTTTTTTAAAAATGTTAATAAATTTCGCTGCGGGAAAAGGACCAATCCCGGGACATGTCACGTCACCGGTTCATTGTGATAGGGACTAGTCACTTTAACATTGGCTTGTCCTAGAAGGGGGCCAGTTGCCCTTTTTGACATGTCACAGGCTGGTCTAAAATAACTTTTCGAGACTTTTAAACCCATCACGTGGTAGGAACTTTTGGAACCAATCCTCTTTTCACCTATCTCGTGATATGTATTTTTGGAGCCGGTCCAGTTTTCACCTATTACGGGACAGGTCCCAATTTCCCACTGACTCTTTTTTTCCCGCAGGGTTATTGGTTTTTAGTGAAAAATTTTATATATTACGAATTTATAAACCAAAAACCAGTGCAATATTAAATTAAATCAAAATTCAAAATCTAAATATTGAACTTACTTAAATTTAATTTAAACATTTTAATTTATTAAACCAAAAGGTTAACATTTCTTACACTTAAGGAAATCTTTGTTTCAATTTAAGTGAAAAATATACTAAATTTTAATATGATTCAAAAAAAATATAAAACGCTATTTCCTCAACTTTAGTAAAAACTTACCTAATTTAAATAAGTTGTTCGTATGTGTTTTTTAAAAAAAGATTTAAAATAAAATTTATTTGGAACATCACATCACACAACACATCCTCATTATAAATAAATTTAACAATTTTAAAATAAAATAAAAAAAAAATTCCAAATAAAACCAAACAAATGTGTAATGGTTTAGAAACTCTTTTACAAATTTTATGGCCAAATTAGTTTTAAAGTTAATTGAATTAGCTTTTAAACATGCAATTGCTGTTTGAATTTTTACAAATGACTTTTAAACCGGCTTATCAAAAAACAAACAAAAAATACAAAATATAAATCTAAAATTTTGTTGGCCTTATGCCAATCAAAATAAATTATCATCAACAAACAATATCATCAGTATGTTTCCTACAACTATTTACTACAACAGTGTAACACAGACAGCCACAATCAACTACATGAACAATGTCCTTGTTTATATTTTATACTTGTAAGAAAGAAGACATACAAAGAAAAACATTATCTTTCAGTGTTGTTCTTTGTAAACAAATTTATTCTTTTGTTAAAAATAAACAACTTAAATATATTATTTTAATAAAATATTGCCATAAATGGTCATAAATTGTGTTAATTTGTCAAAATCAACAATAATTTAAATTACTTAAATAATTCATATTGTTTATTGAAAATAAAAAGTGTAGTAATAAACAATGTTAAATACTTTATAAATGCAAATAAAAAAAAATATACTTTATAAATTTTAATTTTATTAAAAATATAATATAAATTTTATTATACAAGGTGGCGCAAAAATAACCTTCCGATGTTTTTTGGCTGTAATTTAAAAAAAAAAAATGAAAAACTTTGATTCTTCTTGTGGATTATTTTTATTTGGTCTTTTAATTTTTTTTACATCAAGTCGAGAATATGATGTCATGTAAATGGCCGCCGCCACAGTTGATTGTCATGTGAGCCCTTTTTATGGCATTTTCCATCACTTTGGCCAAAACTTCCGGCGATAGGTCCTCACATTCTTGACGGATATTGTCTTTAAGAGCTGCAAGAGTCTGAGGCTTGTTGACATAAACCCGCGACTTCAAAAAGCCCCACAAAAAGAAGTCAGGAGCGGTCAAATCAGGCGATCTTGCTGGCCAGTGCAATTCGCCAAAACGGGAGATTAGGCGCCCGGGAAATGCATCCTTCAGCACATCGGTTGTGGCACGTGCAGTGTGTGGCGTTGCACCGTCCTGTTGGAACCACATGTTTTCCAATCCCAATTCATCAAGTTGCGGCAAAAAGAACTCGTTGATCATTGCTCTGTAGCGCTCACCATTCACAGTAACCGTTTGGCCCGCGACTTCTTCGAAGAAAAAAGGTCCTATGACTCCTCCAGCGAAAACAGCACACCATACAGTGACTTTGAGCGGGTGTAATGGCTCTTCGTGGGTTACAAGCGGATTTTCAGTGCCCCAGAAGCGTAAATTTTGCTTATTTACGTACCCGCTAAGATGGAAATGGGCCTCATCACTCATGATTATTTTTGATGAAAAATCATCTTCATTATTGCTCAAATAAATAGTCACCAATATTCCGCGTTCTGGAGCAGTGTAGCGTAACATTGTTAATTAACGTGTATTTCGCATGTGTTTACTACACAAATGTCAAAACAGAACTGACATTAGGGGCCAATCGCAAAATTTATAGCATTTTCTGATAGGAGGATTACTTTTGCGCCACCTTGTACAATAATTTTTTCCTTGCATTCTTAAAATTGTAACTGAAAAATATATTTTTTTTTTTAATAAAATGAGATTTTTTTTAAAAGATCATTTCAACGTACAATACATTTCAGTATATTTCAAATAACAATTTACCCTGCTGAAATCTGCAAAAAAATATTTTTTGAGTATAAGTAGAATACACTCAAAAAATGTTTCCTCTTTCCACTTTTTTTTACCAAAAAAAAAAAAAAACAAAAATCACTGTTAACAGGCATAAAAAATATTCGCTAAAGCCGAATTTAAGGTTTTTACTTGTGATTCTTTAAAATTCTTTTAACTTTTCTAATTCTTTAATTACTGTTGGTTTGTTTTCTTTTGTTTGTTTTTATCTTTCTCTTATTATTTAAATTTTGATATTTAACATTTTTTCTGTTTATTTCATTTTATGGATAAACAAAAATATTCCCAAAGGTATCATTTGTTTTTTATGGCATTTCATTAATTTTTTTTTTATTATTACCCAACAAAACTACACCATATCAAATAATGTCTAATGTAATAATTAACTTTAGGGGGGACATGCATTACTCTACACCTTACTACACTGATAAATTTATATGCCATGAGCCCTAAAGCAATGTATGAACCAATTACCTTAAGGGTGCTAAAGTAAGTGACTACCTATATGGTCACGAGGATGGGAAAAGTAACATGCCTGAAAATAGATTTTCGTGAAAAAAATGTTTAAAAAAATTTCCTATTTGAAAATCGAAATATATGTATGTATGACAATACAGTGGCCCGCTAAACTAAGGAAACCTCAATTTTTTTTTTTTAGTTTTTACAAATTTTAATTTATTTGAGCAAAATTGTTATTTTTATTATAAAGTTTGTGCTTTATTTTAATTTAAAAAATATAATCTTTTATATAAATTCCTAAAAAAAAATTTAGAAACATAAAAATTTCCTTATGATATGGCAACGCAAAACTAAGGGCACACTTATTGTTTATATGGAGTAAATACATAAGAAATTACATAGAAGCTAAAGTCATGTTTTAATGTAAGCAGCATTGTAATTAACAAGAAAAACATAAATTTAAAAAATTCCTTAAGTTATAATTTCATTATATCTTAGTATTTCGAATTATTCGACCCTGCCGGTTAATCGGTTACGTTATTATACGAAAAATTAAAAAAAAAAAATTGATTAATGGATTTTCGTTTTGGTTAATCGGAAAAGTTGGGGAGTAATCGATTAATCTTTTAATGCAAAATAAATGTATTTCTTTTATCAATAAGAACACAAAGAACAGTTTTTTGCTGAAATATCAAGTTAAGTCTATTGCGTTGGTTTCTAAAGTCTTTGTTTAGGACAATTAAAAGCATCCTGAGATTTTTTAAGGTATAATGCCTTATTATCTTGGGGTTTTTTAAGAGGAATCTGACGATTCTTTAAAATGAAAATGTCGGTGGAAGTTAACCCTTAGATAGTGTTTTACCATAGTGGGACATTTTGTCGATAAAGTTCACACAGTCCAGAAGAAAAAAACAAGTAAAAAAGGCTTAAATTCGCATGTGCCGAATCTTTGAATACCCTCCACCAATGTTCTCTATTGTTTTTGATGCAAACAATGTAAAAAACTTTTGAAGTAAAATTAAGGAGGTGAAACAATTTTTTTAAGGTGAAAAACTTTTTTGGATGCGGAAACGAATTTTTTTACGTGAAAAAAATTTTAAGGTGAACAAATTTTTTTAGGTAAAAAAAAAATTTAGTGGTGAAAAAAATTTTTTGAGGTGAAAAATATTTGAGGTGTAAAAAATATTATTAATTTCTAAGCGATTGGTGAAAAAATATGAGAAAATATATTATATACCAGTCGATACCATGAAATTGTACTTAAATATACCAATTTGTATGGAAAATTTAGAGGTATCTTCACATTTTCACCCATAACTTTTTAACCGCTGGACCGATTTTGCTCATTTTTTATACCAAACTGCTCGGGTGGATGTACAATAATCTGGGTAAAAATAGGCACCCCCGCTAGCGTCTTCGCGTCGTGATCGCCATTTCAACAGACAGACAGACGGAAATTGCTAAATCGACTTAAAATTGCATAAGTATCACGAATATATATATACTTTATGGGGTCTTAGACCTATATTTCGACATATTACAAACGGAATGACAAACTGATATATACCCTCACCATATATGGTGGAGGGTATAAAAATGCCTAAATAAACAAGAGCTGCCTTTAAAAAAATTCAATAAAAAATTCTTAAAAATATGGTATAAATAATTTTTGCGAAATTCACAAAGTTTGATAGAACTGTCTCTGTTCCCTGACTGCTTCACTACCTGGTTTAATCTTTAGAGTGAAAGAGGTTATCTATTAGAAAATATATGAAAATCACGCATATTCCTGGCAAGTCCTCACCGATTTTTCTGTGTTTGTTGTAAGAATTCAAATAAGCGGATTCTTCAAATGTTTTAACTAAACATCTTAATTCTATTGAAGTTCCTACTTCATCAAAATTTGTTGATAAATCAAATTAGAAACAAAATTCCATATTATTTTTTAGCTTTTATAAATTTTTTCATAGAATTTTAAATGAAACTATTTTTTAGTAAATACAGTTTCCGAATTTAAAGCAATTTTATATTATTATTTTATAACATAAGTAACATCATAGTGCTTATTAGGAATATACCTAGTCACATGTTTCATTGCTAAGGAGATAAATATGTATTTTAATAGGGTTTTTGTTAAAGCTCTGCTAGAGACTCTAGCTTTTCAGTTCGAAATACATGTATACCGAAGGTTGAAAGATCTATTTAAATTTTTTGAACATGAAAATAGAATTTTTATTATTTTAAATAATTTTTTAAAGGAATTGAAACAAAAATAAAAAATTGTCTATCAAATTTCCTAAAGCCTATATACGAGTAATTGCTTTGATTAAGTCGATTTGAAAATAATTTTATTGTATTTGCCAAAGTTAAGAAAATTAAGAAGTTTTAAGAAAAATTCATATTAAAAATTTAACCGGTTAATCGACCTTTTTAATCGATAAATCGGGTCGAATAATAATTTGAGTTTTAAATTATTAATTTCGACATTAATGGAAATAGATGCGATTATTCGAGGAATCGATTAATCAATTAACCAAATTGGAAACACTATTATATTTATAAAAAGCAAAATAATGCCACGCAAGGCACTAGCTCTTGAGTAGAGACTAATTATAATGGATTTGTATAAAAAAGAACACAAATCTTATGGACAATTCGCTAAAATAGTGTCCCGTAGCCTTGTTACAGAGACAAAAGTTATTCAACGAGAACCGAATCGAAAATAAGCCTGTAGGTGGTCCACCACCAAAGTTAGCCAACAAAGATAAAAGATATATAAAGCGTACATTAAAAAAATCCACTCACAAGAGCCACAAAAATGTCCGATAAACTTGAAAAGTACTAAAACACAAATGTTTCACCTGATACTGTTTGAAGATGCTTTGCTACTCCTTATTATACCCTTCACTATATATGGTCACTATATTCCGCCTGTAAAATGTCGGAATATAAGTTTAAGACCCCATTATGCATTCCCGTGTATATTCACCTGAGAACTCTGGAACCCAGAACCCAGAACCCTAAACATTGAGATATCGTGTTTCTTTGCAATACATAATAAATGATCATTATGCTTATAAATAATACAAAAGGTAACGATTTATCATTACAAGGTAATGTATGAGTATATCACAACCATTACCAAAGTTTCGGTGGGTAATATTCGTACGTAAAGATTAAGAGCCAATATTAAAGTCAACAAAATTTCTACTTATTGAACTTTGTTGACTAAAATTTTATTTGAAAATTTCTTAAATTTCAAAAATTTCTTATTTACATAAAAATTCGTATTAAGTGCTGACCAGAGAACTGCATTTGCTGATTGCAAAACGTTCATACGCAATCAACACAAGAATAAATATGTGTTTGGGTTCAAACACTGAATATACTCCAACACACATATTTGTTGATGATTTTAAATCAATCAAACGACGTGCAAATTGTTTTGTCACTGATTTATAATCATCGGTCGTTGATAAACCATTGATTTTATTCCGTTCTTTCGAGCCAACAATAATTATTTTGATGTAGAATAAATCAGAAAAAACAACAAACAACGTGTATGAGTGTAATCATAATTAAAACAAAATAGTTTCTTATCTATAAAAAGGGGGTGGTTTTGTAGAAACACATTTCATAAATGTTAATGTGGGTGGATCTAAAATACGTTTTTTTAGAATTTTTATTAGGAATACCAAAAATATTGTTCCTTGTGAATTTTTTTTTTTTTTTTATTTTAGGTCGACTTCTCAGGCTCGCCGAATCCGGTTAAAGTTAAATATTGCCTAATTTTCCAATCAAAATAGATGAAAAAAAATTTAGACAACATTTAAATTTTTACGGATTAGGACAGCCTGAGACATCGACCTAAATTTTTTTTCCAAAAAAATATTTATATTTCACAAAGGAGAATATTTTTATTACTAATAAAAATTTTAAAAAATCGGATTTAAGTTCCACCCTAATGTAAACAATATCATTTATGAAATGTGTTTCTATTTTGTTTTAATTATGAATACACTCATACGCGTTGTTTGTTGTTTTTCCTGATTTATTCAACGCTGACTTTTTGTTGAGTGATTAAATTTGCAGTAAACATAATCGACATATGATTGAAACTGATCCGAATTACGCGTTCGGTAACATGATGCTGATTTTATTCTACAGTGAATTTTGTTGAATTATTAAATGTGAACAAGAATTTTTGTGTATGATTAAATCAAGAAAAAAATTGATTTTTCAGGTGCTAACTGCCCCTAATTTTTAGAATTTATTTAATATTAAACTCAAATTATAATTCAATTTCTTTTAATAATCTGAACTATCTCAAATTTCCATTAAATTCATTAGGTTTCTTTTAAAGTTTTGTTAAATTCTTTTAATTAAATATAAATGTAGCTGTCATAAAATTCGGCTCTATCAAATACAAAATCTTTATTTTCTTTAACATTTTTTGCTGTTAATCTCTATTTATACTTTTTGGTCTACAGTAGTCATTAAATTGTAAAAATTATGAAAGGTTTTCCATACAATAGAAGAAAATAAGGTATTGTTTAGCCGAGTTCAAAAGATTTAATTATCAAAAAAAAAAAACATTTTTTATTACAAATTAGTTGAGTTGAATGAATGGTATAAAAGATAAGGAATGGAAAACATTAATTAATGTATTTTTAACAAAAAAAAATATAAATTATGAAGTTATTTGAATAAGATAAATTAAGGTAAAAAAGGTCACAAAATCTTTATTTATAAATTTAAAGAGATTTAAGTAGAAAATTTTTTACTATGATTTTTTATAAATCTTCAGACATTATATTAATAAATTTTATAAGATGAATTCTGAGTAAAAATATTGATATAAAAAATATATATATATAATTTATTGAAGTATCTCTTTTACATTTTTAATCTGATATTTTAAACCATCCTCAAATTTTTAACAAAAAATTAAATAAAATATATGAAAATATATCTTGTTTTGTATATCTTTGTTTAAAAATGAATACACTTATTTTCCAGATTGACAGCAAATTATTTAAATTGTAAAAATATAAACAAAGTAATAAAACTCTCATCACTTCTTTGCTACCCCAGCAACAACATTAAAGTAACACATTAAAGTACACTCAGGGAAAAAAGTTTCATTGTTTGTCATCAATTCTTTATTATAATATGGATGTTTTCATAAATATGATAACGTACTTCATACAAATTTATAACAAATCTTTATATATAAAAGAATAACGTTACTGACTGACTGACTGACTCACTCACTCACTCACTCGCTCACTCACTCACTCAACCACTCATTCAACATCACCCAGCCCAAACCGCAAGAGGTAGGAGGCTAACATTTGATATGGAAGTTCCTACAGAGGATAAGCTACATTTTAGAATTTTAGCCAGGGACGTGGTATTAAAGGTGCTTAAGAGGTTGAAATGTATCCCCTTTAACGGCCTGCCCAAGCTGCTGAACCTAGGAAGTTGAAATTTGGTATGTAGGTTCCTTCTCCAGTGTAGCCAGCAGCTAAGACGGTATTTTTGGAAAATCCAACAGGAAGGCGAAAAAGGGGAAAATTCTCCCTCTTGACGACTTGCCAAAACCGCTGCTGCTAGAAAGTTGAAATTTGGTACATAGGTTCCCCCTCCGGCGTAGTCAACCATCCAAGAGGCTTTTTGGTAAATTCCTACGGGGAGGGGGATTAAGGGGACGGCCTGCTCAAACTGTTTAAACCAGAGAGTTAAAATTTGGTATGCAGTTTCTTTACCCAGTGCAGATAACAGCTATGGCGTGTGTTTTAGAAAATCCAAGGCGGAGGCGCAAAAAAGCGGAAAAATTTCCCCTTGACGGCCTGCCAAAATGGCTGGAGCTGGGAAGTTTAAATTTGGTACATAGTTTCCGTCTCCAATGTAAATGTGCAAACGTGCATATGTGCAAATTTGAAAATGTAAAAATATGCAAATTTGCAAAAGTGAAAATGTGCATATATGCAAATTTCCAAAGTGCAAATGTGCGAATGTGAAAATATGCAAATTAGCAAAAGTGCTTTTGTGCAAACGTTAAAATGTGCAAATTTGCATATGTTCAAAAGTGCAAATGTGCTTATGTGCAAATGTGCATACATGCAAATGCGAAAATTTTTAAAAGTGCAAATATGCAAATGTGAAAATGTGATTGTTTGACGCTTTGTCGTTTGATGGAATGATGGATTGATGGTAATGTAAATATGCAAATGTGTACATGTGCAAATGGGCAAATTTGAAAATGTGTAAATGTGTAAATATCTAAAAAAATTTTTATTTCATTCAACATCGTCCAGCCCAATTCGTAGGAGATAGGACGCTGAAATTTGATATGTAGGTTCTCCCTCTGGCGTAGACATTCTCTAAGACGCGGTTCTTGGAAACTCCTTCGGGGAAGTGCAAAACGGGGTTAAAACTCCGCTTTCACGGCCTGCCCAAACCTCTTTAGCTAGTAACCTGAAATTTTAAATATGCTTTTCTTGGAGTATGTGCTAACTCATAAATGAAGTTTGCCCCTTTACTGGAGTACGGGCTAAGTCATTGATCAGCTACATTTTATAATTCTAGACAGGAACATACAGTAAAAATGGGGTTTCAAAGGGAAAAATCTGAAATATTAAATATGTGTTACCTGGAGTATAAGCATGGGTCAGAGACATGGTAAAACTTGGAAACTACGGGAAATTATCTGGCAACTTTGTAAGCTCCCGGGCGTTAGCCCGGGCAATCTTGGTCTTTAGCATCGGCAACCTTTTTCTACGCTAACAATGTAGCGGGCTTTGCCCGCTAGTGTTTCATAAATCTTCATTGTTTCACAAAAAAAAAAATCATAAATCTCTAATTATGGAGGTAAAATTTTTTGTCATAATGAATGATGTGGTAGTAAATTTTAACCCTTTTAAGTTTACTAAAACAAATAATAAAAAATATTTTTTCATAACCATAAATAATAATAAAAAATTATTAAATAAATAATATATAAGAAATAATAAAATAAAAATAATAAATAATAAATTATAAATAGTAAATAATTATAAATAATAAATACATAATAATAATATATAAAATAAATAATAAGTAATAAATAATAATAAATAAGTAATAACTAATTATAAAATCATAATAAAAAATAATATATAATAAATAAAAAATTATAAATAATAAATAATACATCAATAATAATAAATAATAATAAATTATAAATAATTAATAATAAGTAATTAAAAAGCAATAAATATAGATTTCAACAAGTCAACAAAAAAACAAATCAAAGTAAAAACTTCATGTTTTCTTCATAAAAATGAAGAAACTTCTTCATAAATATCAAGAATCTTCTTCATAAATTTTACTTAAAAAAAGAGGAAAATTTGTATAAATCTAAAGAAATATGTGGTAATCTTGTATTTTCATAACACAGCTTCATAATAGTTTTTTTTTATGATATTTATGAACTTTTCCCTGAGTGTATATGAGAATATTTTTACCAACAAAAAATATGAAGATAAATGTTTAAACTCTTAACAATAATATAAACAAAAAAAGTAAATATGAGTACTACTTACCAGAAGTAAAAATAACAAACTTTATCCGTCATATTATTTAAATATACACTGATAGAAAAGCATTGCCATATATTTTAAAAACACTCATAAAATTTCGTTTAATTAAACGAGAAATGCATTTCAACAATATCAGTATTTAGAGAAAGTTTTATTAAACTGGACGAAATTTTGTCAATCTTTTTCTATCAGTGTAGGTATTAATATTAATGTTAAACTTAAGTATCCATATATTGTTCATTAAAATGAATCCTTGTTACTTTGCAATTTTTTCATGAATTAACATAACAGAGTTTATTCCATTAAGAAATTCCCATACATGGGTATGTGAGGTTTTCCACACAAACTATGCAGCTAAAAATAGCACTTACATCTCACAGTGGGGGAATTTGTAAAAATTTTTAAAATAAAACTGTAATTTTTTTTTATCAAATAGACTGATTGTAATAAATTTTGGAATAGTTTTAGCTAAAGTATATTCGAGCTTGAATTGTTTTCTGTAGCTCCTGATCCCATGAGCTCCAAAATTGGGACACCTAGTGTATTAAAAACTACACACAACCGCGATTTGTTTATTTTTGATTATATTTTTATGTTCAATACATTTTTTTTCATCTGCAATAAGGAATATTTAATTTGGAATGTTTTTGAAAATATAAAAAAATATTTTTCAAAAATATTTGACCCTATTATGTACCCGCTATGCGGAATAACATGGATTAGGATAAGACAACAAACAAAGCATTTTTCATATGCAAATATCTCAAAAACTTTAAGATTTTAGTTCAAATTTTAAAGGTCTTTGCTAGCAAATTGAAAAAAAAAATAATCTTCCGAAAGTAAAAATAGGATCAAAAATAAATCAATGGCAATTGGCGTCCTACATTAAGGGGTTCAGATACAACTATTGAAAACTTTATAACAATAGGTCTATTCGATAAGAAATGGAAAATTTATTTCTAATTTTTTTCAAAATCCTTCACAGTGCAATGAAATTTATACAAACTGTTATAGGACCATATTATTTATACGAATGGTGTCTGTTACTTTGTCATTATGCTATGTTAGGAGCGGGAATTAAACACTTCAGAGTCTAACCTAAGACGAGTCACTGAACACTTCTTAAAACACAAAGTCTTTTGAACAGTCGAGTTCGTTAGCTCTGTGGCATGTTCTAGCACATTTCACCACTGTGATATACCGAGAAAAAATCATAGTTAATTCAATTATTATATCATATTTAAATTAACATCTGATTGTTCTACCAACATTTTTGAATTAAGTATGAATTTTATTAAAGTAAATATGATTTTAATTAAAATAAACTTTTTCGTATTTAAATTAGTTTCGCATTTTAAAAATAAGTAGAAACATATGTAAATAAAATAGACAACAAACTTAGTTTAATTTTAAAACTCTTCCTATTTAATTTAATGTTCTTTCTACTTGATTTAAATTTTTTCTATTGTATGTGTATGAAAGGTCTTGTATAATTTTTTTTTTATATTTTTTCTTTCTTTTAAGAATCTGTCTATGAAATCTTTATAGTAAATAACATACATACCCCTTGATAAAATAATACACAATCAAGTTTTTTTTTTTATATTTTGTTTTATTTATGTAGTATTTATTTTCATTTTGAGTCTTTCTTTTTTAATAAAGATTATAATATGTTTTTTGTATTTATGTCAGTACATAATTTGCAAATAATTTTTATTTTATTTTTTTTTTATGCGTACATACGTATGAGTTTGGTTTATTTTTTTTTTTTGGATATTAAGTTAAGTTTATTGTATTTATGTGGTATTAAAATTTGTTTACACAATTTTATTTAATAAATTTAAGAGTGAAGGGAAAACTTTAAGATAAAATGTCTTCCATATAAAAATTACAGATTTTAATTTAATTGGGAAATGTGGTAAAATAGCAAAAATATTTGGAGTAAAAAATTATAAATTTTGTTGGTACCGCAATTTTTGTTAGAACTGCAATTTTATTCGATAAAACTCGCAAAAATTTTATAAAAGTCTGTTTTTTCCTCTGGAAATTATGGATATATATTGTAAATTTTGTTAAAGTATTTTCGTTCGCCGGTGTTCTGGAAACACCTCATTATCACCTCAAATCATGTCAATTTTAACTTGATTATGCATGTCTTGCACATCCACAGAGAGTTATTTAAAATACCTCGAAGACCATCATACGTTAATTAATTTATGATTGTTCCAACCATATTAGTAAAAATAATATAGTTATCATGTTATTGAATGATAATGAAATTTTCTTTACTTTATCATAAAATTCTTTGGTAATATGGAGTATTAATAATATTTTAATGATCATATTATAATTCTAGTGATCATATTATGATTCTGATCACAAAATCATCCTCAGTGATCATAGTATGATCAGTAGGAATTATAAATATTATTATTAGGATCATACTATAATCATTTCGAATCATGTTCAACTATATTATTTCTCGGCGTACAATTTACACAATTGAAAGAGAATGATAATTTAAAAACGCCCCCTATTTATCGCCCTCTTTATTCTCTAACTATTAGATGGGGTTGATAAGCAAATATACTAATCCAATAGATTTCTCTTCTCTATCATTTGTCCACATTTCACAGCTATCGGAATTATCACAATTTTATGAGGAATTTTTTTGTGAATCATTTTAAAACATTTAAAAACGCTTAAAACTAGCACCGTAAAAGTTCATCGGAGGCAGTTTGACTATTTCGACTATAACTCGGAACAACAACAACAACCAATCTGTTTCTAGATTGTATCAATATTAAGATAACAATACTTAAGAAAAATTTACTTTTTTACAAGGAACGTCTTTTAAAAGTATTTTGGCCTCCTTAATACAACCCTACAGTCAAAAACAGTTTAACCAAATCGCGTTTCCGGAATATTGGAAATTTTTTTTTCGACACCTGACGCTCAATGCTGGGAGAGAAATAGTTCAAAATCTTTTGTTACATTTACGGATTTTAATTCTTGATGAAATTCAATATGAAGTTACCTTTCGAAAATTAAGTCTTTTTAATTTGTCTTAAAAACTTTGATATTTGAAAAAAAAAATAATATAAGACACTTCAATGAATAAATATAGTAGCCAACATTGCAAATATATATCCAGTTATTTAAAAATAACGCAATATTTTGATTTAAATTTTTTTGGAACTTGGGACCTTAAGTTAGTTTTTTATTTTTTTTCTTTTTCAATTTTCTACCAAAACTATAAAGTTTTAAATTAGACATTTATTAAATTATATTTTGGTGTAGATAATTTTAAAAAAGGGCAACCTTTGGCCCCTCCCTTTTGTATTACTAACATTAAGGTGGCCAAAGGTTGCCATTTTTTGAATCATAATATAATTGAACTAAATGCCGATTGTACACAAAAACCATACTTTGGTACTTCTAATTAATAACCAATGAAGTACATGGGCCAAATGTTGAGATTTTCTGATGTTTCTAATCTAAAATATTATTTATTTAGCCAGTGAATTAAATTCAGATTGCACACAAAAAATCAACACCCGTGTATCAAAACAAAAAATATATTTTGGGGGCCAAATGTTGGTCTTGACTGATATTTTTTAAATCTTAAATATCAATTAATTATCCAATTGAACTAAATGCATATTGCTCATAATTAATTTAACCTTTAACAAAATAATACGGGGGCCGTGGTGTTTTGTGGCATTATCTACACCAAAGTATTGTTACGGAAATTTGATTTACCAATTTCTATTTACTCCTAGAAATAAAAATTTCCAGATACCAGCCCTTAAATGTAAAAAAAGTTGCCATCAGTGGCAACTCTTCACCATAACTATTGTATTAGTGTTTCTTTAAGCTTCAGCAGTAGCAAAAATAAGAACATACTCGGCATACGGCATTGCCATCTGGCGACAAATATTAACAACTAATAATAGTTCTAGCAAAGACTAGAATCTAGAAACTACTAGTATGTTCTAGTGAATCTCACCAACCATATAAATACGACCATACAGCAGGCAGTTTGAAATATAACATCGACGCGATAACAGCATTTCTAAGCAAAAGTACGAGGGCAGATCAATAAGTCCGTGACTTTTCGATTTTCCCTCGTAGTAATATGAAATGCAACACTGCTCCCATCAAGTACCACCTGTTAATAGACTACTGTCAAATTTTAAGCAAGTTCCGTCATTTACTTTGCGCTTAACAGCTGTTCAAAACATACAACCTCGTGGCTTTTTTTAAAAATGAAAAAAAGTGAATTTTGAAAAAATTAACCATATGGTGTTCGCCGATCAGAGATTGAATGTGCGACATTCATAGACATAGGCATCTCACATGGCTCAGTGGTTTCAATTTTGAACGATCTCTTGGGTATGAGAAAGTTTCCGCAAGATGGCTGCAAAATTTAATGATTTGGTAAAAAAAACTATATTAAAATGTATGTTGCAAAATATGCAAAATTGATATCATAAAATTTTGTTTAGTGCATGTCTAGTGTAAGTATATAAATTGTTTTAGCAAATGTGAACGTTTTAGGGACAAAATAAAAATCTCTATTTTCGGCATCCTTCTAATGTATTTAAAATGACCCTTAACATTTCCCGATATGATTATACTTAAATAGAACGCTGGGCCGTGATATAGTTGGTTTAAAGTGGTTAAACCAACTCCGATGAAAATTAAAAAAAAATGTTATATTTGAGTTTAGCTGGTGAAAATACATTAGGAAAAAGTTGCTTCGCTTAGTGTTCAAAAAAAAATTATTATTTTTTAAACTCGAATCCAAATCCGTTAAAACATAAATTTTTATTTTTTTTGTTTGAGCGGGCATTTTTCCTTCCTGAGGGACAGTTAAGTAAAGAGAATCGTACGTACTCTATATGGACCTACAATCGAGACCAAATATGTTTACGCACGCGTTAGAATAAAAAATTTCCACGAAAACTGCGTAATGTTATATGATATCACTGGGCGGAAATGGGTTAATGAATATTAAAATAATAAAATTTTTAAACTCCACAATAATATGCTAATCATAACACATTTTCCCAAAAATTATTTATTATTTATTTAGAAATTATTTTTTGTTTTGTAATTATTTTTTTTAAACAGTACCATAACAAGTTTTTTACACTGTAAATTAGATTAAAATTATAGTTTTTGTTTGACAACAAATAAATAAAATTATACATTACAATATATAATTATGTTTTAATTCTAACTACATTTTCATATTATTTACATATTCGAATTCATATCTAAGTTAGGGTGGCAGCCATTTGACAAAATGTCGAATTTCGAGATGTTAACATCCCTGAAAATTATATGGTAAAGATTTGTGGCAATTCGTACAAGGTTAAACTGCTTCACACAATTAAAGAAAATTATAATAATTTTTTTAATTTTAGGTTATGAACCAGAAAACAAACATTTGCATTTTAAGATGTTTTCTTCTTCTTTTTATTTTTTACTCATTCACACAGAAAAACAACATTAAATTAAATGGAAATTGCTTTGAAATCAAACAAACGTATCTGTTCCTACGAAAAAGTCGGTGACTCTAGTTGTAAGTGTATTCCTCTTGCATTTTTTGTTGCAAAAAATTTAATTTGTTTGAAATTTTGTTTAAAAAAATTCAAACGATATCATCACATATTTTTAATTTTTTTCATTTTCATTGTTAGTTTGTATAGAAAGTTGTGATCCTCAATCTTAAAAATATTCTTATGATAGTCACAACTTTTCGTAAGTCAGAATGGGTACATAAGATTGTTTCGCATTGATTTAAAATCTTAATTTTTTTATATGTTTCTACTTATTTTTAATATTTGAAAACAAATTCAAAAATGTTAACATATTAATTTAAATACGAAAAAGTTTATTTTAACTAAATATAATTATATTTAATTTAATAAAATTCATACTTAATTTAATAACGTTCGTAAGAAAGTATGATATTAAATAGGATATCTCAATTATCGCATTAAATTTTTTGCTGTTTTTTATTTTTTATTTTTTTTTTTTTTTTCAAAATTTGTGCCTATGGCAATTTTGAGGTTATGGCAATTTAACTTAAAAGTTTCCCAGTTCTGGCCTGTTCTTGCAGCATATCGGTATATAAAACTGAACACAAACACCAAAATCCTGCCGAATTCAAGATTGCTCATCAGATTTTTAGTCAGACCTACATATTATGAGTCAGATTCTGGGATTACCTTAATATTATGTTGGTCTTCCAAAATCTGACTAGAAATCTGATAAGCAATCTTGAATTTAACTGTATTTTGGTGTTTGTGTTAAGTGTTTGTGTTTAAGTGTGTTCTGACATATATTGTAGAATTTTATGGCCAATATTTTTGTAGAATATTTCATTCCCGCCCTTCCCCTTTTTCGGGGTGTTTTTTACAATTTGTTAGAATAAAGCCAAAAAATGCCGTTATGAGGGGGAGTTAGAGGGTTAATATGTTTTGCAAAAATATTTGCCATACCATTATCTACAAAGTTGCTGAACATACTCAACACCTCAGATGCAAAGAAAACATAGTTTTTTATACCGATATGCTGCAAGAACAGGCCAGAGCTGGGAAATTTTAACCGTCTCTAAAATGAAATTCCGATATGATCTATCAAAATGCCGACACACGTATATTTTTTTTTTGTGTTTTCTTTAACATGAATCAATCGTCGTTCTTTAACATGAATCAATCGTCGTAATTTGGAAAAAGTTTGAAATTGTTGTACAATGATATTAGAGGAATAATGAATCGAAATTTAATATTTTGCCTAATTGCTGCCACCCTAATCTACGTATACATACATACTTTATTTTTTTTTTTAATAAATCTATGATCTTCTCTAAAAATTATTATTGTTTCATTATTGGTGTATTTATTTTATAAATATGTTTTATATGAAGTTTTTTTTTTATAAAATATTGTAAAAAAAAGACTGAAATATTTTAATGAAATATGCATTTTAAAATATTTAGATATATTTTTTTTTAAACAGATCTTAGTTCATAATTCAGTTTCAATATTGGTATGACTGCACATAATAATAATTCTAAGAAATACATGTTGACCCAGCATAAAAAAGGGGTTTAACTACTTACCAGCCAATTTACTCGCTTAATTTCTTTAGGTATTTTGGTTTTATTTGAAATGTGTAGTTGTTGAAACATTTTTGAATATTTCTTTCTTATTATTTTTTGCATTTTTTTTGTTTAACAATTCTCGTTTCCTTTTTTGTAATATTGTTTATATAGATTTTTTTAAATGTGAAGTATGCGAAAAATGTTAAATTCAAAAGTTAAAAAAAAATAAAACTGTGTGTAGTTGTTATTAATTATATCTTTATTTTTTCTAACTGTATTTTTAGTTGCTTTTAAAAATAAATACAGTTGTTTTTAACTATAATTGCAGTTGTTTTTAACAAAAAAATCTAGATGTTTTTAACTACATTTTTAGTTGCTTTTAACTACAAATGTAGTCGTAATTGTTTTTAACTACAATTGTAGATATTTTTAGAACCCGCGTACAAAAAGATCATATATGATCAGATCTGCTTAAATTTAATTAGATCGGATTGCATCTAATTAGATCTGCGGCCATATGTGATAATATATGATTATATGTGGCGAGTGTGATGCATTTTATAGGCATATCCGATTATAACTGGCGCCAGATCCGTTCATATCTTAAGGGATCTAAAAAATCTGGAAAATTCGATTTTTGGTGCCAGATCTGTAAAGATTGTAGCCATTCAAGTTGTTTTTAAAGATAGATCTAATTAGATCTCGTGGATCTTTGTCCACAACTATTTCGTATAAAATCTTTTTAGATCTGATCTATTTACACGGGAAAATTTTGCAATATTTTTACTGTAAATTTTACTACATTTGTGAAGCATTTGATTTAAAGGAAGAACTGCAAATGTAATTTTTTTTAACTATCAATCGCAGTTGATTCTACCTGAGTGTGTGAAATTTCAAATTTAAAGAATTGTGTCTCACTTACTTCAGGCCATACCCAGGTTGTATGTAGCTTTTGAAAGTACTCGCGAATACTGTTGTGTATCCCTGTGTACTTTCAAAAACTACACCCAAGTAAGTGCCGTAAGCATATACATACAAGTATAATCACATGTATGTGAACATACATGATCATACATTGGTCTGTTTACATGGGTAAACATTATCATATACGTCCGTGAAAATAATAATTAATGATTATACATGATCTCATATACTTCCATTTATTCTCAGATCCGTACCTTGAGGGTATATAGCATGTATGTTCACATATGATCACATATAAGCGAATATGAATCATATATGAGCATATAACCTCATATATGAGAATATACCACATAATCCCCTTATAATTCCGATCCGAAGTCATATATGGAAATATATGAGATCATGTACGATCACTTATTAGCATTTGCATGGACATACTCGTAATATATATGATAATTTTTATCACTGTATGATCTCCTATATACCAATATGTGATCATGTATGTTCATATATATTTAAATTTTCACAAAGCACAAGTATCACACATTGCAAATGCATCGATTATATTGTATGCACTTGCACAAATTTTCTAAAACATCCAGTTTTAATTTTTGATTTTAATAACTTTTCCGCTATGATAATTTGTGTTATAAATAATGTTAATTTTTTTTTTTTATATATTTTACTATTGAATATTATAATTAAATTTATGAATAATGTTTTAATATGTTTTGATTTTAATATGCATATGTGTTATTATAAAAATTTGATATTTAATGTTTATGGAAGACTCAAAATACATTGAAATATACAAGTACTTATCATAGAACACCGGCACACAAGAAAAAATTAATGCTTAAAATTAAGTTGAGTAACACTGCTTAACAAAAATCGACTTCTTAAACATTTTTAAATTATGTATTTTGATCTCTTAAAAACAAATCTAAAATCTAAAAAGTTGCTGTAAATCGCATTCCCGGGCCCTTTGCTTTATTAACTTCAGACACAGGGAAAAATAATAGGGCTCAATATTGGGGAAAAGTAATTTAAAATATGTTGTTTTTTACACATTTACATTTAACATAAAATTATCTTTTATTGAATTAAAACTTTTTCGAGCTCCTTAAATACAGGTTGGTTGAAAAGTTCCTGCGCTCGAAATAAAAGAATACTGTTTTTGTTACGAAATATATTTTTTTTATTCAATATAATCTCCTAGAAGCTCAATACACTTGTTCCAATGATCTTCCAATAATTTTATCCCATCCTTATAATGGTTTTCCGGAAGCTCTGCAAAATAACCGTCTACGGCTGCTATGGCCTCTTCATTCGACAAAAAATGCTTTCCACGAAGGAATTGCTTGAGATTTCTGAAGAGATAGTAGTCACTGGAAGCCAAATCTGGTGAATACGGTGGATGTTCAAGCAATTCGTACTTTAATTGTTTGAATTTAGCCATCGTCAAAACACTTTTGTGAGCAGGGGCATTGTCTTGATGAAAAATTATTTTTTTTCTTCTTTAAACCATCCAGCTGATCCAAAAGGCTGCAATAATATTCATAGTTGATTGTTTTACCTTTCTGAAGATAATCAATCAACAAAATTCCTTTTGCATTCCAAAAAACTGATGCCATAACCTTCTTTGCTGATCGTTGTGACTTCACCTGCTTTGGAGCTGAACAACCAGCTTCAGTCCACTGTAAACGTTCTTGTTTCAATTTAGGATCATGGTGGTAGATTCAAGTCTTATCCATAGTTATAAAACGACGCAAGAATTCGGTTTTATTCGGCTTAAAACGCTCCAAATTACGCTGAGAAATTTGATTCCGATACAGTTTTTGTTGAATTGTTAATGTGTGCGGCACTAACTTTCCAAACAGTTTTTTCGTACCTAATTCTTCATGTAAAATATGGAGTACTCGTTCGTCTGAGATGCCTATGGCATTAGCAATTTCACGCTTAGTCAAACTTGGATCTTCACTAACCATATTATGTACCTGCTCAATGATTTCTGCTGTGATTGCAGTTTTTGGTCGTCATTGTCGTGCATCGTCTTCAAGGCTGGTACGACCACGTTGAAATTCACCAGCCCAAAATTCAACGGTGCGTTTTGAAGGTGAGGACTCCTTATACACTTCTAACAATTGTTCATAAATTTCCTTTGCTTTTAAACCCTTCAAAATAAAGAATCTAATGAGACTGCACGATATTCAATTTTTTCCATATTAAAATAAATCAATGGCACGTAAACTTCAAATGGCTTGTAAACAAAGAAAGAATTGACAGAATGACTTGCAACTTTGCATGTGTTTTTGGGACAGTTATACCAACTTGAGAAAAAAAAAGTTTGGAGCTAGCAGTGCTATCTCTTGGTGAGGGCAGGAACTTTTCAACCAACCTGTAAAAGACAGCTTTACCTAGAATTCAAACCGGTAAAAAATAATAGATTTATTACATTTACATTTATTTCCATTCAGCTTGTGTCTAATAACTTTTTCTGTGTATTCTCCATGATAACTTAAATAAAAAATAAGAAACATTTTTCATTTGAAAAAAATTTTTCTATGATCTCGAACCAAACTAAAAATTAATTTTCATACATATAGGTATTAAAAAGGTCAACTATAAAATATAAACTTCACTATTAAAATATAACTTGGCACGGGTAAAAAAAATGAAATGTTTAAACATATGTAAAAAAAAAATTATGAAAAAACACAGTCTTTAATATTAGCTAATAGCTAATTTGGACATACGGTAAACACAAAAATAGTTGATAAATTTTATCTAAACTCAATAATAAAAATCAACTGTATGTTAGTATTAATAGCTTTTTTAGTTGATTTGTGAGTTAAATAGAGGTATTTACAATTGGCATTTCGGCACGAAGAATGTTGATGAAGGTCGTAGCTGATCAGAAAATGCATTTCATTCAGCTTGTGTCTAATAACTTTTTCTGTGTTTTCTCCATGATTATTTTAATAAAAATAAGGAAAAAATTTTTCATTTGAAAAATTTTTTTTATGATCTCGAATAAAACTAAAAATACATTTTCACTTTTTTACATTTCCTTAAATAGAATGGTTTTCTTTTAAGGTAATTTTTACCTAGAATTTAAATCTGTAAAAACTAAAATATTTAAAACTACTTTTCTTCAATATTGAGCCCAAAATTATATATCCATGCTAAAACCTTTTGTCGTGTAGTGCAATTTAATGCCTGTGCAATAAATTCATTTAATATAACAGTCTAGCTTTAATTTTTCCTTTTGTACAAGTGTCATAATAAAATAAATATAATTTAATGAATTTATGTTAAGAAAATAATAAAACTAAAGAGACATTTAAAACAGCATAAAGTTCAAATTAAAAATGTAGTACGTATGAGCAACATTTAAATTAAGAATAACACTAACACGCACCGTCGAACAAAGAAAATGAAATGTAAACAATAGTTGCTTTTACTTTGAAAATTACTTTAGAAATGTTTTAATTATGTACAATTAAACATTACAGTCATATGTTGAATTAAAAAAACGAACTATTATTGTTTAAATATTAAGAAAAATTAACCCATTAAAGTTTAGCTTAAGAAGATAAATACGAAAGTTATCGAAAGTTAAATTCGATAACTTTGACGCTAAGTGTGAAGTTAAATACGAAAAAAAAATGCGGAAAACATTAAAATTAACGCTAATTGATAAATAAAATTTAAAAACAACGGGAAAGGACAAAAGTGACGCTAATGTGAAGTTAAAATCGAAAAAAAAATTGAAAATTAAAAAATACGGAAAAAACGAAATCGTTACGCTAAAATGCTGATAATAAAATTCCTCTGAAGGATTTTGGCTAATGTGGCCAAACTGGACGAGGTATACATATGAGTGATACCTCAAATTAAAGGTCTGACCGTGCCCTATTTAAATGTAAAAGCGGTTTTTCTGAATTGATTTTCAGAAAATTTTTAAAAATTTTTTAATTTCACTCTTATTACTGATTGTTGGGTTCGAAATTCTTCTGAAGGATTTTGGCCAATGTGGCCAAACTGGACGAGGAACACATATGAGTGATACCTCAAATTAAAGGTCTGACCGTGCCCTATTTAGACGACCATACCCACTTAAATTTCGTATCCGAACTTATATAGTCATAAATGAAACAATATATTGAACTTTGTTTGGACATATATGATCAGCTATATCCACATATGATCTTATATTGGTTCATGTATGATCAAATATTTTCATATATGATTCTATTTCATCCATATTATATAGTATCATGAGATCTCATTAGCTGTGATTTCATCAGACCTAATTTGATCTGATTTAATCTAGGCAGATCCGTTTTACGCTATATAATCAGATACAGTTTGATCTGGACTCACAATATCTTATGGTTTAAACAAAAACTTAAATCTAAAATATGTTAAGAAATTAAAGTCGAGCATGACGACTATATGAGTCCCTACGATTTGGATAATATTCCAGGAAGCGGATAAATTTCCGGGAAATACAATATATAAGTTGTTACAAAGTTATTTACCGTATACCACATATCGAGTAGTATAACTCTGCAAAACCGCGTTTAAAAATTTAAAATCGTGATTTCTCCAATATCGGCAGCTATTGTGATTCCGAACTACACATATGCAGTCTGTTGGGACAGACTTTTTAGTGCTCGAATTGACACGTCACGTTAACATCGGCTCGACAGTTTTCGAGATATATTTTTAAGGGTCTTAAAATCTTATCAAACCTTTGGCTTTCTAGTCGGGTCAGCTGTCCAAAGGTTAGTCCATCAGTTTCGACTCGAGCTCTTCTTTCCGAATTGATACGATTTATTCAAAGATATGATGTCAAAGAATGAAAAAAACCACAAAAGGGCAATAAAATTTTCTTGATTTTTTTTAAACGCTGTAATCAACGAACCGGGAAGAACTGATCCAATTTAAACGCTGAAAACAACGAACCGGGAAAAACTGATCCAATGCTGGACCAGGGTTTTTTCTGCCTGGAATGAGCAGTATCTACTTAATGCATAAAACTATACAAGAGCCGCTAAAGAAATTTGCTTAAAATCGCTTTGGTTTGGTTGTACAATTTCATCTCGATGCATTCAAGCTTTGGTAGGACCTTTCCATGCACAGCGAAAACAAATTCATTGTAACAACAAATTCATTGTAACAACAAAAAAAAAACCGAATTTTGGTTGAAACCAAATATATCAAATGTATCCGGAAAACATTTGGTTGGGACAACTTAATTATTCGATTGCTGCAACCAAAATATGCAGTTGGCAAGAAATTCGGTTGTCACGATGAATCCGTTTTCTCTGTGGGTCAAAACATGAGACGATTTCCACGATCTTCTATAGGGTTCGTCCTTGTGGAAATACAAAATATCTTCAGAGTTGTGACCTGTATTACAAGGGTCATTTATTTTACATTGACAAACGAACAGCCGTTCGGATGGACACCGTCAAATCCACTCAGCAAATTATCCTACATCTGCTTTTGAAAATCACCCTATTTTCAATATCCATTTAGATATGATTAGATCTGATCAAATCTGGCCATAAAATTTCACATATACTATATCTTATCATATATGATGAGACTTGAAACCAGATCAAATAAAGTTCAATCATATCTTATTAGTTCTAAGCACATCGAAGTTACCAATCCCATGTAAACCACTATTTTGTGCATTTTCGTATTACATATAATTTTATCGGAAAAATTAGAATATTTATTTTTATCATATTAAAGCTAATTTGAGGCAATTTTATACAATTAGATCTAATTTAATAAATTTAAATATAGTTTGATTCAATTTTATTTAAAATCAAATTATTTATTTTGTAATAAAATTATATACAATTCTTTACGATTGTTGTCATACATAGATCGACATGTAATTTTATATTGTCATATATTGCACTTTATGAAATGTTATATAAAACCAAATATGATTATATATTCAAGATACACAGAAAAAATTATTGCCAAAAAAAATTTTAATTAAATTTTTTATTAATTTTCAATAAAAAGTTTAATCATATCAATTAAATTATTAATTGATAATAAAGCTGGTGTAAACGATATTATAATTTACAATAATCACAATTGATAACATATAAAAGTCATATTATTTGGATTTTTATATCTTAATTTTTATTACAGTTATTTAAATTACAAAATTGCATCTGGATTCCCTAAACAATAAAAAGAACACGAAAAATTTGTATTAAAAATTATTTTTAATATTACGCGTGCTAATAAAAGCGTCATAAGTTATTTTTTTTTAAGTGCTCATTATTTAAATTTACAAATACTACATAGTTTGTATGCATCAGAGTGTATACACATCAGTGTTGCCATATAAGGGATTTGGCTTCAGATTTGAACATATATTGATAAAAAAAAAAAATAAATTTGGCTAGATCTTTCAGATCGATAATCGAAAGCTATTTCTGCTGAATTAATGAAGTATTGGTTTTAATGCAGAGCCTAATAATTTATTTTATCTAGTATTATTAATTTTATGAATCTATGAATAAATTATAATCACTTCATATCAATGATTCAATTTTGACTTGATTGAATAATTTGTTATGTGATTCTGTTCGCGAAGGATTTTTGGTTATTTAAGCTGTTAAAATTTAATCAATTTGATTGATTTTATGAAAATAATCAACAAAAACCAAATTGATTCTCTGAATTTGATATGAATTAAATAAAGTAGAAAATTATTCAAATAATGAAGAGAATTTTGCAAATCGTTTCGATAAAAATTGTATCAGATTTTAAAAATAAAATCAAGCAATCCTGTTTTTAAAGGTCTATTTTAAAATTTAAAAAATTGTTAAAATTTTGAATTCTTTTTAAGGCTACCATTTTTTCTATAATATTTTTTTTTTAATTTTTTGCAAACAAAATCTTGGAAAATCATTCCAAAAAAAAAGGAAAATTTGATTAATTAACAATTTTTTTTAAATATTTTTGAAAATGTAGTGATATTGGAACCTCAAAAGTACTATAGTACTCCCATGAACTATTTGGAAATTTTTATGGGTTAATGAATTATATTTCATAAAAAAAATATACGTAATTTTGGTTAAAATTTTTATTAATTTGAATATGAAATTTCAATTAAAAATTTTATTAAAATTTTAATTGATTTTATGCTGGAATTTCAATTAAAAATTTTGTTAAAATTTAAATTGATTTTTGCTTAGAAATTTAATTAAAGATTTAATTGATATAATTTAAACTTTAATTGAAAATTTTTAAGATTTATTAAAAATTTAATTGATATGATTAAAAAAATAATTGAAAAATTTCAATTAATTTTAACAAAAAAAAAATTAATTAATATAGCAAATTCTTTTACTGGCCTAAATTCAATTTAATTTTTAATTGTATTTACAAATATTTAAATTGAAAATCGAATTTAGGTTTTTTTCAATGTTATATAATTTTGTAAAATATGAATATATATTTTGTAGTATATAAGCAATTGTCTAAAGTAATATATAACTTTATCAAATTTTTTTTATATCGAATATATATTAATTATGTTATAAAGGGAGGTTAAAGGACCGATGTTGAATGTGAACCACACCTAAACGTCAAGTTTTTTTCTGCATTTCATTTGACATTTCTCAATTTCAGACTAACTTAATTTGAACCATGGAAAGATACAAAATCGAGCAAAACGTTAAAGTTATTCAGGCTTATTATGAAAATGGGCGTTCAAATTAAAATGCATTTCGTGCACTTCGTGATTTTTTTTGGTCAGCATAATCGACCCAATGTGTCCACAATCGGGAGAATCGTGGGCAAATTTCAGCAAACCGGGTCTGTGAAAACACCTGTCCATGCTCGACCAGTTCGTTCTGCGGAAAGCATTGCTGTTGTTCGCGATAGTGTGTCATGAGGTCGGCCAAGCATTTACCGTGAATGATGTTCGCTATCGCGAGATGATTACGAACTTATTGTGGCCAGGAATTGGCGATATGACCCTGGACGATATGTGGTTTCAACAGGACGGTGCCACTTGCCACACAACTAACGAAACAATGGCTCTTTTGCGCGACAAATTTAATGGCCGTGTTATCTCACGTGGTGGCGATGTGAATCGGCCGCCAAGATCATGTGATTTGACACCGTTGGACTTCTTTCTTTGGGGTTATTTGAAAGAAAAGGTGTACGTCGATAAGCCAGCAACAATTCAAGAGCTAAAGGATGAGATAATTCGGCACATTAACGGCATAGAACCTCAATTATGCCTCAGTGTCATCGAAAATTTGGACCATCGGATGGAGGTGTGCCACCGAGGTCGCGGCTGCCATTTGGCCGATATTTTGTTCTATACATAATTGAACCATACCATATTATCACAATAAAAAGAAATGACAATAATTTCCTAAATAATTTGTGTTTTATTCAAAATCAACATCGGCCCTTAAAATTTAACCACCCTTTAACTCAAAATTTTCTTTACATGAAATGAATATTAATTAAGTAGTCGCACATAAGCTTGACTGCTTATAGAAATGATTTCGCCTTACAAAAATAACTATGTATAAGTAGTTTTATAAACTCCCGGCTAAAAAATAATTTTTAAATTAGATCCAATTTAATACAGAAATTGGTTCTGGAATAAATTGCATAATATTAAATAAAATTAGATATAAAAAATATATACCTTGTATATCTTATTAATCCAATCTTATAAGAATAGATGTAATTTGATATTCCCAAATATAATTATATATTGATCCATATAAAACATACAGGTTGGTTGAAAAGTTCCTGCGCTCACCAAGAGATGGCACTGCTAGCTCCAAACTTTTTTTTCTCAAGTTGGTATAACTGTCCTGAGAACAACACATGCAAAGTTGCAAGTCATTCTGTCAATTCTTTCTTTGTTTACAAGCCATTTAAAGTTGACGTGTCATTGATTTTTTTAATATGGAAAAAATTGAATATCGTGCAGTCATTAGATTTTTTGTTTTGAAAGGTTTAAAAGCAAAGAAAATTTATGAATATTTCTTAGAAGTGTATAAGGAGTCCTCACCTTCAAAACGCACCGTTGAATTTTGGGCTGGTGAATTTAAACGTGGTCGTACCAGCCTTAAAGACGATCCACGCGAAGGATGACCAAAAACTGCAACCACAGCAGAAATCATTGAGCAGGTACATAATATGGTTAGTGAAGATCCAAGTTTGACTAAGAGTGAAATTTCTAATGCCATAGGCATCTCAGACGAACGAGTACTCCATATTTTATATGAAGAATTACGTATGAAATAACTGTTTGGAAAGTTAGTGCCGCACACATTAACAAAACTGGATCGAAAACAAATTTCTCAGCGTAATTTGGAGCGTTTTAAGCCGAATAAAACCGACTTCTTGTGTCGTTTTATAACTATGGCTGAGACTTGGATCTACCACCATGATCCTAAATTGAAACAAGAAGGTTTACAGTGGACTGAAGCTGGTTGTTCAGCTCCAAAGCAGGTGAAGTCACAACGATCAGCAAAGAAGGTTATGGCATCAGTTTTTTGGAATGCAAAAGGAATTTTGTTGATTGATTATCTTCAGAAAGGTAAAACAATCAACTATGAATATTATTGCAGCCTTTTGGATCAGCTGGGTAAAAAAAATTCGTGAGAAAAGACCTGGTTTAAAGAAGAAAAAAATAATTTTTCATCAAGACCGGAACAATTTTACTAAGTCTCTAATGTTTCATTAAAATTTTCCCACATTATTTTCTTAAATAAATAACTTTTTTCTTAATATTTAATAATAAAATATATTGTTTTTTTTTTATCTTTTAATGGGTTAAACATGTTCATTGTTTCACACTTAAATGCATTATAAAAACATACAAAAAAAAAATCAAAATGTAAAAGGGTTGGGAAAAGCAACAGAACGTAAAAGTGTTGCAAAACTATAAACAAAATTAAACTCGTACGTACTCATAAAAACAAAAATTAAGGCCTCATTTTACAAAACTTTGCATGTCGGTTGCATTTCATATGAAAACACACAAAACTTTAGCAATTTACAAACACAATGAGTTTTAAACAAATAAATTTTCAAATAAAATTCAAAGTTGTATGAAAAAAAAAGCAAAAAATTTTAAAATAAAAAAATGAGAAAAAAAAATTTATACATTAAAATTCAGCTAATATAACCTAAAGTTATCTTTTGTAATTAAAACAAAAGTTTATTACAATTTATACCTTAATAAATTTGTTAAATGAATATTTCATTGTAGCAAAACAAATTGTAACAGTAAAACTGCATAAAAATATTATTTAAACACATGAAGTAAGGAATTGAAATAACCAACAGTACGTATGAGTGTGGGGTATTTAAAAATAATATTACTCATACGTACAAAATAAATCTTATCATTTCCGCTGCCTTTACCAACACAAAAAGTGTTTTATATAAAATCTTAAACTAATTGAGAACATGTTATTAAAATGAAATTAAAATTTAAATATTTAATAACTTAATTACATTTTGTTCTTTATTTCATTTAGATGTGTTTTTATACAAATTGTTTTCTCTTCTTTTTTCTTCATTTTGTTTCTTTATATTTGAATTTAATTTCATTTTCATTTATTTTTTTACTTTAAGTAAATTATCTTTCTAACTTCCGTTTACATTTCCCATTTTTATTTTTTTTTTTTTGTTCTTGCTACTACATCTTTGATAATATTTAAATAAAGTTTTTTTGTTTCTGTTAACATTCTGCATGCCGTTTGTAGCATTTGTATTTTAAAAGATTGTTTGTCATCATGAAATTCTTCTTCTAATTAGCTTTGGAAATGTTAATGTTTTTCGCTTTTTCTGCTTTAATTATAAAAAAAAAACAACTGCGAACATTTTATTATTTTTTTTTTTTTGTTTTATAAAAACCTAAGATGATAAAAGTAAATAAAGTTTATATATATTTTATACTACTTAACTTTATGATGACTAAACTGTCAGTCTGACTTTAACTTTAAATTTTGTTCATGCATAATCATGTTAATGTATGCCTTTTTCTTTATTTTATACAAAACTTATATCATTACGTTCAGCATTTGGTTTAGGCACTGGGGGCTGACGTTGAAATGCATACACGTTAACAATTAATTGTGCCAAGAAAATAAAGAAAAATAAAACAATTAGTGTTAAATATAAAAATATATCGCGCCACATTACTACTACACTAAAACTTTATTAAAGACTAGAATCAATGTGGTAATAAAATTGTGGTTTTTTTCAAACAAAATTATCCTCCTCTGCTGTATAGATGATGATGATGATGATGATAATGACGTTCACGTGTATAATAAAAATGTTGTATGTTAATACATTCTGTTTGTTTTTCCTTTCGTAGAGTAAGTAGTAGTAGCAGTAGTTGTTATAGTTAACGCTTTGCTTAGTGGTATAATAAATAAACTCTATTTAGTTTCTTTCTGTAGTTGATGTAATGATTATTAATGTAACCGCGTCATTTTCATTTTATTATAAACATTATGGCTTACCAACCACCTGCTGTGTAGTAGAAATGACTCTTTGGCTTGATGGTTGTTTATATGTTGGGAATTCTTTCGTTGAATAATGGAATTGCATGCACTACACAGTTGCTGTTAGTTGAAGCTAATAATTTTCTAGGGTTTTTTATAATAAAAACAACTGTATTAGATTAGTTACACTTTTAGGAATATACAAAACACCATTTACAATTTTATTTCATATGCTGGCAGAAAAAAAAGGCAAAGGCAAAGGCAAGGTCGCTTTATGTCGAATTACACATTTTGTGTGTAATTTTAATATGCATTTTCACTCAATGTGTAATTACTTCAATGTGAAATTTTTAAACAATTTTAATTTATATGAAGAGCTATTGAGCAATTTTTCTATTGAATACGTTTAGAATTTTATCTCTGCATTTAATATAAATTCATCAGACTTTAAAGCATCTTAGTTTAAGAAAACTTTAAGATTAAGAAAATTATTTTCTAAAGCAACATCTCTCAGATTATGTAAATTTTGAGAAATTTTTAAGAGGATACTACAACTTACGGTAAGATTAAAATACTCGGTTTTGTAAATCTTTAGCTAAGGGCAACTCTCGACTTTTTCTTCAGATGCTAAGAATTTTTTTAATGTAAAGATTTTTTTTTATTGAAAAGTATCTTTTACTAAAAAAGTACGTTTTATTGAAAAAATATCTTTTATTAAAAAAGTGCCTTTTATTAAAAAAGTACCTTTTATTAAAAAAGTACCTTTTATTAAAAAAGTACCTTTTATTAAAAAAGTACTTTTATTAAAAAAGTACCTTTTATTTAAAAAGTACCTTTTATTAAAAGAGTACATTTTATTGAAAAAAATACATTTTATTAAAAAAAGTAATTTTTTTAAATACCTTTTATTAAAAAAGTACCTTTTATTAAAAAAGTACCTTTTATTAAAAAAGTACCTTTTATTAAAAAAGTACCTTTTATTAAAAAAGTACCTTTTATTAAAAAAGTGCCTTTTATTAAAAAAGTACCTTTTATTAAAAAAGTACCTTTTATTAAAAAAGTACCTTTTATTAAAAAAGTACTTTTATTAAAAAAGTACCTTTTATTAAAAAAGTACCTATTAAGAAAATACCTTTTATTACAAAAGGACCTTTTATTACAAAAGGACCTTTTATTACCAAAGGACATTTTATTAAAAAAAGTATCTTTTACACAAAAAGTACCTTTTATTAAAGAAGTACCTTTTATTAAAAAGTACCTTGTATTAAAAAAGTAACTTTTATTAAAAAGGTACCTTTTATTAAAAAAGTGCCAATTATTAAAAAAGGACCATTTATCAAAAAAGTACCTTTTATTAAAAAAGTACCATTTATTAAAAAAGGACCATTTATCAAAAAAGTACCTTTTATTAAAAAAGTACCTTTTATGAAAAAAGTACCTTTCATTAAAAAAGAACCTTTCATTAAAAAAGAACCTTTTACTAAAAAAGTACCTTTTATTAAAAAAGTACCTTTTATTTAAAAACTACCTTTTATTTAAAAAGTAGCTTTTATTAAAAAAGTACATTTTATTAAAAAAGTACATATTATTAAAAAAGTACCTTTTATTAAAAAGTACATTTTATTAAAAAGTACCTTTTATTAAAAAAGTACCTTTTATTAAAAAGTACCTTTTATTAAAAAAGTACTTTTTGTTAAAAAAGTACCTTTTCTTAAAAAGTACCTTTTATTAAAAAAGTACCTTTTATTAAAAAAGTACCTTTTATTAAAAAAGTACCTTGTATTAAAAAAGTACCTTTTAAAAAAAAAGTACCTTTTATTAAAAAAGGACCTTTTATTAAAAAAGTGCCTTTTATTAAAAAAGTACCTTTTATTTAAAAAAGGACCTTTTATTTAAAAAAGGACCTTTTATTAAAAAAAAAATTGCTTTTATTAAAAAAAGTGCCTTTTATTAAAAAAAAATTACCTTTTATTTAAAACGTATCATTTGTAACGAAAGCTATTTTTCAATAGAAAATAAAAATGTAAATGGTGTTGTAGTTTTTGTAACTTTATGCTATCACAACTGGCGACGATGGTTATGTCATTTATTTATATTGCCTGTATTTTTTTCTTTTTTTCTTTTTTGCTTGGTCTTTTCTGTTTTTACCTTAAGTTCACTTGCTCAGCTTATGCATTGTGTAAATATTAAACAATTTTAATTTTTTATTCTCCTTATTGTCGTTGTTTTAGTTGTTGTTGCCTTTGTTTCTTTGCTTTATTTCGTTGTTTTTGCAATAACATCGTTCATGCTTTGTTAAGGTTTTGTTGCTCTTGTTGCCGTTTCCCACAATATTTGTCATTTCTTTTAAATAAGTTGTTTAATTCGACTTTATGTTTATCAAATAAGTCTTCCGTTTTACTTGTGTGTGTGTTTTTTTTTTTTTTTTTTTTTGTGGTATGCAGCCAAAATTTGTTGTAAGGATTTTTACACCTGTAAAGAAAAAGGTTTTGATTCTGGTTACGGAATATTATGAAAATTCCCAAAAGTTTTAATAAAAAATTAATAACTTTTAAATGGTATTTTATGAATAAAAATTATATTTAAATTACATCACGTATTGAATTGTTTTTAAAGACTGTAGAGCATAGTAAAATTTTATCTTAAAAAAACCCAAAATCAGTAAAGAATTGTGTTAACATTATAGCATTAATTTTTTTATTTAATTGTACTCTTAGTTTTGACAAAATGCTTCTATTGTTTTCATCAAATAAGAAGCCGATGTGGGAAATTATTTTCTTGATTTGATACGGATTAAACATTTTGTATTTGTTTATTGTGACATTAATTCCAAAGTAGTAACTAAATTCTTCAAACGTTAAGTAATTTAATATAAAAATTTCACTTAAAACGTCTTAACTGTTAAATTTCTAATCCTACTATTTAATTATACCAGTTATACAACTCAAATGTCATGACTACATAATTAAAACAATTTTTAAAAGTAACAACTTTTCCATAGTAACAAATTTAAGGATGTTTACAATATGGGTTGAAATAAAATAAAAAAAGCAAGTACTACATAACTGTTAAGCTTTATTACTCCTGCCATACAAACATACATACACACACACGATACCCAGAAAAATCTTGGTAAATGGTTGGAGTTTTGGGTATTGTATTATGTAACTACTTACAAAGGGAAAGTATGATTTTATTTCAATAAATGAAAAAAGGAATGTTATTGTTTTTATATTGTTACCCAATTTTTATAAATTTATAATTGAAGCTATTACTTGTTGATGCTCTAATTTTAATTTTATTTTACATGACTTATTTCACTCATTATAAGTATGTAAAATACTAATTTTAGTCTCTATTGCTTAACAGTGATTTCAACATTACAAAAAACTACTTATTTTAGTACTTTCTTGGTATGGACTTATTTATGTCTGTACTGGTAATTTGACCAAAGTGTAAGTACTTGCAATTTTTGTTTTCTTATTTCATTTTCCATTACCTGGTAGTTGCAAGTTTTGCTGGGTACTTGCATGCTTAGTGACTTATAATAACAAACACCCTCTTATTTAGACTTTTTAATGCACTCATGCAGTAATACTTTTAAATCCCCTTATAACTTGAAGTTAAATTTTCCAAATCAACTGACTGGCTGCCTGCTCAATAGGAAAAGGAAATTGTGAAAAAAAATAACACACAATCATTTACACACTCACGTATATATAAATATATATACACACACACACAAAGAGGGAAAAAAACACTATATGGGAATGGGAGTTAAAAGTTTTGGCATAAATACTTGTGTATTTATTTGTCGCATTTAGTTTATTACACATGAATTCAGTTCAGTACGTTCTGGTAACAATATGTCCATAATGTATTAGTACCATGCGGGAAAAAAGGCATCAATTGGGAATAGGTAATAGCAGGACCAGTTCCTAAAATACCTATCACGTATTAGGTGAAAAAATACCGGTTCCTAAAGTTCCTATCACCTGGTCGGCTTAAAAGTCTCTATAACGTGGTGGATCTGAAAGTACCAGTTCTCTGGTAAGTGATAATAGGATCAGTTCCTAAAGTACCTAACACGTGATCGGTATAGAAGTCTTAAGGCACCAGTCCCGTGGTAGGTGAAAACGTGTTTGGTTCCTAAAGTGATCTGAGAAAACCCACCTTAAGCTAAAAATATTTTAAGAAGTTAAAAATAAAAGCAAAAAGTTAAATAAAAGTTACAAAATAATTAAAAGGATAAAAAGTGGTTAATCAAATTTGTATTAAATTAAGGGAATTTCTCCCACTAATTTAGCAAAATTATTTAAAAAATTAAAAGTTTTTCAATGACAATTATACACAGCAAAAACAGATTCATTGCGACAACAAAATTTTTTGCCAAGCGAATACTTCGGTTGGGGCCATCAATATATTTGTTTGTGGCAACAGAAATTCGACTAAAACTACAGAAATTCAGTTAATAAAAAAAATATTTCAATTCTGTCAGGATACATTTGATTACCACAACCAAATAATTCAGTTGCTGCAACCAAGTCAAGAAATTCGGTTGTTAAAACTGTTTTCTCTGTGTATTTCAAAAAACGATCGCATTTTGTTTTATGGCATGTTCTTTTGCGTTAGTTCAGTGACTTGTTCTTTTGCGTTGGTTCTGTGATATTTTTTTTCCATCAGTGCTGTGACATGTACTTTGGGGTTCGTTGTGTGACATGCTATTCTACACCAGTCCTGTGGCATGCCAGAGAGGGCAATTAACCCGCTCCTAGGACAAGCCCATGATAAAGTGACCGGTCCTTTCATTAAAAAAAACCGGCGCCGTGAACGGTATCCTGTGATAGGTGCCTTTCCCGCAAGGAATTTATTTTATTTTTATTTGTTTTCCAAAATAAATCAATAATAAAAAATTTTTTAGGAAATTTTTAGTTTTAAGATTACAAAGAAGACAATTACAAAGAAGACAAAGTAGACTCTTAAAAATAATTACAAATGCACAGTGGTATATCAGAAACTCTAATATTCACAAAGACTTAAATAGCTATCTTGTAAAGAATGAAATTTTAACATACTAGCTCGAAATCTATTGAATAATCATGGCCACCTGCGCCTAAGAAGGATGGACACAGCAGACTTGATACGCTTAATCAACTGAGAGATGCTACACCTATAAATTTCGTCTGGCATTGGCTAGACTAAATTATGTCATAGTTTTAAGATTTGAATAATTATTGTTAGTTCACATTGGAATTAGTGAAGATTCAATAAAATCGGAAAAAAAGATTATCAAGCCATTTTTTTCTTATGTAGCTACACTCTAATTAATTTCTGTTTAAATTTACCCATCTTATTGTAGGAAACTGTACTCCTACTATAAGTTGGGTAAATTTACTCTGTGTGCGTAAATGAAAAAAAAAATAAATACATTATTCTTAAGTTGGTGAACAAAAAATAAGTAAAATTACATTAAAAGTGCGTAAATGATGGGTACGTAAAATTTCCCAAAAATGCGTATATTTATCATCACGATTTGTTTGTAATAAAAAACAATAAATTTATTTAAATTATGTGTTTTTATTAATAATGCGTTTTATTATAAAATAAAAGCAATCAATATTTTTAAAAATTTGTTTATAAAATATAAAAAATCCTAAAAAATCTTACTCTACACTCTAATTAATTTTTGCTTAAAATAACCAAATTTATTGTAGGAAACTCTTTCTGCTACTATAAATTGGGTAAATTTTGCTATGTGTGTGTAAACGAAAAATTTTATACATATCTCAGCAAAAATAAATGGAAGTGATCCTTAAGGAATTAATTTTTCATTGATTCCAAAGTATCGTTTAGTTCTGATTTTCCTCTTCTAAGGCAGTTCTTTTTCACAACTTCCAAAAATGTGATTTTTAATGAAATTTAACACTTTTCAAATGTATGATGGGTAACATATTTTAAAAACAACCAAAGTTAAACATTAATCATAAAAATTTGACACTTATAACTTTGGTTTAAGTTAAAACGATTTGTTTCAATCTTTAACGTACAATTTACCAGGTGTTTAATTCTTCAAATTGTAGTAATTATTAATACAAAAAGTAATCAAATTATTGCAGTAAAAAATGCAAGAATTTCGAATAAAGTAATTAAATAAATAAGGCCCGACTACTAAATGTCCCGTTATAATTTAACCAACAGTCAAACTCAAACTTTATATGGGAAACAATAACATATGTGCCAGATAAATTCCCAGGTAGAAGCTAACGGAAGATAGTGAAAAATGAGACTAAGGGCTGATTACCGATGTCCTATTTAAATATAAATTCAAAACATATTTGGGAACAACAATAGATCTCCTTTTTCACTAAATCATAAGAAGGGCTTTAGATGCAATGAAAACGGACATAAAAGAAAACTTCCACCCTATGTAAAAATCATTGGTTCCGATCCAAATTTTCACAACACCGAAATCAAAATCACTGCTTCTTTTTCTCTTCTTTTGCTACTTTTTTTTTTTTGCTGGGATGTTATAATAAATGAGTAGAAAATTTTTAAAATATTTTTTAAAAAATTGATTTTTGTTTTCCATTGAAATTTCAAATATTTTTTTTTTCTTTCTTTTTTGTTTTTCATTGAAAAGTCATATTTGTTTTTTTTTTATTAATTATCGTTTTTTGCAATAATTTATTTTTTTTAATAAAATAACAATATATTTGCCAATTAATAATTATTACTGTAGGACATTTACCACAATACATTTCTAGCGGCATAAACATTTTCTATGAGGATTTGCTCCCCCAAATGTTTTTTTACATTCATTCTTACATAGTGGATCCAATAGAATATTATGAATATTCTCTGTATTTGGGTGTCCCAAGAAGAACGCAATTTTTAAATCTGGCAACATTCGAAGTGTCATTGTTTGACATTTGAACAATTGTTATTGTTTGCTATTAGAAGGTACGAGGTTAGTAAAAATGGAGCGCTACACGAATGAACAACGCATTCTCATTGTGAAATTGTTTTACCAAAATGGTGAAAGTTTTGCGGCTACAGTTCGCAAATTGCGATCAATTTGGGGTCACAATAATGCTCCAAAAGAGTCAACTGTAAAGAGATTAATGGATAAATTTGCCGAAACTGGGTCTGTTAGTGATGTAAAGACAACAACGCGCCATCGACCAGGTCGATCGACCGAAAATGTCGCAGCTGTACGTGATCATGTCGCTCAAACTCCATCCACCTCAATTCGACACCGAGCTCAGCAAATTGGTGTCTCCAAATCCAATTTGCAGCGAATTTTGACTCAATTGACTCAGGAACTGAAGCCAGCTGACCATGGACAGCGAAGGGAGTTCGTTAATTGGGTATTGGAGAGACAACATGAAAATGCTGATTTTGCCGATAAAATCATCTTCAGTGACGAGGCCCATTTTCATCTTGATGGCTTCGTCAATAGGCAGAATTGTCGCATTTGGGGTGAGGAAAATCCTCGAGTGATTCACGAGAAGCAAATGCATCCTCAACGTGTCACTGTGTGGTGTGGTTTTTGGGCTGGAGGAATCATTGGACCTTTTTTTTATGAAAATGAGGCAGGTCAAGCGCAAACAGTCAATGGTGTTCGGTATCGTGAAATGATAACCAGTTTTTTCTTGCCTAGAATTGAAGAAATGAATGTGGAGGGCATGTGGTTCCAACAAGGCGGCGCCACATGTCATACAGCCAGAGAAACAATTCAATTGCTGCATCAGTCATTTCCCGGTCGTGTTATTTCGCGTTTTGGAGATCAGAATTGGCCGCCTAGATCGTGCGATTTAACACCATTAGATTTTTTTCTTTGGGGTTTTTTGAAGTCGATGGTTTACGCGAATAAGCCGACGATGACTCAAGTCTTAAAAGAGGAAATTGGACGCTGCATTAATGAAATACCGCAGCATTCATGCAAAACGGTCATTGAAAATTTCATTAAAAGATCGCGTGCATGCCAGCAAAGCCGCGGCGGCCATCTGCACGATATATTGTTCCATACATAACCTCATTCTGTCTACTTTACGATATAATAAAGTTTCACGATTTTTTTTTAAATATCTGTGTTTTATTTAAAATTTAAAAATTGCGTTCTTCTTGGGACACCCTTTAATATATTTCGTTGCTTATACTCGTGCTGCCTTGGATGGGCTTTTTAATAAACATCTTGATCGTGTACATGCGTGTCGTTATCGCTTGAGACTTTGGTCATGTTGTTAATATGAGTATTTTCCTTGTTGAATGGATAGTAGGATAAGAAATATAGCAATTCCTTCGTAGTATCGAGGTCATCTTAATTATCTTCATCGAATTTAATATGCATTTCATTTTTTCAGTCATAAAAATTATTTACGTTTTTTTTTTTAATTTATAAGTGTCAACTTTACTCAGTACTACTTCCTTATTCGATTTAACAATGTCAGTCCGCCTGTCTATTCGTGTGTCAAAAAATAAACCTTTTAATTAAACTACAGCTTGAAATATAGAGTGGGCCAAAAAGCATCATCCGATTTTCTTTCGCTATAACTTTCGTTTATAGTAAACATTCATTTGGTCTTAAACTAATTATGTTTATTCGTAATTTTTAATTATGTTTCGATTGATTCTGTCCGGCAAAAAAATATAGGTTGTTTTAGAAATGACAGCTCATTGCAATAGGAATAATTAAAACCAACCCAAAATATTCTGTATTAAAATATTAAAAATTGCTTATACTTTTGAAACATATTGTAGGAAAAAAAAAGCACAACACTAGTTTTCATTTAAAATCATTGTGAAGTGTGAATTTATATGGGTGGGATTTTTTTACGAAAAAGAATTCTTACGGGCATGTTGACTGCATTTAGCATTTTAGATCATTCTTTCATTTCATTTTTGTCTAAGTAATACTAAATGCCAAGCATCACTTGTAACAGACACAAACAATAAAAAAAATATTTGGTGATAAACGGAAATTTTTAAGAAGTTTAGTATTTTTTGTGGATTTTTTCTTGTTAAAATTGTACATTTTTTTTTTTAAGTTTATATCATTTTTTTCTACTTGTCTCTTGAGTTGTGATATTCATCTTATTTTCTATTATTTTTTTAGGGTAAAGAACTGAATTTGATATAGTTTGTTAGTTTGGTTTTAAATCTGATTTCTCTAAGGGGTTTTATATCTATTCTTCTAAGTTTTGAAGTTTTAGAAAACAAGAAAGTGCATCATTTGTATATACTTATACAATACCATCTAACAAATTCTATATGGTGTATGTGATGATATCGATATGAGTTTATAGTTTTTATGTCAGTATATTTTGTTGTGCGTAAGTTAGTTTACATTTGAAATTTTTAAAAGCATTTTGTAATATGTATAATTTAGTTGATTGACATGATAAAGTTTAACAAGACTTGTTTTACTAAATTTTAATTAAATGAATTTTTGAAATTGCTTAAATATGTAATCCTAAATAAATGTATGTAAGTAGTTGTAATATAAGTTAACACAAGTTTGTACCAAATTCAAAGCAAACGAACGTATGAGCAATAATTTGTTTAATATCACGCATTGTATAACAACGAATTTCCCGTAATAATTTCCAATGATTAATTATTTGTTTTAAGTTAATGAATTTAAAATTTTAAAAGTTTCATTATTATTAAATGTTTTTAATTAAAATTAAATATTCACCAATTCATATAAATCTAATTAAAATGATCTCTGGTGTATAGCAATTACCATACCAATTAATAGTATAAATTTAATTAAAAATGTTTTCACTATAAACTACAACACTGCAAATATAATATACGTTAGGTATTAAATTTATAGGCCATCATATTAAATAGTTTTGTATCTGAATGATTTTGAATGCCTTGTGTTAAATAGAGTACCAATTATGAAATATAGAAAAAAATATTAAATTCATCTTTCTCATAAATCACGTTGACAATTTACTACAACATTCTACATAAAAGACATATGAAATGCAGTTTATGTAGGCAAAAATTTAATATTAAATCAAAATATGATTATGCATAAAAACGTTTATGGTTAAACATTACTCTGGTTTGTTATATAGATTTATATACCCTTATAAGTACTGCATACAGCAATCAGTATATATGTATGTCGAGCATTATATTTTAACATGAATTTTGAATAGCAAATATAGTATAGTACAATAATAAATATTCGAAAAGGGCGATAACATTTACAAATGTATGTTATGGCACAATTTCTCAAAATATATTAAACACGCACAAATATTTTAGATTTCATCTTTATATTTTATTCAATATTTTATGTACGAAGTTTTATTCTAAAACGTTAGTGGAATACACAAATACGAAAAAGGGCTAAAGTAAATCATATATAAAAATATATACATATATATGTGCATGGTATCCAATACGTGTACTTATCAAATGTTCAAGTGAATGTAATTTGATATTAGGACTAACAATGGGATTTGTATTTCATAGAATAAGCCCCCTTGAAAAGTAGTTAAATTTATTTTAAACTTAATGTTAATTCACAAAAAAAACTGACTTTAATAAAAGGAATTTTTTCAATAAGATATACTTTTCAAAAAAATGTCTTTTTAAAAGGTACTTTTCCAAAAAGGTACTTTTTTAATAAAATATTCTTTTTTATTAAAAGGTTTTTTTATTAAAAGGTACTTTTTGAATAATAGGTACTTTTTTAATAAAAGGTACCTTTTTAATAAAAGTACTTTTTTAATAAAAGGTACTTTTTTAATCAAAGGTTCTTTTTTAATAAAAGTTACTTTTTTATTAAAATGTACTTTTTTAATAAAAGGTACTTTTTAATAAAATCCACTTTTTTAATAAAAGTTACTTTTTTGTAAAAGGTACTTTTTAATAAAAGGTACTTTTTATATAAAAGGTTCTTTTTTAATAAAAGATACTTTTTTAATAAAAGATACTTTTTTAATAAAAGATACTTTTTTAATAAAAGGTACTTTTTTAATAAAAGGTACTTTTTTAATAAAAGGTACTTTTTTAATAAAAGGTACTTTTTTAATAAAAGGTACTTTTTTGTATAAAAGGTACTTTTTTAATAAAAGGTACTTTTTTAATAAAAGGTACTTTTTTAATAAAAGGTACTTTTTAAATAAAAGGTACTTTTTAATGAAAGGTACTTTTTTAATAAAAGGTACTTTTTTAGTAAAAGGTACTTTTTTAATAAAAGGTACTTTTTTAATAAAAGGTACTTCTTTAATAACAGGTACTTCTTTAATAACAGGTACTTTAATAATAAAAGGTACTTTTTTAATAAAAGGTACTTTTTTAATAAAAGGTGCTTTTTAAATAAAAAGTACTTTTTTAATAAAATGTACTTTTTTAATAAAAGGTACTTTTTTAATAAAAGGTCCTTTTTTAATAAAAGATACTTTTTTAATAAAATGTACTTTTTTAATAAAAGGTACTTTTTTAATAAAAGGTACTTTTTTAATAAAAGATACTTTTTTAATAAAAGGTACTTTTTTAATAAAAGGTACTTTTTTAATAAAAGGTACTTTTTTAATAAAAAGCACTCATTTAATAAAAGTTACTTTTTTAATAAACGGTACTTTTTTAATAAAAGGTGCTTTTTTAATAAAAGGTACTTTTTTAATAAAAGATACTTTTTTGATAAATGGTTATTTTTTAATAAAAGGTACTTTTTTAGTAAAAGTTACTTTTTTAATAAAAGGTGCCTTTTTTATAAAAGGTACTTTTTTAATGAAAGGTACTTTTTTAATGAAAGGTACTTTTTTAATAAAAGGTACATTTTTAATAAAAGGTGTTTTTTAAAAAAAAGGTACTTTTTTAATAAAAGGTAATTTTTAAATAAAAGGTACTTTTTTAATAAAAGATACTTTTTTAATAAAAGGTCCTTTTATATAAAAGGTACTTTTTTAATAAAAGGTACTTTTTTAATAAAAGGTACTTTTTTAATAAAAGGTACTTTTTTAATAAAAGGTACTTTTTTAATAAAAGGTACTTTTTTAATAAAAGGTTCTTTTTTAATAAAAGGTACTTTTTTAATAAAAGGTTCTTTTTTAATAAAAGGTACTTTTTTAATAAAAGGTACTTTTTTAATAAAAGGTACTCTTGATAAATGCTACTTTTTTAATAAAAGGTACTTTTTTAATAAAAGGTACTTTTTAATAAAAGGTACTTTTTTAATAAAAGATACTTTTTTAATAAAAGGCACTTTTTTAATAAAAGGTACTTTTTTAATAAAAGTACTTTTTTAATAAAAGGTACTTTTTTAGCAAAAGGTACTTTTTTAATAAAAACGTACTTTTTTTAGTAAAAACTTTTTTTTTTAATGAAAACGAACTTTTTATTAATAAAAACATATTTTTGTGATAAAAATGTTCTTTTTAGTGATAGGTACCTTCTATTGAAAAAAATTTACTTTTTCATTAAAAGGTACCTTTTAATTACAAAAAATTATTTTTTGAAAGCTACTTTTTTATAAATAGTGAAACCTTTACTACTATTAGAAAAATTCCTGAAAATTTAAAATTTAGTATTTAACGTCATTAGTTTGTTTGCTGTTGGAAAATTTGTAAATGGTGGCATATGATTTGCACACATCTACCCTTTTAAAGAAGTAACCGTCCCAATAATACTTCACCGTCCGAGTGATTCCTTCAGCTAATTGAAAGTTGTACTAGGCAATAACTTTAGGACCCGACGGTATAAAAATTTTATTCGATTTCATTATGATTTTTATTATTATCGTACTACCTGAAATACAAATTTTCGAGTTTCTGTAAATTATCTAACATTTTTATGCAGTTTTAAACTTTTAAATTGAGAAGCAAAATACAAAATTCATATTTATGTATTTTAATTCCGATAAAAATGTTTTTCTTTTATACAAAGTGTTACCAATGTCAGTTTAAATGTTTCCTAAATTCTCCCAACATTAAAATATTTCGTAGAGGAATTAAAAATTGCAAAACACAAATGTTAAACGAGCATGCATTTGTTTGTTTAGCTGCAATTTTATAAATAAAAACATACAAAAGTGTATGTCAAATACACACACACACACCCACTCGTAAAGTAAACAAACGATACACAAAAAAGGATTTTAAAACAAATCAAATAAATACAAGTTTCTAAAAATATAAAACAACAAAAATGCACAAACAAAATGTACAGGCATCATCGTGCATTGATACAAATATCCTTATGAAATATGAATAGCAGTTATTCCCAAGGGGAACAAATACAATTCCCTTAGAACAAATATAATACAAACAAATACAAACCCACACCAATGCATATTATCACATACACATACAAACTGATATTAATAATATTGCATGCATTCATGATGTTTTTCATTTTGGATTTATTATTTTTAGTGCTTGCACGAATTTTAAATTGTTTTAGTGTAGGTGTTGCTGTTGTTGCAATGCATGCATTTACTCATACAAAAATAATATGAATGACTGACTTAACAGTATGAATGAATGTGTATAGATTGTCTATGTATGTGTTTGAATGACTGACTAACTGACAGACTTGACTGAATAATTGAATGACTGAATATGGTTTAAAGGAATTTTTAGCTGTAAATACTAGTTTTTTATTCCCTTCTTAGTTGAGTTTTCTTTGCTTATCGCATAACTCGCACACATTTTCGCATAAACTAAAATATTTTCTCTATGAAAATTTCATTCAAAAGATTCGAAAATTTTACACATTCATACCCAGCCAGAAATTGCCAACAGTACACAAAAACAATTTTACTGGCAAACCAGTGCTTTCTTTTTTTTGTAAAATCCAGCCTGTAAGAAAAAACTAAATGTACAACTAATATTTTACTAGCACTTTTTTGTTAGTACAATGCTAGTAATATTTTTCGACAATATTATTTATGTAAAAAGCTAAGGAGGAAAAGGCTTGCTGCTGCTTAATGTATTTTTATAAAAAATTTACTGAAATTATTGAATTTAAGGTATTTGGAATCTACCACATCTTTTGCATCATCGACATTATGCCAATAGTGGAAAGTTCGCTACAACCAATGGTTGACCGCTCTTATCAATCGAGTAACAGAACAATACTGTCAAGATTGTTCATCCCACTTTATGTCAACGCATAATCTATTTTCGCTGACCTTTTGCCAGTACTGCTGTATTTTTCGCCTGGGTAGGCCAACATACATACACAGAATTCAAATGTATTTATCGATACAGTTAAGGAGAAAAAAACAGTATTCTATTATAAAAGTACTTTTTATTAAAAACGTACCATTTATTTAAAAATTACCTTTTATAAAAAAGTTCCTTTAATTCAAAATATAACAAAGTACCTTTCATTAAAAAAGTACCTTTTATTCAAAAAGTACCTTTTATTCAAAATGTACCTTTTATTCAAAAAGTACCTTTTATTCAAAAAGTACCTTTTATTCAAAAAGTACCTTTTATTCAAAAAGTACCTTTCAATAAAAAAGTACCTTTTATTAAAAAAGTACCTTTGATTAAAAAAGTACCTTTTATTAAAAAAAAGTACCTTTTATTAAAAAAGTACCTTTTATAAAAAAAGTACCTTTCATTAAAAAGTACCTTTTATTAAAAAGAACATATTAATAAAAAAGTACCTTTTATTAAAAAAGTACTTTTTATTAAAAAAGTACTTTTTATTAAAAAAGTACTTTTTATTAAAAAAAAGTATCTTATTATTTATTTATTTAGCGCCCCGGTAGGCTAGTTTATACCTTATCAGTGCGCGGTTCGTGGGTTCAATTCCCACCAGAGGCTCTGGTCTGTTTTCGCTACAACGAGCCGATGGCCTTTGTTGCTAGTGCTCGGTTAGGGTATTAAGATATAATTTGTAATTATATGATTAATATAAATAAAATAAATAAAATATCTTTTATTTAAATAGTACCTTTTATTAAAAAAGTACCTTTTATGGAAAAGGTACCTTTTATTAAAAAAGTACCTTTTATGGAAAAGGTACCTTTTATTAAAAAAGTACCTTTTATTAAAAAAGTACCTTTTATTAAAAAAGTACCTTTTATTAAAAAAGTACCTTTTATTAAAAAAGTACCTTTTATTAAAAAAGTACCTTTTATTAAAAAAGTACCTTTTATTAAAAAAGTACCTTTTATTAAAAAAGTACCTTTTATTAAAAAAGTACCTATTATTAAAAAAGTACCTTTTATTAAAAAAGTACCTTTTATTAAAAAAGTACCTTTTATTAAAAAAGTACCTTTTATTAAAAAAGTACCTTTTATTAAAAAAGAACCTTTTATTAAAAAGGTACCTTTTATTAAAAAAGTACCTTTTATTAAAAAAGTACCTTTTATTAAAAAAGTACCTTTTATTAAAAAATTACCTTTTATTAAAAAAGTACCTTTTACTAAAAAAGTACCTTTTACTAAAAAAGTACCTTTTACTAAAAAAGTACCTTTTACTAAAAAAGTACCTCTTATTAAAAAATTACCTTTTATTCAAATAGTATATTTTAAGAAAGAAGTACCTTTTATTAAAAAAGTACCTTTTATGAAAAAAGTAACTTTTTTTAAAAAAGTACCGTGTTTTTAAATACCTTTTTTTAAAAAAGTACCTATTTAAAAAAATGTACCTTTTTTAGAAAAAAGTACCTTTTCCTAAAAAAAATTGCTGTTATTAAAAAAGTTGCTTTTATTAAAAAAAAGTACCTTTTATTAAAGAAAATACTTTCATTAAAAAAGTACCTTTTATTAAAAAAGTGACTTATTAAAAAAGTACCTTTTATTAAAAAGTACGTTTTAGTAAAAAGTATCTTTTATTTAAAAGTACTTTCTATAAAAAAAGTACTCTTTATTAAAATAAATATTTTTTTTTTAAATTGCATTTAAAAAAGTACCTTTGGTTAAAAAAGTATTTTTTTTATTGTCTAATAGGAAATCAATAACTTAAATTTAATCAATCTTTTCAACGAAAACTTGTTGATTTTTTGCAAAATGTATGAAGTTTTTTTAAATTTTGTTCTACAAAAAAATAAATTTAAAATTCTTTTATTGACTACTATTTGTTTTCCCACATCTGTTCCTCTTAGATCATACATTAAAAAAGGATTTTATTCCTTTTTTTTTCATCCTACATCAAAGTTGAGTAGGTGTTATTTTGCCATTCAAACAATTGTTGAAAGGTTTTTATTTTACTCTCCACTTCAATCCTACAAAAAAGCATCATTAAAAAGTAAAAGCATTCACATCAACAATAGCAACAAAAAAAATTAAAGTAGTAACAAGTGGCATACAACTGACTGAGTCGTCACTATATCTTACGCCTACTACAAAGGAAATTTATGGTTATAAGAAAGATTCATTTAGTTTTTTTTTTTCTTTTGTTGCTTTTTTAATACCAAAAGCATAAAAATAACAACAAAATAGTAAAATGAATACAGAGTTAAGCTGAAAAAAATTATACAAAGTCTAATAAAGGTTTTATTTTCTATCATTCAACTTATTACAGTTTATATTTTACCCTTTTCTAAGATTTTCTGCTCCATTCTTTTTTCCAGAACTCATTAAAAAGTTTTTTCGATTTTTTTGTTTGCTGCTAAACAAATAAGGGCTTAACAAAGAAACATTAAGCATTAAAGTAAAAAAAAAATTCAATTATATTGAAATCTTAGAATAATAAATTGTCAAAGTTCATATTTGTTGAAAACAATAAAGAAAGTTTTATTTGTCCCTTACAAACAAATACTTTGTTTAATATTCTAAATCAATTTTGTTATTGTTGGAAAAATCATAGAATTTTTCGGTGATTTTTTTTATAAGAACTTCTTGTTGTTATTCATTGATCAATATATATTAAAAAAAAAAAAAATACCAGGAATTTTACAATTAATTTTTAATACTTTATTAAATCTCTTAACAATCATAAAATATATTTATGCATAATAAATATTTAATTCATTAATAATAAACCCTCCTTTAGGGGTAGGATTGAAATATTATATTTTGTAATTGTAATAAATACTATTTAATCACGTTATTGTCATAAATTTTTGTGTGAATAATCCCTTAAAATGAATTTCAACTTAACTGGGTTTACACAAAAATATTTACTTAAATTATAAATAGCATCAGAAAAGGAACGATGCGGCAAAAATATTCTACATATAATTAAGTGCATTTTAAATTAGTTAAATTTTAAATATTATTTAAAATTTTTCGTTCTAATTAAGTTGTGTGTTTTAGTTAAACGTTATGTATAGAATTTAATATTATATAGTAGGATGGTTGATCAGCATTACCCTACGTATGAGTAATATTTAAATAAATATTACTCATACGCAAGGTGGTGCATTGGAAGTGTTCATCAACGTATGTAGCATATTGGCATATTACTTATGCACTTTTAAAAATAAAACTAACCTTTTTATGCACTTTGCTTCCCCCGAAATCCATAAAAGGCACAATATCTATTATATTTTTTTGAAAATCAATAACTAAAATTATTTATGTTTATTATGCTCATATTTTTGTCAAACAATGTATTTAAAAATTCAAAATATTTTGGTAAATTTGACCTTAAGTGCATAGAAGGTATTATTTCAATGTTTTCTTCCTTAAAATCCATAATTAAAAAGTTTTAAAGTATATTAATTAAATATTTTCAAGTAATAGTGTATTTTAAATTTTTGGTAATTTTGCCCTCAAGTGTGTACAAGTGTTAATTTTATTTTTTGCTTATAAATAACAATTTTAAACTTTGAAGAATAATTAAGTTAAGTCTCATCCTTACAAAATTTTTCCAAAAAATTTTAGCTTTGACCTCGGCAGCAAACGAAGTACTTTGCCGGAATTTGGAAAATTTTCATTTTATCTCTATAACAGTAAATAAATATAACCCTCACTTAATGGCAAAAAATCGCATTTACCTTCAAACTCTCGAAAATTTTAATAGCTGCCAGATATATCAAGAATTTGAACCAATTTCTTTAAAATCACTTTTTGATAATAAACTTTTTACTGATGAGAGTTTAGAGATGTAGCTCAAAAATTTCAGAGAGTACAAATCAATTATAGTACTTTTTCTAATATTTGTTATTTCTCTATCAACCATAAGATTTTTTTTGTATGCAATACCATCTATCAACCACATTAAAGTTATTGATTTATGATAAATTTATCTTTACTACATATATTAAACGATGTAGTTTCCTACTACTATTTATACAACTAAATTTAAATGCTTGTTTATTAGTGCATCCCATAAAATAAGGTTTGCGGATTTTTGAATAAAAAGGATTCAATCAATAAAGTGCAGCTTACAAAATAACTAACGAAAAACTTTAGTGAAATTCTGAAACTAGTGCACAGGCTAAAATAAAACTCATACTAATGCATCAAACAATATATCAGAATAACAAAAGAAACATGAAAAACAGTCAAAATTAATGATACCCAAATCAAAATATTATTCGATTGCAATTTCATTAAATTATTTTAATTTTTTTTAACTTCAGTGATGCTAAACTTATGCAAATTACATTATTTTACTGTCTATCAGCCACACAAAAATTTTAATTTTCCAATTGCAATAGCCTCTATCAACCATAGCACAACGAATAAAGTAACATATTATATTATTTTTGTACGAAGCATTCATTAGATCTATTTAACAAACATTGTAAAAGATAGATTGACTTATTACTTAAGAATTTAGGCATAAATCATGTTTTTGTGTCTCCTGAAAAAATATATTTTGGTTCATACAGTGTTTTGCATATAAGCTCTTGATATTTCAAATTTGTTATTTCGGTGTCGTATGATCTATTAATAAAGGTGAAATCCCTTAACTTTTATTTTTGTTAAACAAATTTTTTCTTTTTAAATCTTAAATTGCAGAGGATCATTTTTATAAATATTTATATTAATTATTTATCCCAATGTGGTGACGAATTATTGAAATAAATAAATAAGTGTAATTAATTTTTTATAAAAAAGATTTTAAACTCATTTTAATCGAAAATATAAATCAAGAAGATCAAAGAAAACTAAACAAAATTTTTAATTTTTAGCAATACCTAGAAATGGTTTAGATTATCCTGTAGAGTCAAACAACCATATCTTATTATTTTTTTTGTGGGTCTCGAGATTAACAAAAACATTATAGCATTATAAAACTTCAGGAAAATATAAAATTTGTGTTTGAATTTTATAGTCAAGTGATCTTTGACACATTAATGGTCTGGAAAATTTGTCATAACTTAAACAATTTTCAATCTATTTTAAATTTCTATACATTTTCGAAAAGTTAATTAAGAATGTATTTCGATTCTGTTATAGTTTAAAGTAAAAACAAGTAAAAAAAAGGCTTAAATTCGGCTGTGCCGAATCTTTGAATACCCACCACCAATATCCTAAAACAAATGTTCCCTACTGTTTTTGATACAAATAATGTAAAAAACTTTTGAAGTAAAATTATGGATGTGAAAAAAATTTTTTGAAGTAAAAAACTTTTTTGGATGGGAAAGCGAATTTTTTTGGTGTAAAAAAAAAAAAAATTTAGAGGTGAAAAAATTTTTTGAGGTGAAAAATATTTGAGGTGAACACAAAATATTATTAATTTTTAAGCGACTGGTGAAAAAATATAAAAAAAAATATATTATAAGCCAGTCGCTACTATGAAATTGTTCTAAAATACACCAATTTGTATGGAAAATTTAGAGGTATCTTCACATGTTCACTCATATTTTTTTAACGGCTGGACCGATTTTGCTCATTTTCAATACCAAACTGCTCGGGAGAATGTACAATAATCATGGTAAAAATAGACACCCCTGCATGCACCTTCGCGTCGTGATCACCATTTCAACAGACAGACTGACATCGTTAAATCGACTTAAAATTGCATAAGGATTACGAATATATATACCTATATTTCGACATGTTACAAACGGAATGAGAAACTGATATATACCCTTACCATATATGGTGGAGGGTATAAAAATATATATTTAATAAAAACCTAAAAGAAATAAAGAAACTTAAAACAATTATTTCCTAATCCTAATTAAATTTTCACTCGATTTACCGCACGACTTTTCTTTATCCAATCGCCACCAAATTTGAATTTTAGCTCCTTCATTCTTAGCAGCTTAAATTCATTTAAAATTTTTTTGAGCACCTTTAATATGCATAGAATATTAAATCATATAATAATGATGCTTCGGTGCTACTCTATGTAGACTTAATATTTTATTAAATACTGCTCATAAACAACGTGGCCAACCATAATATTCCAATTACTGCTGCACTTATTTAGGAAATTATAAATCATATATTATTCAAATTTTAAATGGAATATTAAAACAAGATTTACAATTTTAAGATTATCATAATGTTTTAACTGTTAAACAACAATTAAAATTAAGCGTTCAATTTCAATAAAATTTTACTAGTAAAAATTGAAAGTAAATCATTTCGATGTCAATAATTTTTTTATACCTTGTAAACAATTTTCCATTACGAGATGTCAACTTATGAACATTGATTATCAAAATTATATGTTTGTAAATATTAAAGTATATACCTAGTCATAAAAAATTCTTCAAATGTCATTCCTAATCAATTGATTTATTGGTATGTCTTTGTTTATGCTAAGTAAGCTATTAGGATTAAAGACAGTTAAAGGATATACATATAAATAATTTAAAATAATATTTATAATATATTACTGGGTGGCATTATGGCAAAGATATTAAAATTTTTACATCGCCTTATTTAGGTGATATAGCTCAATTAAAGTTAAAGACGAATCAAGCAATATTAATCAAATAGTTTCGGTTCTTTCTATGGATCAGTAAAATAAAATTATACACTAAACATTTTTGATCTAGTATTATTACATTAGAAGTTATTGCGATTTTCGCTTTTTTAAAATTGCGAAATTTAGAGAAACTGCCACTAAACATTAATAAATTTCAACGAAATTTGTTTTACTTACTACAAAATCTGAGTGTATTAGCTGTGTATAATTTTAAAAAATATATGTAAGCTGATTTTTGAGTCAGAGGGAAATCCGTAAAACGTTTAAAGACGGTGTCTTGTGAATCCCGGAGCAGAAATAGTAACTTTTTTTTAAAGTAGAAACTCTGAATTACCTTTGTCATTATCAATAATGTATGCCGAAGCCTAAATATATTTGTGACGTTTTTTTTATATTTTTCTCTAATATAAAAAGTCAATTTTTTCAAATTTACGAAATTTTGACTTCTCGCTTGAAAATTGTTCATTAAACAAAAAGAGTTTAAAGGCAGACAAAATAGTAAACTATGTTTTCTATTGATGTAATGTAGTTCCTTTAATAAAATAAAATATTATTTAGCCAAAAACTACTTAATAGCTGAATACCGCTTTAAGGAGGTCTTAGGCATTATCGAGGGTAACATTTGTACACTCAGGGAAAAAATTTCTTCATATTGATAAAACTGCTTCATAAATCCGCTGCGGGAAAAAAGGGGTCAGTTGGGAATTGGGAGCTGTCGCGTGATAGATGAAAAGAGGACCGGTTCTGAAAATACATATCACGAGATAGGTGAAAAGAGGACCGGTTTCTAAAGTACCTACAACACGCAGAGAAAAAACATGGTTTTGGCAATCATATTCGAAGAGCATCATATATTTTTGGGATTATAATTGTGCCAATCATAGTCATATATAATATTGTTATAATATTATGATAATAATATAACCACAATTTTACCATAACATGGTCCCTACAGTTATATTATGATTCAAAACCATAAAAAAAGTTCTTTAAATTTAAGAATATTTCTTTAAGAAATGTTTTTCCAAAATAACACATTTGATGTTAAGCATTTTAACCATAATATGGTCCCTACAGTTATATTATGATTCAAAACTATAAAAAAGTTCTTCAAATTTAAGAAATGTATTTCCTAAATAAAATCTTTGCTATTTAGGACTTTTTCAAGAAAACTTTTTTTTATTCTATGGACTTTTTTTGAAGAAAAATACTTCAGCAAAATTTTTTAATTCTATGTACTTTTTTAATAAAAAACAAAAATAGATTCTATGGACTTTTTCTAATAGAAAAAATCTTAGATTCTAAGGACAGTTTTAAGATTTTTTTAGATAGTCCTTAGAGTCTCAGAATTTTTCTTTTAGAAATAGTCATTAGAATCTTAGAATATTTCTACTAGAAATAGTCCTAAGAAACTAAGTATTTTTTATGATGAAAAGTTCTCATAATTTAAGAATTTTTTATTCAAAGAAAGGCCTTAGAATGTAAGGTTTTCTAAGAATATATATGAAGTTTTATTAAAAAAAAAAACAGTGAGAATTTTACTGTAAGAAAAAGTCCATAGAATCTAGAAATGTTTCTAACAGAAAAACTTTTATCTGGTATTTTGTATAAGAAACCTTTTCATGGAAAACAACTCTTGGGTTCTACAGATTTTTTCTTATAAAAAATTATTTTATTAGTACTCTGAGTACTTTTTCCACAAGAAAGTCTTTATTTTATAGGAAATTAATTAGTAAACATATTTAAAAAAACATAAAAACTTTATATATTATAATCGTTTTGACAATGAATTTTTTCGACAATAAATTGATTACTCTAAATTATAATGTTATATGTATAAGACATTTTCGATAACAAATACCCCCAGGTAAAAATTGTTATATATTACTATTTTTACATGGGTAGTTCAGTCACAATTTCTGTTTATGAAAACGAAATATTATTATGACTGTAAATGTCAATGTCATGTTTTATTTGATTTATATATTTTATAGTTTCATAATTATCATATTTACTCATAGTTAGAATTTTTCTTACCACAGTATGGGTACAACTAATCATGTTAAAAAATAGAAAGTCGCAGTCATGAAATAAAAAAATTTTTACTATAATAACGATGGTAGTGACCATATTGATGGTTAGAACCTATTTATAAACCAATAAGTTGATTGTGACAACCATACCCGAATGCAGTAAGCATAATATAGTAGCAGTGAACGGCTTAAAAGTCTGTCTTACGTGATTGGTCTGAAATTACTAGTCCTGAGGTAAGTGAAAATAGGATGGGTTTTTTAAAGTACCTATCAAGTGACCGGTATAAAAAGTATATATCACGTATTGGATCTGAAAGTACTAGTCTCGTGTTAGGTGAAAACAGTACCAGCTCTCAAAAAACCTACTACATGCTCAGCTTAAAAGCCTCTATCACATGATGAGTACAAGTACAAGTCCTTTGATATAATCTTTAGGGTTAGTTGTGTAATATTTTCTTTTAGACCAGTCCTGTGACATGTCACAGAGGGCAGTTGACCCCCTTCTAGAACAAGCCCATGTTCAAGTGACCGGTCCTTTTCATATAAAAAAACCAGTCCTGTGGCCGGCCACGTGACTTGTCCTAGAATAGGTTCTTTTCCCGCAGGGTCGTTTGACATCAATTCTTGATCATATTTATGAAAAGGATTCATCATATTTATGAAAACTCTTTCATAAATATGAAGAAAAATTACATAGTTCTTATTTAATATCTTTTTAAAAAAAGAAAGATTTCATAAATATGAAGGAACATGTCATCAATTTGCATTTTTATAAAACAGCTTCATCATTGGAAAGTGCTACCATTTTTGTAAATGGCATCGTATGTCAGTTTGGTTGAGGCATTCGTGAAGTAGACACTTGCGGAATTTATAGAAATAACAATGAATCGCTATACGCCTAAGCGTATTGATCAAAATCAAAATTGATTATAAGCGACATAATAAGCAAAATTCTCGGTTCTAGGGGACGAAAACCTCACGCATAATTCAAAGTCACCGTGTGGTGTGCAGTTACGCCCGAAAAGATGATTGGAACTTATAACGCTATTACGGTGACCCTATTACGGTGAACGGCGACCCCTAAAGAGTTACGAGGACTGAATTTTTCTTACCGGAAGTTGAAGACGGGACCACTTGTCATACTGCACGCGACACAATGCGTATTTAGGAGGATGCCTTCGCAGCGTTTGAAAACTCGCATTTCCGTGATATGGATTGGCCAGCCCGATCTCCCGATTCTACTGTCCCGAAATACCTTCTCTGTGGATATAAAAGAGCCCAAATTTGCATCAAAACCGATGGCGGGCATTTCTGCGACATAATTTTCCATAAGTACGATATTCTCATGCGTTACCTTGTAATGATAGCTTGTTACCTTTTTCATTATTTGCAAGCATAAAGTAATAAGCTACTCATTATTGATTACGTAATATATGATTTATAAATGTAAAGTAATAATTGAAATATTTTTGAAAATCTATTTTTAGATACATTACTCTGTAAGCAAAAGGCTAATGTATGTTTTTTTTTTGACAATACTAGCAAAAAAAACGAAGCGCAACAATTCATTTAAATTTAAAGCAATCAAATACTATATGCGTCAATAGCTCAGTGGGTAGAGTTCTTGGCTGGCAACCAGAGTTCCCTGGTTCGATTCCCATCATGACCACATTGTTTTTAAAAACATTTAAAATATTTGTAATAATTTTTTTTTAATAAAAATTTTTTTTTTTTAAATCTATTTATAGACACATTACTTTTTCCATTCTCGTAACCATATAAATAACCCCTTACATTATCACCTCTAAAGTAATGGGTATATACATTACTTTGAGGCTCATCGCCTGTAAAATTCATGAGTGCAGTAAAGTGTAAAGTAATCCATGGCTACACATTATTTGGTAATGTGGGGTTTTGCTGGGTAATTGACACAAAAGTTATAGCGAAAGAATGATGGTTTATTTATGAAGTGTTACATTGTTCATCATATAAATGAAAAACTTTTCCCTGAGTGTAAGTTTAGAAGATGGATTTAGATGGTAGAGTTTAATCTCAAATTAAATTATATATAGTTGAACATATTATTTTTTGACCATTCCCGCCTAATTATGCCATATGCCATCGTGCGGATTCAGTAAAATAAAATAATTGAAAAGTCCTTTATTTTTACACACTTTGTAGTTAATTTTTAAGACATTTGTGATTAATTTGTTGAAAGTTAAAAAAAAAATGAAATAAAAAAACTCATTGCTTTTTATGGATTTTGTAATTATGTAAATAGTTGACAGTTTAAAGAAATAAAGGAAATATTATTTGTTTTAACTGATTTGTGTTTAGTTTGCTAATAATTAATATAAATAAAAATCATTTATAATTTAGCTTACAATAGCTAATTATAAAAATAAATCAAAAGATTATTTTTTTTTTTAATTTAAATGAAAAGTTATTAAACCAAGTTTTGTCATTAACTTTTAATTACATTTTTAGTTAATTTAAACTACAAATTATTTTAAGTGTATTTTGTTCTGTAATGTGCAAAATGTACTAATAAATTTTCGTTTTCTTACTTTATTTCCAGGTGAGTTGCTATAAAATATTTTATACCATAACTTGTAAGTATTTTGAAATGTTTTAAACACATTCTTCACACATAACATTACGAAAAATAAAACCATCATTTTTAAGAGTTCTAAACATTTAATATAAAGTTTTGCCTCTCAGATTTTCGAGGGCACCTTAAATTTGAGTGTAAATCGTTTTCAATATCTTTAAATAAAGACTGTCCTAAAAATTAAAATATTTTTTTTTTAATTTTTTCTTTCAGAATAATTAGGATTTTCTCAGGTGTTTGAAATTATTTTTTACAGTGTTATATTTATACCCTTCACCATAGGTGGAAGGGTATATATAAGTTTGTCATTCCGTTTGTAATTTCTACAATATTGATCTTAGACCCTATAAAGTATATATATTCTGGGTCCATATGAAGAGCGAAGTTGATTTAACGATGTCCGTCTGTCCGTCTGTCCGTCTGTCCGTCTGTCCGTCTGTCCGTCTGTGTGTTGAAATGGGTTTTCCGAAGAACCCAGACATGATGAGGACTTGATTCTTTTTTATTTCTGTTACATGTGATCCATTTCTGTTTGCTATTAAAAATCAGACAGATCGGTTAATAAATGGCTGAGATATTAGCAAAAAACCAGGACTACCTCTAATTTTTCCAGTAAAATCCCTTTATTTAATAAGAGTGTGAAGATAAATACGTAGGTTAAATACGTTTCACAACTATTGTGAATGATATAAATAAAAAATAAATAGTAGTGTCGCCAACTTTTTTTTGCCTAGAAAATGCCAAATTTGACAAGAAAAGCGCTGAAACATATGGAAAAATATAAATTTGAGATTTTACATGACATATTATTTTGGATTAAAATTTTTGGACATTTAAGAAAAAATAAATGGGGATACCGCTTGTTTGTGGAGAGCTATGAGGTAGTAGATTCCAACGATGTATTCATCTCCTTCAGAATACCATGGTGAAGGGTATATAAGATTCGGCATAGCCGAATTTAGCCGCTCTTACTTGTTTTTTTTTAAGTCTTTCATTATTTTACAAAATCATTCAACAAAATTCAGTATTAAAATTTTAAATTTGCCAAAACCAAAAACCCTCCCAAAAAAAATCCACCCCCATATGTATATTCTTAAAAACGTGTTAAAGTTTCAACATTCGCTTAATTTTCTTCTTTCAAATGGCTTGGGGTAATCAAGTGAACCATAAGTATAAAAATATGTTAAAATATCTATATTAACAACTAGAAAAACTTTTGTACAACAATGATAAGCAATTTTTGTTTTTTTTCCATTTTTAAAGATATTTTTAAACAGATGTTTTAACTTAAAAAAAGTAAAATATTCTTGTAAAAATTTAATTTCTTTATACAAAACTTGTCTTATTTTAAAACAGACATTATTAATTTTCATTTTCACCTACAAATACAAATTACATATAGTATTAAGAATAAAAAAAAAACAAAGAAAATCCTTTTTTTCTATTTTAATAACACATTCCTTTTAAAAAAACAAACAATAGAAAAGCAAATTCTATGCAGTAACACTGAATTGAAATGTGGAAAAAAATCTAAATGAAAACAAACCGAGAATAAACTTAACAAAACAACACCATTTTTACATTAGAGGTGTTCTAAATTATATGGGCAGTTTTACAGTAGGTCTTTTTTTTTTTCTTCCTTTCCATACAAGCAGTGAGCAGCAAAAGTCATGGTACCCAGTCAAAATAAAAATCTTCAAAAATTTCGTACAATAAATGTGTCACTTATTTCTATTTTGTATATTCACTGATCTATAATCAAAAATTAAAAAAATATTTCAATTACTTAACCAAATAAAACTAATAAAAATTGTAGACTCAATATTTAAGCACAGCATAAGTCATGGTACCCCTAGTAATAAACGGCCTTATTTACCGATAAAATTTTATTGCAAAACTGTTGGCATCCCTTAAACTTTCGTTGATTATCTTTTGAAAAAATGTAATCAAACTTCCCGAATTTCCAAGAAGCATTTGTTTTTTTACAAAAAGGGAAGTCAAGTAAATTTTTAAAATGTCGAGAAAAGAGCTATGAATAGGAGAACGAAAAATAATAATCAATTGTCCTGATATGAGTAAATCATACACCGAAACTTCTAAAATTATAAGTAGGAGCAAATCAGCATGTCAAAAAGTTTTACGCTGTTCTTAAGAAAAAAAATAATTAAAAATAATCCGCGAACAGACCGCGTCCACTGAAGCCCTATAATAAAGATCAAGGATAAATTGAAACCATTATTAAGAGATACCTATTCACAAGTGCACCTTAAACAGCTACAGAGTTTAAGGAACCACTGTGGACAGGGTACGTAGGTGCATTTAGAGGGCCGGGTACAATGTTCGTAGTGTGCCGAAAAAGCCGCACTCGTAACTTTTTAACCGCTGGACCGATTTTGCTTATCTTCAATACCAAACTGCTCGGGAAGATGTCCAATAGTCTGGGAAAAAAATAGGCACTCCCGTCTTCAATAGACATACGGACAGACAAACAAACAGACGGACTTCGCTAAGTGATCACGAATATTTATATACTTTATGGGGTCTTAGATCTATGTTAATGGGGTCTTAGATCTATATCCTCACCATATATGGCGGAGGTTGAAAAAATTTAGAAGCCAAAATATTATGTGAGGTGAAAAACTTTTTTGTATCTAAAAATAATTTTTGTGGTGAAAAAAAATTTTGACCTGATAAATATTTTTTTGAGGTGAAAGAAAAATTTTGAAAACTTTTATAACAAAAATTTATAGTTTCTAAACGCTTATATGAAATTGTAGTAAAATACGCAGATTTGTATGAAAAGTCTGGTGGAGATACTTTCACATTTTCATTTATAACTTTTTTACCACTACACCAATTTTGCTCATTTTTAAAACTAAACTGCTCGCGGAATATCTTTTAAACTAAATAAAATAAAGCAATTTACACAAACAGATGGACAGACAGACATTCCTAGTTCGACTTAAAATTTGCGTTAGGATAAAGTACAAGCTGGGGCAATAAGAATCACCCTATTGGAAAATGCCGTCATTTTGGCAAATGGATTCATATTCCAGAAATTTATACTGAATAAAAATGTATTAATATTCGCCTAAGTCGTAAGACTTTGCAACTCAACGTCGAAATGGATGATCTTGAGTTTTTATCTCACGGAAAATCGTGCAATCGTCAAAGTCACCATGTGCTGTTCAGTTACATCGGAAAAGGTGATTGAACCATATTTTTCAACGGAGTTGACGGTAACGGAATTACTGTGAACGGCGACCACTATAGACCATACTCACAAAATTTTTCTTACCGAAGGTTAACAATTTGGATTTGGAGATCAAAATACGCACGACATTATGCGTATTTTGAAGTATGTCTTCCCAGCACTTATAATCTCGCTTTTCGGTGATTTGTCTTCTCGATTTAGGTGGTATTTCCAGATGACGTTTTGCCCCACACGAACGAAAATACAAAAAAAAAAAAATACACGTAATCACTTATTCGTCTAGCGACGTATGACTTGTGAAAACTCCATATTAACTTCTGTTGATATATAAAGTCGTTGATGTACGCGAACAAGCCGCGCGGAAAAATTAAAGAGATCACAACTGCTGCGCACAGTTATGCAAAATATAATCAAAACAGCTCAAATTTGCATCAACATCGACAGCAGACATTTATAGGACATATTTTTTCACAATCAATTGAAACAAAATTTATTAGTGCGAATAAACAAAATCAGTTAAAAAGCAAATGAGTTTTCACTTTAAACAAAAGTTATAGTGAATGAAAATCAGATGATGGTTTACTTATACACTTTATTGGGACTTAGACCTATATTTTGACACTTTATAAACATTTAGAATATTATGTAGTTTAGTGTTTTTAGTTTAATAAAAAAAGTTTTTAGTACAGTCAAGGAACATACATTTATTTTTTAAAGATATATTTATTTTAACTTTTTTATATATTTTTTTTAAAATGATTTACTGTTATTTACTGATTTTTTTCAGATCCATTTATTTTATTTCTTTTTTTTTATTTTGTTTAAAATTGTTTAAATTTATTTATTTAAATTTTGTTTGCTGTATGTTCAAAAAAAAAAAAAATTTTAAAAAATTCCAATTTGTTTTTTATTTAAATTTTTTCTTTATATACCAAATTATTTCAATTGAAATTACAGGAACTTCATAAACACACACACAACTCATATGCACATTCACACAAAATGTGTGTATAGACTGTGTGAGTAAACATTTCGTAGATTAAAAAACAAACAAAAAAAAAATACAAACAATTTTAAATAAATAAATAAATCAGTTATTTTTTACTGAATTGATAGGTAAATTTTTAACATTTCTTTTTAACTCATTAGTCATTTGTTTTTTTTTTACTGATAAGTCAGTTGTTTAAACAACATTTAAAAATAAATAACAAAAACATTTGATTTAAATGAAAAGTAAGTTGACCGGTTTTTAAATGAAATATCATTTTATTTAAATGGTATTTTCTGTTTTGTTTTTTTAACTTACAAACTATTTTAAGTGAATAAATAAAATTTGATCTTGTTCTTTGTTCAGTTCAGTTAAAAATAAATTAACATACATATATTAAAAAAAGCGCCCCGGTAGGCTAGTTGGTAGCGTGCTAGCTTATCAGTGCGGGGGTCGTGGGTTCGATTCCCACCAGAGGCTCTGATCTATTTTCGCTACAACGAGACGATGGCCTTTGTTGCTAGTGCTCGGTTAGGGTATTAGGATATAATAATTATATGATTAATATAAATTAAATAAATAAAATATATTTTAATTTTTTTATACATTTGTTCAAAATGATTTACTGTCATTTCCATATTTTTTTAGTTTTATTTATTTTTTCATTTGTTCAAATTTAAAAAAAAAATATAACCTTAACGAAAATTTGTGGTTTATTTCTTTCCGTTGCAGCTATTAAAAATTTAAATTTAAAATTTTTTAAATTCCGATTGGTAAATTGTTTGTTTTTGTACAGAATTATTTCAATTCAAATTACAAGAACTTCATAAGCACACACACACACAAAATATGTGTATGCACTGTGTGAATATACATTTTGTAGATTAAAAGACAAACAAAAATACAAAAAAAACGGAAATAATTTAATATAAATAAATCACTTATTTTTTACGGAATTGGTAGGTAAATTTTTAACGCTTATTTTTAACTTATTAGTCATTGTTTTTTTTTTACTGATAAGTTAGGTGTTTAAACATCATTAAAAAATAAATAAGAAAAATCATTTGATTTAAATGAAAAGTAAGTATATGGGTGGTAAAATGATATAATTTTTCTTAAAGGGTATTTTCTGGTTTTTTTTTTTTACTTACAAACTATTTTAAGTGAATAAATAAAATTTGTTTATGAATTTAAAAGTCAAGTGGTCTTTGATGCAATAATGCCCTGGGGAATTTGTAATAACTAGGATATTTTTGAACAGCTTTAAAAGTTGTATAACTTTTTATTATGATAATTTAGTAAGGATTATGGTTATGTATTCATTTTGTGTAAAGATATATTCAATAACAAATTAAAAAAAAAACTAAACACTAATTAAATTTCAATTATATTCTGGTGCAACTTTTCTTTATCCGATTATCACCAAATATCATATACAATATTTTTATATAAAAAGGGAAAAAAATTACCCATACTTGCCCAAAAAAAATGCTTTTTCGTTTTATAGAACACCCCTAGTCTACATATTAAAATGTTGAACTATACAAAAAAAAGGTTCATTCATAAATTAAAAAATCAAGACGGCTATGACTCTTACAAAACCAGAAGCTTAAACAAAAACGATTCCTATTCCATAAAAGGAAAATGAAAATGGTCACAGCACATAACACATACCAAACTAAATTACATATAAATGAATAGAAAGCTAACAATAAAAAAAGGGTCATTAACCCAAACCCCTACAAAACAAATGGTAGCCAAGCAAAAAATCATATGGGTTTTTATAACATACGAACCGAAAAAAAAACATTCACCCAAAATAAATTGCCAAACATTGAAGGTACAATACCAACAGAAACTCAATGAAGTGTTAAATGTCCCGTGGCGTCTATAAGAATTAAATAAAAGCCAAAATTTGCAAAATGTATATTTCCTTAGACAATGTTTAAGGAATCCCTTTCCTATCATACAATTAACAATATTGTATACATAAAATCAGCATAAAAATTTATTCATTTATACAGACTTTAACTAGCTTTAACACACACACACACATACAACACTCTCGCTGTCGTAGAAAACTAAATCCTACACTCGCAAACACATTCCAAATTGTGAAAACTGTGTCTATTGCTTAGACTTTCAGTTACAATTAATGTAATTCATACCGTAGCACCAACAAAGAGACCAACAATTTTTTTATTAAAACAGCTGTTGTCTGCCTGCTTGCCTGAATGACTGACTGCTGTGAAAGCCGACAACAGCTACAACATTATCTATTACTGCTGCTAGTATAATATTTTAAATAAATTAAATAATCACCAACAATTAAATCTGTTTTAAAATTTTTGCAATTATTTATCACTTAAAGAATTTTTAAGGTTTTAAAATCCTTAACAAATTAATGCCAAATATATTTTTAGGATTTTCATTTCATTTGTAACTTTTTGATTAAATTTTTGTATATTTTTTTTTCAAAAGTAAAATAATTAAAAAAAAGAATTCTTTCACAACTTATTCAACCAATTTAATTTTTTGCTCTTTAAATTTTTAATTTCAATTATTTAATTTTTTTTATAAATTTATTTTGAATTTTTTTCGTATTATTTTATTTATTTCAAACTAACTTTTTCCGTTTTTTTATTTATTTAGTTTAAATTTCCTCCCGTTTTATCCTTTTTTTTCGCAATGTTTACTGTTTGCTGGTTTTAGCATGACTCTGTTTGATTTCTAACCGAACATTTGTACTTATACCAACAAAAATAAAAAAAAAAGTTTTATAACAGAATGCCGAAGCTTAAAGGCATAAAATACGAAACAAGGAAAAAGTTAACAGATCGTTGTCTGTAATATGCAATTGCTTTCGTCATCAAATCGTTTTACACATACACACACATAATTACAGTTACTAAAAATACACACAGCTAACAGCTGTATATAAATGTATTCCTTTTTGAAAATCTTAACCGTATAAAGGACAACATTAATTTAAAGGACAGCTGAAATAGTAATTCAATTTATTTTATGAGGAACCTTTTTATAAAATAAATATTATCTAAAAAATATTTTCTAATATGTTTTAATCTGGCAAGAACATTTTTTTTAATGGAACATTTTTGAGAAATCGAAGTTTTTATGTGATAGCCCACTGTTTGGCTTAAGAAACTTTAAAAATCTGCAACATAATATCATAATATTATTAAAACCAATTCGTACGCTATTTTACAAAGAAAAACTTTCCTTAGTTATTTTTTTCGTAGAATAAACAAAATTTTCGTAAATTCTACGAAATTCAATTTAGTCAAGAATTGACCAAGTTTACGAAACTAACGAAAACTTTTGGTATTTTTGTTTTCATAAATTTTTTTGAACGATGCTTTAAAATAATCTTTTAAATACAATAAAAAGTGATTTCTAAAATTGTGAACCAAAAATTTTCAATTTAAAAACATTTATATTAAAATAAATATGTTCATTATTAAATTTAATAAAGTAAATTTGAAATTTCGAACAAAATTAGTATATTTTGTAAATTTTGCGAAAGATTTCCCTGGTGCGAAATCATGAAATATTTCGTATAATATGCAAACGGTTTCGTACATAACCAAGGTTGCCATATAACTTTTCAAAATTCCTGTGATAAATAGTTTTGATTAAATCTTTTTGTAGAGTTTTCAGACAGTAGAAAGTGCAAAATTAAAATTTTTGAAAGAAGATACTTTTTCACAAATATGAAGGAAAAAATTTTTGTGTTACAAAAAAATTTAAAGTAAAAAAAAATCTGTGGTGAAAAAAAATTATATTGAAAAATCCTTTTTTAGGTGAATATGTTATAAAAAATTATACAGCTCTGGGTGTCTGGTGAAAAATATTACAAAATGTGAAATTGCACTAAAATACACAAATGTGGATTCTTTAGAGGTACATTTTTATTCATAGCTTTACTATTCATTTTCAATACCAAAATGCTCGGGAGAGTAACAAAAATTGTATATAAAAACGAGCAACCCCGGTTTCGTCTGTTATCACCATTTCAAGGAGCAGTCCAGTGGACTTTAAAGGCTTAGAATAACATAAGGATTATAAATATATTGAGAGCTTTTTTTCAATACCCTCTATGAACCAAAAAAAAATTTTTCAGGAGAGGCAAAAACAGATTTATGCCCAAATTCCTAAAGCACGAATCAATTTATATTTTTAACTATTTCTTTATTCTAAGTGTAAAAATAATGTAATACTTTACTTCAATTCCGGCGCTATGGTTGATAGAGGGTATTGCAATTGAATAATTCAAATATGTTTTGGCTGTTAGAGGGTATTGCACAGTAAATAAAAGATGATGTAATTTGCAATTTTCAACGTTTAATTGTAAAAATAATGTAATATTTTACTTCGATTCCGGCGCTATGGTTGATAGAGGGTATTGCAATTGAATAATTCAAATATGTTTTGGCTGTTAGAGGGTATTGCACAGTAAATAAAAGATGATGTAATTTGCAATTTTCAACGTTTAATTGTAAAAATAATGTAATATTTTACTTCAATTCCGGCGCTATGGTTGATAGAGGGTATTGCAATTGAATAATTCAAATATGTTTTGGCTGTTAGAGGGTATTGCACAGTAAATAAAAGATGATGTAATTTGCAATTTTCAACGTTTAATTGTAAAAATAATGTAATATTTTACTTCAATTCCGGCGCTATGGTTGATAGAGGGTATTGCAATTGAATAATTCAAATATGTTTTGGCTGTTAGAGGGTATTGCACAGTAAATAAAAGATTATGTAATTTGCAATTTTCAACGTTTAATTGTAAAAATAATGTATTATTTTACTTCAATTCTGGCGCTATGGTTGATAGAGGGTATTGCAATTGAATAATTCAAATATGTTTTGGCTGTTAGAGGGTATTGCACAGTAAATAAAAGATGATGTAATTTGCAATTTTCAACGTTTAATTAAACCTTTTTTCAATATATATACACAAAATAACAAAATATTAAAAAAAAAGAAAATAATTCTAATTGACAATTGCTACATTTTCTTACTTAAAAAAAACTTTTGTTTAATTTTCTTCGATCTTCTTAATTTATATTTTTGTTTAAAATGAGCTTATGAAATTTTGAATAATAAATTTAAAAGGGGATAAAAACATATTATGATAAATTTTGTATAAAACATATTTAAATTTAATTTTTGTATAAAACATATTTAAATTTCATTTTAAACGAATATATCGTACTTTTACTGGGAGTTTATCTGAACTAAATTATCACAAAAGTATTGATATTCTGGTGGTATAGCAGGCGTTTTATCCTCAAAAATTTTATCTTATTATTTTATTAGAATATTTTATAACAATAAGTTATAAATTGAATGTGTTAATGAGAAGAAAATTTCATTGTCGAACAGTTTATTAAATTTACGAACAAAATAGATAAAAAACTGTTGAAAAATAAATTTAATTAATTTTGACAGACTTTCAACGAAAGAAATTTTAAATTGATAACGTGTATTTCAAATGACAGCATTTTAACTGAATAGATTTTAATACATATTTTTGAGTGAGTTATTGAATATAAGTTTTTAATACAAACGCCCAAATGAGAAAAAAATTCTTACAACATTTGGCACAATTAAAAAAAAATCCTCCAAATTTTTATTTAAATTGGACAAATAACAATTTTGGTCCACCATTCCCGGTGCAAAAAAAAAACTAAAATATTACCAAGGATTATTTTAAGACACTAGGATAGTCAATACCCAAAATTCCTATTTATAAAAATATTAAAAGAACACAACATTGATATAAAAATATTCACTGTTTTTGATTCAATTTTTTTTCCCCCAATGAATTTTTTATTCTGTAAATTTTAACAAGAATCACCAACAAAAATCTTTAAAGTACTCTCCAGTAAACGTAGTTTACGGGCCACGCTATTAAACAAGTATTTGAATAGCCTTGATATGCTAAAAAAGCAAACTTCTTGTATGACGAGTATATGTAGTATATTATACATTTTTAATAAACCGATAACTTTAATGTGGTTAATAGAGGGTATTGCATTCAAAAATAAATCTTATGGTTGATAGAGAAATATTAAAAAAAGTACTAAAATTAATTTTTGTTTCTCTGGAATTTTTTGTCAGAGATGTAGCTGTCATCATTGAACAGTTTTCCATTAAAAAGTGATTCTTCTTCTTTTTAACAATTTTTTTTTACCAATTTTAATAATTTTTCATTAATTTCCATTTTTGCTTTTTGGCAGTAAATTCCGTATTTTTATTTTCAATTGTTCTTTATCTGTCAAAAAAAAATTAAATCTTTGATAGGTAACTAACTAATTCAGGCAAAAATTAAGCAACAATTTAAAAAATATTTTAAGTGTGTCGTCGTGAAAATAACATAGATTTAATTTCTTCGAAAGATCTCCGAGCGATATGTTGACAATTTACTTCCCATACAAAATGTATGAAAAAGCATTTTTATCTTTGACGTCTCAGTTGTAATTAATCTCTACTGATTATTTTTACGTTGGAGGGTTAAAAATATTTATTATAACGAACTAAAGGAATTTCTGGTACATACATTTATGTTATGTTAACTCATATTGTAACATAAATGATTGTTAGTATGGATGTATGTTTAAAAGTATGAGTGTTAATACGTATGTATATTTATTTGGATGTGAACAATACCCGGTATTTGTTTTTTTTTTCTAGCTCAAACAATAACGTAATAGAATATTTTCTCGTGTGTATTTCCCGAAAAACAGCAGCAGCACACCAGCAGTAAGAACAATAACATTGTCTTATGTTACACATGATGCAGCAAAACAATTCTTGTTGCTTCCTTTCAAAAACATCGTGTATATTTTATCAGTTTTTTCACAATAACAAAAGCAACGAAAGAAGTATTTTATTTTCTAGTTCTTGCTCTAACAAGGAGAGTCTATGTGGGATCCTTTAGTTATCGATGGAAATTGAAAAATTAAATAATTTTTAGTTATAATTAACATATCAGCCCAAGTGAAGATTTTGGGGGTTAAAAATTAGCTTCCAAGTTGTAAGAAACTTTTTTAATATTTTTTTAAGTACATTATTAGATCTCGAAATAAGCTTTCATTTATATATACTATTTCTTTAGAAGTAACATGAAAAAAAGGACAACTTTTAAGATCTTAAGCATTATATTGGGCCGCACAAAAAGGTACACATGATTTTTTTTATTTTTTCTGTGTTTCCGCTCTTCCCTATGACATATCCAAACTTAAATCCAAATCGAATTGAATCACAGCGCAGATACTCCTTGTAAGTCTATATTTCTTAAGCTTAAGAACGAGCACTAATGGTACACTTGATGTTTGCTGATGATGATAATGATGCTACTGCTGTTGCTACCACTACCCCTACCACTGTTCTTTGTATCTGTCATTATACAATATTTGTTAGCTTCTGTTGGTGTTAATGTTTTTCTTGTTGTTTGCATTTTTTCGGTCTACTACTTTTATATTGGTTGTTCTTGTTGCTGTTGTTGTTATGTTTGTTTATCTACAAACAATGTTACATTTATGTTAGGATGTGTATTTATTTGTGTGTGAGAGTCTTTTTTTTCTACATTTTGTTTAGCATATAAAGTGTAAATGTTATAAAGGATATTATTCATTTTTTTTCCATTTCCATCTCCTTGTTCTCTTTCTTTGCCTTAACAACATTGTTTCCAAAAATATGTTGTTGCGTGTTGAATGAAATATTGTTTTTTGATACTTGTGCTTGTGCTAGTGCTTGCATATTGTAAAATCTTTTGTTTGTTGGCATTTCCATTATAATGTATGTATGTGTTAGTGTTATGTAAATGATTTTCATCTTGTTAAGAGTGCTACTTCATAATATTATGAATATCATTTTTTTTTCTTTTTTTTTTTTGTTTTTGTTGAAAAATTTATATTTAAGGGTAAATAGGATTTTCAAGGAATTTGTATGAACTTTCCAGCTTTTTTTAATTTAGGTTTTTTGTAGAAAAAAAAATAAGGTAATTTAAAAAAGAAAACCTAAAATTGTTTCAAGGAATTAATGCATCAATGAAATATATATATTGTTTTAAAATTAGTAAACTGCATGCAGTTGCAACTAATCATATTGGAAGTTTTCTTTAGAGTGAAATCTCTGGTTGTGATAAATAGAAATAATGTGATACTGTCTTAAAAGCCCCATACTTTGTTAGCTGTAAATTTAAATATCGTAATATATTAAGAAGAAATTTGAATTCTTTTTTTTCTAGATATTTGTCACTTTGAAGAAAAATTTATTTTACCTCTTTGTATTGAATATATCAATATTAAGTTTCTGGCCTAAAATAAGCTGTAATATGAATCTTCATGCCAAATTTTAAAGTCCTTTTTCCATTTTTACAAAGTTCTTATTGGAAATTTCAGCAAGTATACATCAGTCGAATGGGATTAGGTAGAATGTTTGGGCATACTTTTAAAAATTCAAAACATCTCATCTTATTGGATTGCTACCATAACATACATTAATTACAATCGTATTAAATTTAAATGCACCAATTAAAAACGACCATTAATGCTCGTAATTTGAAGCAATAGATACCTACCGTGTAGGCGAACAAAAATCTGCAGGTATCTAAGCACCGATAGGTGTCTATTGCTTAAAATTACGGGCATAAGAGATAAAATTTTTGGAAAAACGTAAAAATAAAGAAAAATCTCTGAAAAAAACTTGGTCAGGCTCAATCCATTCCAATTCGTTCCCTGTGTTTAGTATTTCAATTTCACTTGTTCCCGTTCCATTTCGTTCCGCTTGCTTGGTATTTCAATTTCACTCGTTCTCCGTTCCATTACATATCTTTCCTCTTGTATAGAGTTTCAATTTCATCCATTTTGTTATTTCATGTCTAGTGTTTCATTTCCACTAGTTCCTAGTTACACTCCATTTAGTTCCCCTTGTCTAGTGTTTCAATTCTTCTCGTTCTAAGTTCCATTCAACTTCGTTCATCTTGTTTAGTTTTCAATATCACTCGTTTCCTGTTAAATTTCACTTCGTTCCCCTTACCAAATTTACTCGTTCCTCTTTACATTTCATTCTTAATGTCTTGTGTGGAATGAGTGGATATGAATCCACTCGTTTCACGTTCCATTCAATTTCGCTACCCTTGTCTAGTTTTTCAGTTTCACTCGTTCCCAGGTCGATTCCATTTCGTTAGTAATTCTGTCAAGAAGTAGTGTTACCACCTTCCTGCCTGAAATTCCAAAAGTACAATACTTTATTAATGATACTCCAATGCACACATATTACACACATAAATTTTCTAGCCAAAGCGATTTAGGCGGGTCGTCAATTACAGGTCGTAATTTACACTAATCGATTCATTGTCAAAAAAAATTCATTGTCAAAAAGATTCTCTATTTAAATTTTTAATATTTTTTAATTTTTTTTTTTTAATAAAAATAATAATATTTTTTTTTTAAATACGTTTATTTATTTCTTGTAAAATAAAGACTTTCTTTTGGAAAAAAGTACTCAGAATATTATCAAAATAATTTTTTATAAGAAAAAGTTTGTAGAATCCAGGAGTTGTTTTGTACGAAAAGATTGCTTATACAAAATACCAAATTTTTAGAAATTTTCAGATTCTGTTAAAAAAAATCATATACAAAAAAATTCTAAGATTTTAAGACCTTTCTTTGAATAAAAAATTCTTAGATTCTGAGGACTTTTCATCATGAAAAATACTTAGATTCTAAGGACTTTTTCAAAGAGAAAAATTCTTAGATTCCATGGACATTTTCTAAAAAAAATTCTGAGCCTCTAAGGAATTTCTAAAAAAATATTAAAAATGTCCTTAGAACTTAAATTGTGTTTAAGTATTTTTCTTTAAAAAGTCCATAGAATCAAAGAAGTTTTCTTGAAAAAGCCTGTAATATGTATTAAATTATTTCTTTAAGAAAAATATTTCTTAAAGAAATATTCTTAAATTTGAGGAACTTTTTCATACTTTTGAATCATACTATAACTGTAGACACTATATTATGGTAAAATGATGGTTATTTTATTATTATAATATGATAAATATATTTAGTACGTCTATGGTTATCACAACCATTATACCAAAAATATATGATGCTCTTCGAATATGATTGCCCCAAACATGTTTTTTTTTCTTCGGAAAATTTCAGGCTTCAAAGCAATGGGGTGTATGCTGGCCGTCTAGGGGAGACTTTTCTCCTTTTTCCCCCTCCTCGCGTGAATTTCAAAAATTCCGTCTTAGCGGATAACTACACCAAAATTTAAGTTTCTTGCTCTTGCTCAGTAACGTTTTTCCTTTATACAAGGAGGATTAATAAGTATCACCCTATTGAAAAATAATGCCATTTCTTTGCAAGTGGTATCGTATGTCACTTTGGTTTCGACATTCGTAAAGTACGCACCTGTGAAATTTATAGTGAATAATAATAAATTCCTTTTTTGGACTTGAATCGCCATATTGGAACTCATCGGCGAAGTGAATTATTTTCCATTAAAATGTATTATGAGCAGACACCTTGAAAAAGATAAATTTTTATTGAGGTAATTCGCGAAAAAAAGTAATTCTTTTTGTACATCAGCGAGTAGATTCAATATTTTATAAATCAACTAGCTGATCCCGGCGTGCTTCGCTACGCATGAATATTAACATTGAATCAAATTTATTGGTTTTTTTATTTATTTTTTATTTGGAAATAATGGAAAAAAAGTAAATCGATTCAATTCAATACAGCGTGTATTTAGCGTGTGTATGAAGTCAGCACATAGTATACATACCGCAAACGTTCATGGGCGCCTAGGTATTTGTTGTTGTTGTTTTTTTTTCTATATGGACAAAATCACATGTTGACCTGAAAAGTCATAACTCACGAACGCGTCGACCGAGTCCATGGAAACTTTAGATAAACCATCTGCACGACCATACGAACAAACCATAAATATTGAATCGAATTCGGTTTTACCGTTCGTGAGTTATAAAGTCACAACACACTTGCAACAATTTTTTATATAAATATATAGATTTATTAAATCAGATTTAAAATCAATTTCATTTGAATATTTTTTGATTCAATTGAAAAAGATTGATTTGATTTGCGAATTAAAAAAAAACAAAAAAAACTTTAAAATTGACTAAAATTTGGTAAAATGGTAATTTTTTAACATGACAGGTATAGCGAAAACTAAGCGAGATACTGTCAGATCCGAAAAACATCGCGAGTTATCTGTTTTTATAAAACAGCCACAGGGTGACCCGTTTTTATGCGAACGAAACGGAACGGGAAACGAAATTTGTTTTATCGGAATTTAGTAATTTATATTATCATATAAATTGATAAAAAAAAATAGTCACCCTGTGGTTGTTTTATAAAAATTCCAGAAAACCCTTCGGGGTCTTCCGAATCTATTGTATTGAAGCTTTTCAAAAATTTTCTCCATTTTGCGCTATCTCGCTTAGTTTCCGAGATACTCGCTATTTTATAAAATGCCCATTTTCTAAAATGATCGGAATCTCAAAAACTAATCGAGTAAGGGCAAAACGGACAAAATTTTTGCCCTAATAGAATATTAATATGCTGCGATAATAAAAATGGGCCAGGTGCGGAAGACATCCCGAGTAGGTTGTTTTTTAAAAATTCCATGAAACTCTTCGGATTTAAAATCAAATTAATCATAAATTCCTACAATTATTTGAAAAAAAAAAAATTATAAGTGTGAATACACATAATCATTTAAAAACCAAATGAGTTTTCACTTTAAACAAAAGTTATAGCAAAAGAAAATTAGATGATGATTTTTGCCCAGCTCTATACCATTGAAGCTCAGATGGGATGTATCTAGGGCAAGTAGGTTAATACGTGGACCGAATTTAATCATTTTCTTCTTAGGTGCAATACTAAATTTTTTTCAATTATTTTCAGTCCAGTAATTTGATTACAATGGTGGTTCATTTAACAGAGGGATAGACATCACTATCGCCTCAAAAAAGTGATTCTGAGGCGATTGGCATAAAATAAGATTTAATTTTGCCCATTTCACAGATTGGTGTAGGATATAAAAATCCTTTTTTGTTTTATTTTAAATAACACTACAACATTTCCAAAAATATTTTAAAAATATATTTTGGATTTAAATATACTAAATTGCAAAAGATGTAGTTTCATTATAAATTTTAATTTAACCCCAATATTTATATAATCCCATTGTAAATCACATAAATCTTTAATCGAGCTTATAATGCAATAATTCCGAATTGCTTACAACATTTCCTTAAATGTTAAATTTTACAATGTGATTGTTATAAAATGTTAAAGTTTCTTAAAAACCATAATAATTTTGGTCATACATTTCTATACCACAATTTTTTTTCCATTTATAGTATAAAAAACATGTTCTGTGTAATAGAACATAAAAAGAAAGGATAAAACTTAACATAATCGACATGATGGCATTACATTACACACAACCCCCAGTGGTATTACTATATCACCGTGACAACAACAACAATATCAGTTACTGAAGGTATTACAATATTATATGTAGGTACTTATACTCCATATGTATTATATGGAATACACAGTGTACACCAGAGAACTGCATTTGCTGATTGCAAAACGTTCATACGCAATCAACACAAGAATAAATATGTGTTTGCGTTCAAACGCTGAATATACTCCAACACACATATTTGTTGATGATTTTAAATCAATCAAACGACGTGCAAATTGTTTTGTCACTGATTTATAATCATCGGTCGTTGTTAAACTATTGATTTTATTCTGTTCATTCCAGCCAACAATAATTATTTTAATGTAGAATAAATCAGAAAAAACAACAAACAACGTGTATGAGTGTAATCATAATTAAAACAAAATAGTTTCTTATCCATAAAAAGGGGGTGGTTTTGTAGAAACACATTTCATAAATGTTATATGTATATTAGGGTGGGTCTAAAATACGTTTTTTTTTTTGGATTTTTATTAGGAATACCAAAAATATTGTTCTTTGTGAAAATTTATTTTTTGTTTAATTTAGGTCGACATCTCAGGCTCGCCCAATCCGGTTAAAGTTAAATATTGCCTAATTTTCCAATCCAAATAGATGAAAAAAAATTTAGACAATATTTAAATTTTTTCGGGTTAGGCAAGCCTGAGATATCGACCAAATTTTTTTTCCAAAACAAATATTTATATTTCACAAAGAAGAATATTTTTATTACTAATAAAAATTCTAAAAAAGCGGATTTAAGTCCCACCCAATATCATTTATGAAATGTGTTTCTATTTTGTTTTAATTAGGAATACACTCATACGCGTTGTTTGTTGTTTTTTCTGATTTATTCAACGCTGACTTTTTGTTGAGTGATTAAATTTGCAGTAAACATAATCGAAATATGATTCAAACTGATCCGAATTACGCGTTCAGTAATATGATGCTGATTTTATTCTACAGTGAATTTTGTTGAATTATTAAATGTGAACAAGAATTTTTGTGTATGATTAAATCAAGAAAAAAGTAGATTTTGCAGTTCTCTGGTGTACACTCAATTGTCCTTTTATACAATTTCAAAAAAAAGAAAGAAAAAAAAACATATTAATACTTCTTGTCCTGTCTCCTTTTTTATGACATTTACATGGTCTAAATTATATTTTACTATAAAATTGTCAGAAGCATAAAATACAACACAAAAAAAACATGATAGTTTTTAAAAAAGGATTACATTTTATGATATTTAAAATATATAAAATACCACATTATATTAAATTGCTGCAAAGTGGCTTAAAAAAATATATAAAATGTAATTGTGTACTTATGTTCCATAATTGCTAAACTAAAGTTCCAATCATGTTTTGCTTAGTTGCTTCCTAAAGAAAATTTCATTTATTTATTACTTTAAATCAGGAAGTTAAACAAATTTCCTTTTTCATCATCATTGGAGTACTTAATAACAGGATTGGATTTTTTTTTGTAGAAAACTTAAAATTAAATTTGTATGTCTAAGCTCTTGTGTATGTTTCTAGTCATTCAACCTGTTATCCTTGTTTTAACAAATACAATTAAACTTGCAAGAACACTTTGTTAAGTTCGATCGAATTTGTTGTACCCTTAACAAGGAATAAAATACGAATAGTAAAGAAAACTCAGCAAGAGCTTAATTGCTGGTAATTTTGCAATCAAACAATTTAAGTTTTTTTTATTTTAATGAATTTTTTTTACTCAATCATAGATTTAAAATTTTAAACAAAATAAAGCTTAATCGTGAACGTGGTGACCCCGACGTGAACGGGGCAATATTTATTTTAAGGTTAGGGAAACGAGAACTTGCCAACATGATGGGAATTCTCACAGGCCAATTTTCACTACGATCACACCTTTCGAAAATGAGATGGAGTGATTCTGTGGTGTATAGGGCCTGTGGGAAGAACGATGAGACCCTGGAGCACTTCCTTTGTTTTTGCCCGGCTTCCGCGAGGAATAGGTAGACTAGAAAGCTTTTTTTTCATGCGAACTTGGAGAGCGCACAACATGCTGATTCGCTGACATAGCTGTATGTCACCCATTTTTGGGTGATCATGAAGGGCATTTGGCTCTTCCTCTTTTCGACTTAACCTAACCTAAAACGTGGGAAAAAAGGGTTCAGTTAATGGATACACAAGTTAATAATGTCGATTGTTTTGCTTGAAAAATGCATGTATTATAATAACAAAATTAATTGATACAGTATTCAAAGACGCAGAAAAAAACATGGTTGCACCATGATCACTGCTACTATATTAAGCTTGCTGCAATCGGGTATGGTTCTCACAACCATGTTATTGGGTTTTTAACTATTAACATGGTCGCTACCATCATTATTATTGTAAATAATTTACTATTTTATGATTGACACCGTCTATTTTATAACATGATTGGCTGTAACCATACTCTGGTAACAAAAATTTTAACCATGAAAAAAATATGATATTTATGCAACCATAAAATGCTGGCAACAATCAAAAAATAATTATACATCAAATAAAACATGATTTTGACATTTACGGTCATAATATTGTCTTGTTTTTATAAAAACTAAAATTTGATCAGTTCAGCCAGTTTGTTTTTACTACAAAATGTCTTTAAAAAAATAATCATATATTGTTTATTAAAACTGGACAAATATCAGATGGATAGAAAATTACTTTCATGTGGCTTTATTAATGATACTCCAATGCACACATATTACACACATAAATTTTCTAGCCAAAGCGATTTAGGCGGGTCGTCAATTACAGGTCGTAATTTACACTAATCGATTCATTGTCAAAAAAAATTCATTGTCAAAAAGATTCTCTATTTAAATTTTTAATATTTTTTAATTTTTTTTTTTTAATAAAAATAATAATATTTTTTTTTTAAATACGTTTATTTATTTCTTGTAAAATAAAGACTTTCTTTTGGAAAAAAGTACTCAGAATATTATCAAAATAATTTTTTATAAGAAAAAGTTTGTAGAATCCAGGAGTTGTTTTGTACGAAAAGATTGCTTATACAAAATACCAAATTTTTAGAAATTTTCAGATTCTGTTAAAAAAAATCATATACAAAAAAATTCTAAGATTTTAAGACCTTTCTTTGAATAAAAAATTCTTAGATTCTGAGGACTTTTCATCATGAAAAATACTTAGATTCTAAGGACTTTTTCAAAGAGAAAAATTCTTAGATTCCATGGACATTTTCTAAAAAAAATTCTGAGCCTCTAAGGAATTTCTAAAAAAATATTAAAAATGTCCTTAGAACTTAAATTGTGTTTAAGTATTTTTCTTTAAAAAGTCCATAGAATCAAAGAAGTTTTCTTGAAAAAGCCTGTAATATGTATTAAATTATTTCTTTAAGAAAAATATTTCTTAAAGAAATATTCTTAAATTTGAGGAACTTTTTCATACTTTTGAATCATACTATAACTGTAGACACTATATTATGGTAAAATGATGGTTATTTTATTATTATAATATGATAAATATATTTAGTACGTCTATGGTTATCACAACCATTATACCAAAAATATATGATGCTCTTCGAATATGATTGCCCCAAACATGTTTTTTTTTCTTCGGAAAATTTCAGGCTTCAAAGCAATGGGGTGTATGCTGGCCGTCTAGGGGAGACTTTTCTCCTTTTTCCCCCTCCTCGCGTGAATTTCCAAAATTCCGTCTTAGCGGATAACTACACCAAAATTTAAGTTTCTTGCTCTTGCTCAGTAACGTTTTTCCTTTATACAAGGAGGATTAATAAGTATCACCCTATTGAAAAATAATGCCATTTCTTTGCAAGTGGTATCGTATGTCACTTTGGTTTCGACATTCGTAAAGTACGCACCTGTGAAATTTATAGTGAATAATAATAAATTCCTTTTTTGGACTTGAATCGCCATATTGGAACTCATCGGCGAAGTGAATTATTTTCCATTAAAATGTATTATGAGCAGACACCTTGAAAAAGATAAATTTTTATTGAGGTAATTCGCGAAAAAAAGTAATTCTTTTTGTACATCAGCGAGTAGATTCAATATTTTATAAATCAACTAGCTGATCCCGGCGTGCTTCGCTACGCATGAATATTAACATTGAATCAAATTTATTGGTTTTTTTATTTATTTTTTATTTGGAAATAATGGAAAAAAAGTAAATCGATTCAATTCAATACAGCGTGTATTTAGCGTGTGTATGAAGTCAGCACATAGTATACATACCGCAAACGTTCATGGGCGCCTAGGTATTTGTTGTTGTTGTTTTTTTTTCTATATGGACAAAATCACATGTTGACCTGAAAAGTCATAACTCACGAACGCGTCGACCGAGTCCATGGAAACTTTAGATAAACCATCTGCACGACCATACGAACAAACCATAAATATTGAATCGAATTCGGTTTTACCGTTCGTGAGTTATAAAGTCACAACACACTTGCAACAATTTTTTATATAAATATATAGATTTATTAAATCAGATTTAAAATCAATTTCATTTGAATATTTTTTGATTCAATTGAAAAAGATTGATTTGATTTGCGAATTAAAAAAAAACAAAAAAAACTTTAAAATTGACTAAAATTTGGTAAAATGGTAATTTTTTAACATGACAGGTATAGCGAAAACTAAGCGAGATACTGTCAGATCCGAAAAACATCGCGAGTTATCTGTTTTTATAAAACAGCCACAGGGTGACCCGTTTTTATGCGAACGAAACGGAACGGGAAACGAAATTTGTTTTATCGGAATTTAGTAATTTATATTATCATATAAATTGATAAAAAAAAATAGTCACCCTGTGGTTGTTTTATAAAAATTCCAGAAAACCCTTCGGGGTCTTCCGAATCTATTGTATTGAAGCTTTTCAAAAATTTTCTCCATTTTGCGCTATCTCGCTTAGTTTCCGAGATACTCGCTATTTTATAAAATGCCCATTTTCTAAAATGATCGGAATCTCAAAAACTAATCGAGTAAGGGCAAAACGGACAAAATTTTTGCCCTAATAGAATATTAATATGCTGCGATAATAAAAATGGGCCAGGTGCGGAAGACATCCCGAGTAGGTTGTTTTTTAAAAATTCCATGAAACTCTTCGGATTTAAAATCAAATTAATCATAAATTCCTACAATTATTTGAAAAAAAAAAAATTATAAGTGTGAATACACATAATCATTTAAAAACCAAATGAGTTTTCACTTTAAACAAAAGTTATAGCAAAAGAAAATTAGATGATGATTTTTGCCCAGCTCTATACCATTGAAGCTCAGATGGGATGTATCTAGGGCAAGTAGGTTAATACGTGGACCGAATTTAATCATTTTCTTCTTAGGTGCAATACTAAATTTTTTTCAATTATTTTCAGTCCAGTAATTTGATTACAATGGTGGTTCATTTAACAGAGGGATAGACATCACTATCGCCTCAAAAAAGTGATTCTGAGGCGATTGGCATAAAATAAGATTTAATTTTGCCCATTTCACAGATTGGTGTAGGATATAAAAATCCTTTTTTGTTTTATTTTAAATAACACTACAACATTTCCAAAAATATTTTAAAAATATATTTTGGATTTAAATATACTAAATTGCAAAAGATGTAGTTTCATTATAAATTTTAATTTAACCCCAATATTTATATAATCCCATTGTAAATCACATAAATCTTTAATCGAGCTTATAATGCAATAATTCCGAATTGCTTACAACATTTCCTTAAATGTTAAATTTTACAATGTGATTGTTATAAAATGTTAAAGTTTCTTAAAAACCATAATAATTTTGGTCATACATTTCTATACCACAATTTTTTTTCCATTTATAGTATAAAAAACATGTTCTGTGTAATAGAACATAAAAAGAAAGGATAAAACTTAACATAATCGACATGATGGCATTACATTACACACAACCCCCAGTGGTATTACTATATCACCGTGACAACAACAACAATATCAGTTACTGAAGGTATTACAATATTATATGTAGGTACTTATACTCCATATGTATTATATGGAATACACAGTGTACACCAGAGAACTGCATTTGCTGATTGCAAAACGTTCATACGCAATCAACACAAGAATAAATATGTGTTTGCGTTCAAACGCTGAATATACTCCAACACACATATTTGTTGATGATTTTAAATCAATCAAACGACGTGCAAATTGTTTTGTCACTGATTTATAATCATCGGTCGTTGTTAAACTATTGATTTTATTCTGTTCATTCCAGCCAACAATAATTATTTTAATGTAGAATAAATCAGAAAAAACAACAAACAACGTGTATGAGTGTAATCATAATTAAAACAAAATAGTTTCTTATCCATAAAAAGGGGGTGGTTTTGTAGAAACACATTTCATAAATGTTATATGTATATTAGGGTGGGTCTAAAATACGTTTTTTTTTTTGGATTTTTATTAGGAATACCAAAAATATTGTTCTTTGTGAAAATTTATTTTTTGTTTAATTTAGGTCGACATCTCAGGCTCGCCCAATCCGGTTAAAGTTAAATATTGCCTAATTTTCCAATCCAAATAGATGAAAAAAAATTTAGACAATATTTAAATTTTTTCGGGTTAGGCAAGCCTGAGATATCGACCAAATTTTTTTTCCAAAACAAATATTTATATTTCACAAAGAAGAATATTTTTATTACTAATAAAAATTCTAAAAAAGCGGATTTAAGTCCCACCCAATATCATTTATGAAATGTGTTTCTATTTTGTTTTAATTAGGAATACACTCATACGCGTTGTTTGTTGTTTTTTCTGATTTATTCAACGCTGACTTTTTGTTGAGTGATTAAATTTGCAGTAAACATAATCGAAATATGATTCAAACTGATCCGAATTACGCGTTCAGTAATATGATGCTGATTTTATTCTACAGTGAATTTTGTTGAATTATTAAATGTGAACAAGAATTTTTGTGTATGATTAAATCAAGAAAAAAGTTGATTTTGCAGTTCTCTGGTGTACACTCAATTGTCCTTTTATACAATTTCAAAAAAAAGAAAGAAAAAAAAACATATTAATACTTCTTGTCCTGTCTCCTTTTTTATGACATTTACATGGTCTAAATTATATTTTACTATAAAATTGTCAGAAGCATAAAATACAACACAAAAAAAACATGATAGTTTTTAAAAAAGGATTACATTTTATGATATTTAAAATATATAAAATACCACATTATATTAAATTGCTGCAAAGTGGCTTAAAAAAATATATAAAATGTAATTGTGTACTTATGTTCCATAATTGCTAAACTAAAGTTCCAATCATGTTTTGCTTAGTTGCTTCCTAAAGAAAATTTCATTTATTTATTACTTTAAATCAGGAAGTTAAACAAATTTCCTTTTTCATCATCATTGGAGTACTTAATAACAGGATTGGATTTTTTTTTGTAGAAAACTTAAAATTAAATTTGTATGTCTAAGCTCTTGTGTATGTTTCTAGTCATTCAACCTGTTATCCTTGTTTTAACAAATACAATTAAACTTGCAAGAACACTTTGTTAAGTTCGATCGAATTTGTTGTACCCTTAACAAGGAATAAAATACGAATAGTAAAGAAAACTCAGCAAGAGCTTAATTGCTGGTAATTTTGCAATCAAACAATTTAAGTTTTTTTTATTTTAATGAATTTTTTTTACTCAATCATAGATTTAAAATTTTAAACAAAATAAAGCTTAATCGTGAACGTGGTGACCCCGACGTGAACGGGGCAATATTTATTTTAAGGTTAGGGAAACGAGAACTTGCCAACATGATGGGAATTCTCACAGGCCAATTTTCACTACGATCACACCTTTCGAAAATGAGATGGAGTGATTCTGTGGTGTATAGGGCCTGTGGGAAGAACGATGAGACCCTGGAGCACTTCCTTTGTTTTTGCCCGGCTTCCGCGAGGAATAGGTAGACTAGAAAGCTTTTTTTTCATGCGAACTTGGAGAGCGCACAACATGCTGATTCGCTGACATAGCTGTATGTCACCCATTTTTGGGTGATCATGAAGGGCATTTGGCTCTTCCTCTTTTCGACTTAACCTAACCTAAAACGTGGGAAAAAAGGGTTCAGTTAATGGATACACAAGTTAATAATGTCGATTGTTTTGCTTGAAAAATGCATGTATTATAATAACAAAATTAATTGATACAGTATTCAAAGACGCAGAAAAAAACATGGTTGCACCATGATCACTGCTACTATATTAAGCTTGCTGCAATCGGGTATGGTTCTCACAACCATGTTATTGGGTTTTTAACTATTAACATGGTCGCTACCATCATTATTATTGTAAATAATTTACTATTTTATGATTGACACCGTCTATTTTATAACATGATTGGCTGTAACCATACTCTGGTAACAAAAATTTTAACCATGAAAAAAATATGATATTTATGCAACCATAAAATGCTGGCAACAATCAAAAAATAATTATACATCAAATAAAACATGATTTTGACATTTACGGTCATAATATTGTCTTGTTTTTATAAAAACTAAAATTTGATCAGTTCAGCCAGTTTGTTTTTACTACAAAATGTCTTTAAAAAAATAATCATATATTGTTTATTAAAACTGGACAAATATCAGATGGATAGAAAATTACTTTCATGTGGCATTAAAACATTTCATCAATTCACCCATTAAGATCCAGTTATTTTTTTTTTTAACTTTAGAAGATTTTTTTTAAGGGTTAATATAGGACCATAATATGGTAATTTTTGTATAATAATATTACTGTAGGGACCATTTTATGGTAAAAATATGGTTATTTTATTATCATAATATCATAACCATATTATAGTAGGACTATGATTGTCGCAACCATAAACCCAAAAATATATGATGCTCTTCGAATATGATTTCCCCAACCATGTTTTTTCTTTGCGTGAAGTATTGTTTATCGTTAGCGTGAAGTATTGTTCCGCGCCAAAACCACTGCTGCGGTTTTGAGGTAAAGAATGAATCAAGTCAATTTCTGATACCCTGTTCTGAAGTAAAAGGCATTCCAGTATGGGCGTTCTGCATCGATCAAAACAAATGGTAGTCAGAAGGGGCAAGGTCCGTCCGGGCTATAAGGCGATTGAGCAAAAACTTCCCATCCACTGTTTTCCAAATAGTTTTTGACCAGTCTTGCAACATGTGGCCGAGCGTTGTCATGATGGAAGATTATGGCCTCGTGTATAGTTTACAGATTTTTACTTAGTTTGGTAACAGTTAAAACAATTGAAAAATCATTTATCATTTAAGGTTAGTGTAAGTTAATTAATTAATATTTTAAAATTAATAAAAAAAAATTTTAGTTTAAATGAAAAGTTCAAAGATTTTTTTTAAGTAATTTTTCATTTATTTTAAATTACATTTTTAATTAATTTAAACTACAAACTATTTTAAGTTTATATATAAATTTTTATTCTCATTTCATAAAATTTCAATGCTTTATAAGCTTTTCTAAATTTTAAAATTTATTTTTAAGATTCAACAATTAAAACACAGATAAGAGGTTAAAATTTTTTTGAGAAATTCTTAAGCGTCAGTTTTTTGACAGGTTGTTTCGCGTCAGTTATGTGACAAGTTCTTTTGCGTTAGTCCTATGATACGTCACAAAGTGCAATTGATCCCCCTCCTGAGATAACCTAATATAAGAGTGACTAGTCGCTTTCATATAATAGGACCGGTAACTTGACGTATCCGATGACCAGCTTCTTTCCCCGGAAGTTACTATTTATTTCTAATAAAAAGCTCAGCGATGCCAACTTAACGCTTTTCGTGCTAGATTTAACGCTTTTTTATTATCCAAGACTCGCATTATATTTCTATTAACTCTTTTTATAAAAAAAATGGGCGCAAAGATTACGTTTTTTTTTTCTTTATTTATTTATTTATTTATTATTTTTTTAAAGAGCTACGTTTTTATTATTTTATTTTAATAAAATTTTAGCCAAGTTTTCCTATTCCATGTATTTTTCTAAATTCTCATAAAAATCATTGAAATTTGTATTTAAAAGTAATTTTTTTTAAATTTGTATTAAAAAAAACAACAAATTTTGTAAAATCTCGAATATTTTCAGATAGAAATATGGAATAAAATTCTAAATAGTGTTCTTAGTGATTTTTCGCTTCTCAAAAAACATGTTAGGGCCTTTTGACAGTTCCGTGGCAGAATTTAATTGAAAAAGTATAAATTTTAAATTTGAATCGGCTATAAAAAAAGTACTGATTATATTTTCAAATTTCTGGTTTTATTAGAAAGGTTTAACATTGTCATTTAAGAATGTAACACAATATCATTCATATGACTACCACGACTGGGCCATTTTTCTTCGAAAATAAGCAAGGAGCTGCCGTTACCGTCAACGGTGAGCATTACCGTACCATGCTGAACGAATTTTAATTCCAAAAATTCAACAAGATATTTTACGCACTGTTTTTAAAATCAAATAATCTGCCGAAATTGTGATGTCAATTGGCCGCCGTGATATGCGCCCTTTGGATTATTTTCTGTGGGGAGCCATAAAGGATAAATGTTACGCAAACCATCCATAGACAATTGAACATGAAAACGAAGTTGCCATTGCAGAGATTCGAGCCAAAACAATCGAAAATGTACTGAAAAATTGGGTTGATCGGATGAGCTACTGCCGTGCCAGTCGTGGTAGTCCTACGAATGATATTGTATTCCATTATTAAATGACAAAATTCAACCTTTCCAATAAAATCAGAAATTTAAAAAATAATAGTACTTTTTTATAGCCGATTTAAATTTTAAATGGCCCACCCTGTATCTGAATAAAATTTACTATCTAGCCTTTTTTAGGAGCCTAACTGCACGTTTTGTTTGAAAAAGTTGGCATCACTAATAGTGTTTAACCTTTAACCACTGAGGTCGAAATACGAGGTATTTTGTTATGAAATTTTTAGTTCTAGTATCATTTTGGACTTAAAAGCACGAATGTGAATTCCGTTTGTCAAACAAATTTTACCTGAAAGCGCCAGGTGGAAGACCACCTGAATACAAAAAGCTTGATTCATCCTGAAGCTACTTATCAAAACAAAAATCCGAATCGATTGAGCTGTTTGAAAGTATTATTTATTTATTTTATTAAACATATAATTACAAATTATATTTTAATACCCTAACCGAGCACTAGCAACGAAGGCCTTTAGCTCGTTGTAGGGAAAACAAACCAGAGCCTCTGGTGGGAATCGAACCCACGACCCCCGCACTGATAAGCTAGCACGCTACCAACTAGCCTACCGGGGCGCTCATGTTGGAAAGTATGTTTTTTTTTTAATTTTAATTTTGCACCAATATCATAAATAATTTTCGTGTCTGTTTTGACAAAAATCTTGACAGAAATGGGTGTATCTATCAACTGAGTGCGTTCAAACCGGCACAGTTCGATAGATAACCGACACACATGTCGTTGGACTTTGGTGATGAGCTTCTGTAAACGGTCTTAGGGGTTAAAGGGTTAATCGTAGGTCCTTTAATTTCAATTTGAAAATATTTTTTAGGTAATTTCTTAGAAATACGAACAGGATATTAAACTTTAATTGTGAGTTTTTAATGCCAAAAAAATGGTACCAATTTCATTGCAATAAGAAACAGTGCCACTAAAAGGTTAAAATATTTATTTTAAAATATAATGATCATAGTCTGCATGAATTTAAAAATTTCATATAAAACTGTAGTGTAATTGAATGTAAATATATGTTTCTTTAACTGTGTGGATGTGTTTGTGTGTGTGTGTGTATGCTGCAAACAGGAAACAATGTCAAACTTCCGTTTGTAATGATTTCAGTGACATTTATGTTTATTACAATTATACGTAAATCTTAATTAAGAACGGAACTAAAAAATAATTCAAATTTTTAATGTTGCATAACAACAACAAAAAACTTATGAAATATCTATTTTTAAACACAATTTTAAGTATTTATACACAGGTGCTGTCCTTTTTTATTGCCCTTATTTTTTTCTTTTTTTTTAAGAAAATACACTGATAGAATTATCTATATGCTATTAATGAATTTTTGCATAAAATCAATTAAGTTTTTTTTTAAAGTCGTGCTGTAAAATTTTTCATTTAATTAATGAAGTTTTTCATAACATTATATGAACATTTTTATTTAATAAAAATTTTTATTTAATAAAAATTTCATTTAATCAAAAAATTCTTAAATTTAATGCAAAGCTTCATAATTTATATAAAACTAGTTTTTGATGAAAATTTATAAATAAATAAACATAAATTTTCAATAAAAACTAAATTATAATGCTTTTCATTAAATTTAAAATTTTTTTTTCATTAAAATGTAACCATTAAAATTCTCCCTGTGTAGTCATCATCATTATAACATTGTAATGCTGTAGTTTTACAGGCCATAAAATAAAACAGAGATTTAAAATTTTATACAAATTTAATGAGATTTTTTTTTTTTTTCAGCAAGTCCTTTTTGCAATCCTTGTTCAGTTGTTTGGCCAAGTTTTCGTAACTCATAAAGTATCCTTTTATCGATTTTTCAATTAGCTAGATATTGAACGTTCCTAACTTAAGTATAATTGTAGCCAAAGAAAGAAATAGAATGTAAGCATAAATGTAAGCATTGGCAACACAAGCCGGCCGGTTTTAAATTGCTTTTTATATTTTGAATGGCCAAAACACCTGCCTCGTTATGGTGTTTGTTTGTTGTTGCTTTTGCTACGTTTTGGTTGGCATAGTATTTATTTTTTTTGAGGGTTTTTCCTTATCGTTGATGTTTTGTTAACAATTTATGTGGTAATTGTAAATGTTTTTTTACAACATTTATCTTTAGCTACCAACTCTTAAATTACTTCTACTAAAACTTAAAATGAATGAGCTGCACGTTTTTATAACAACAAATTTCTTAGTGTTTGTAGCTGTTAAATAAAATCACATTTTTTTATATATGCCTTGTTATTAAAAAGAAAATAAACAAAATTCTTTATTTTTAGTTTAAAGCAGGTTACATCCAAGTGTACTTTAAAGGGGCTCAAATATTTTGTAATATTTTGACTGCTATTTTTTCTATATATACTTCTCTATATAACAGGTCAATTGAAAAGTCCCCGGCCTACCATACTAAACGAAATTCGTTTTTTTTTGCTCAACATAGATCCCTTCAAGGGTGATACACTGATTTTACCGACCCTCCAACTTTTCGATACCATTTTTGTAGTACGATTTGTCCTTTGCTTTAAAATAGGCCTTAGTTTCGGCGATCACCTCTTCATTCGACGAAAATTTCTTCCCAGCGAGCATTCTTTTGAGACCTGAGAACAGGAAATAGTCGCTGGGGGGCCAGATCTGGAGAATACGGTGGATGCGGAAGCAATTCAAAGCCCAATTCATGAATTTTCGCCTTCGTTTTCACTGACTTGTTTTTGGTCAAAAGTGAGCTCGCGCGGCACCCACTTTGCACAGAGCTTTCTCATACCCAAATATTCGTGAATGATATGTTGTATACGTTCAGTTGATATCTTTAGAGCACCTGCTATTTCATTCAATTTCAATTTACGGTCATTCAAAACGATTTTGTGGACCGACTTCGGTGCTCATTTCACCACGTCTAAACTTAGCATACCAATCCTTGATAGTTTTTGCTTCAACTGTATTTTTTGCCTTCAAAAAGCAATATTTTATCAACACGCGCAATTCCTTTTTATCCATTTTTTTTTCACAATAACAAAAGTTGCTTCACTCAAAATGCTATAATTCACAAACCAATATCCGACAGCTGTCAAATTTATACACGTGTCTTTTGAAGGTTAGGGCTTACTAAAAATCATATCGATTTAAATCTAGTAGCGCCATCTATGTGTTAGGCCGGGAACTTCTCAATTCTAGTTCAACACTTCAGGCGAATTTCTTTCTCATTAGAAAATTTATGCAATTTTTTTTTTCAAATCGGCTGAAAAGTCCTTAGGATAACCAATAAAACAAATTTTTTTCTGTCAAAATTCGACGTTATTCCTTAACATAGTATTTTTCAAGAGCGCTTAAATCACTCCAACGCCTTTCTAACAACATTTCGATACCTTTTTTTATATAATGATTTATCTTTGGCCTCAAAGTAGGCCACTGTTTCGGCAATCACGTCGTCATTCAAACCAAATCTATTTTCAGCGAACATTTTTTTAAGGTCTGAAATCAGGAAAAAATCGTTGCTAGGCAAATCTGGTGACTACTGTGGTTGCGGAAGCAATTGAAAGTGTAATTCGTGCAATTTGGTCATGGTAGCCAACGACTTGTAATACTGCGCATTGTCTTGGTGAAGAGCAAACGCAACACTGATTTCGAAAACAGCTTTTCTCATGGCCAAATGTTCATGCAAAATAAAGCCGACACGTTCCTTCGTTATCTTTAAGGTATCAGCTATCTTCACTACGGTCACTTTACGGTCTGCCCAAACGAAATTGCTTTGAATCTATTGTTTTCAAAATCGCAAAAGTAGCGTCACTAAAACAGCTGTAACTTGTTCACTAATGAACAAATTATCATTAAATTTTGACATGTATCATTTGAAGGTCTACCTGACATCCTACGGATTTTTCAGACGACGTGTGATGTCTCGAGATTTTGACTAAAATCGAGAATTTGATAAAAATCTCGTGTAAAATCTCAAGAATCCCCATAGAATTGAAATCTCGCAAATTTACGAAATTTGTAAGAAATCGCATGAAAATCTCACAAATGTGGAGACTTTTACAGAATACAACACTGCGTTTTGCTTATTGTGCTACTTATCAAAAGAAGTGTTGCATGGTTCTAACATAATTTTTTGTGTGAAAAATAATAAAGAATGCTCTGCACCCATTATATTGAAAACTCTTGATTTCACTTTGCATAAGAGCTTTAGATAAAATAATTAAAATTATACTCCGCCAAAGAATGAAGTACTTTTAAGAAAAAATATTTTTAATTTGCGCTTTTTTATGTTGGTTTGCTTATCAAAAATCTGTAATTGTCATGTCGAAATATCGTTATGTGCAAATGTTAACGTTCAAGATTTCTCTGCGAGTCTTCCAATGAAATCTCGAAGTTTAAAATCAGATGTTAATGCTACTTTAAAGACGATAAATACTCTAGAAAAAAATCGACTTTTTAATATTTTTGTCAATGGTCCTTTCCTTCCGCTGTATACACAACTCTCTAAATTTATATATTAAAAAATATCAAACGAATTTATACATATGTATTACCGGAAAGGGTGTTTAAATTTTAAGGGTCGATGTTAAATGTGAAAACATTGCTGTGATGAGGTCGGCCAAGCATTTACCGTGAATGGTGTTCGCTATCGCGAGATGGTAACAAACTTATTTCGGCCTAGAATTGAGGATATGACCCTGGACGATATGTGGTTTCAACAGGACGGTGCCACTTGCCACACAGCTATAAGGGCTCTTTTGGCAACAAATTCAATGGCCGTGTTATCTCACGTGGTGGCGATGTCAATTGGCCGCCAAGATCATGTGATTTGACACCGTTGGACTTCTTTCTTTGGGGTTATTTGAAAGAAAAGGTGTAAGCCAGCAACAATTCAAGAGCTAAAGGATGAGATAATTCGGCACTTTAACTGCATAGAACCTCAATTATGCCTCAGCGTCATCAAAAATTTGGACCATCGGATGGAGGTGTGCGGTCGAGGCCGCGGCGGCCATTTGGCCGATATTTTGTTCCATACATAATTGAACCATACCATATTATCATAATAAAAATAAATGACAATTATTTCCTTAATAATTTGTGTTTTATTCAAAATCAACATCGGCCCTTAAAATTTAACCACACTTTATATATGTACACACCTTGAAAAAGATAAATTTTTATTGAATTTATTCGCGAAATGAAATAATTCTTTTTGTTGATTTAATATTTTATAAATCAGATTTAAAATCATAATTGATTAATCAATTTCATTTGAAACTGTTTTGATTCAATTGAATCAAATCTTTTCAAACATAATTCTTTTTTTAATTCGCGAATCAAAAAAAGATTGATTTGCAAAATAATACAAAATAAAATAAACAACATTAAAATTGACTTGCAAATCTCGCTTCTTTTCCGATATACTCGCCATTTTATAAAATGTCTATTTTTTAAGATGGCCCGTATCTCGAAAACTAAGCGAAACAGGGCAAAACTGACAAAATGTTTGCTTCTCTATAGTATTAATATACTACGATAATGAAAATAGGCCAGGTGACCCATTTTTATACGAACGAAATGGAACGGGAAACGAAATTTGTATTATAGAAGTGTGTTAATTTATGTTATAATTGATAAAAACAAAAACAAAACTAGTCACCCTGTAGCTGTTTTATAAAAATTCCATGAAACCCTTCGGGTTTAAAATTAATCGTTATTTAAATAAAATTGTTTTAATTCGCGAATTAAATCAAAATAGTTTTGATTCTTTAATCTAAAGTTGAATTATTTTGTTTGGTTTATAAAAAGAACTATTTTAATCAACTTGATTCTTCTAAAAAGATAATTATTGAATCATGGTGGTAAAAAATTGAAATCAGATCTGAAAATTGATTTAAGGAATTATTTATTTATTTATTTATTTATTTATTTATTTATTTATTTATTTATTTCCTTATATTAATCATATAATTACAAATTATATCCTAATACCCTAACCGAGCACTAGCAACAAAGGTCATCGGCTAGTTGTAGCGAAAAAGATCTTAGCAAATAAATATCAGTGTCGATTAAGGAATTATGTTTTTATGTTTACATTTACCGCTTTTTAAGTAGTCTGACAAGTTAGCATCACTTTGAAAGAAATGTTACTCTTCAATAGTTAACATACTGTTCATGAATCAACTTGGCAGCATTGTCTTATTTATTAATCCTCATCGTTAGGAAACACTAGAAACAACGCAAAAGTTTAGCAATTCTATCGTTGGATTATCAAAAAATGTTACTTCAAGCTACTAAGACAAAGAATTTTTTCATGCTAAATATGTTTGCAGTCTGTAGCCCAAAATCGTTTTTAACTAAATATATTTGAATCAAACAAAGTATTTACAACAAAACAGCATCGTTGTATTGTTGCATATTTCCGAATATTTTGTTATAAACGAATATTTTGTTTCAAGTGCATATGCTTTAAGGCATAGTAAGTTTTTCTTTGCTGTAAATGTGGAAATGTCAAACTGAGTTTTAAACATAAACATTTTTCAATCAATTTCAAAAATTTTTTTCGGTATTATTGATTGTTCTTTTTGTAACATATTAAACAAATCTGCACCGTACCGCGTGCTATTTCATAGTAAAGTTTTATTGTTGATCCATATTAATGTTATGTAAGATGTTATTTTTTCAAAGTTTTCTTTTCTTAATGAATAGAGAAATCACATTTTTTTTTGTTCTATTTACACTTTTAAGAAAAAGCTGTCAAATTCCATATAAAAAATTATTTATCGCTTGCGCGGAATTGCTGTAAAATTGGGATTTTTTCATTATTTTAATAGACAAGACTATTTAAAAATGTACCGAAGAAGTTACATTGCATTTTTATGATTGTGACTTTCTAATGACTGTGATTTTTAAACTTTTTATTACATAGCGCACAATTTTTTTGTACACTCACAATATATTTTCCATTACCGATTGTAGTTTATTTAAAAAGTAATACGTAAAGTTTGTTTTTAAATGAAGAATCAATTGAAATTCATAGAAATATATTTTTTAAATATTTGAATCAGTGATTCAAAAAACAAACTATTAAAATTTACAGACATTCAGTAGGAGTTGATATTTTCAGTTAAATGTAAAATTTTATGTTTTTTGTTTCTAAAAATTGAAATTCATATAATTCTTTTTTGTTTTTTTACCAAAATAGTTTGTATATATACAAAATTATTTCAATAAAAATTACAAGAAATTATTCAAATATACATACACAAAAAGCCAATAGAAATATATACATCTGTGTGTGCTGTGTTGTGTTTTGTAATAACATACAAATAAAAAACATTTCATTTTGAAAATATACCATAAAGTAGGTTTTTCTAACTTTTTGTCAGTAAAAAAATGATGGTTATTTTAAACGACTTTCTATTGTTTTTACTACTTTTGTTGGTATTAAACAATGATTGAAAATAAACAACAAAATGGGTTGAATATAATGAAAAATCAGTAGTCCTCTTTTGACTGTATTTTCGATTAATTTAATATGTATTTTAAGTTGTTTTTAACGAAATAATATTGTGAGTGCAGTTGTTAACAATATACTGGGCCTTGCCAAAAAAAAAAACAACATCTTCTTAACTCAACTCTATCGAAATCATTATGATTTAAATTTAACGTCATTGTAATAATAAAATTTTATACATCAGGTTCTTTTTTTTTATAAGAAGATCATAAAAATAGCTTTAAGTTGTTTGGTTAATAGTCCTTTTGATATTATTTCCACTCAAACACCTTGGTGTTTTTGTTGTTGTAATTTTTGGTAGGTGAGTGTACTTGCTTTTATACAAAATAGGCTTTAGAATGTGTATTAGAGTGGGCCGAAGTCAAGAATTTTGTAGAAAAGATGTATAAAAATTTTTCAAATCGGGCCAAAAGTTGTTATCGAGGAAAACGATAAAAAAGGTTTACATTTATTTTGCTTAAAATCTGTATAATAAATAAAATATTTTAGAATATAATGGAAACTTACTGATGATGCCTGTCCATAGAGAGAAATAGGCAGAAAATAGACTATTCTGATTTAAAAAATTAATGGTGTTTATAATTCTAAGAGATAAACTTTTTATCTTCTTAACTTCAACCTTAATATAATACTATTTTATTTTAATATATGTTTTTATTTACAATAAGTCATAAGTTAAAAACAAAAAAAAACAAGTAAGAGCGGCTAAATTCGGCTATGCCGAATCTTATATACCCTTCACCATGGTTGGGAAAAAACTGAAGTTTATATATGGACATATATGAAATGGACAGATTTATATACGGACGCCTTTAAGAGGAAATTAACCATTTAGTTTGGAGATAAAACTTGGACTCGGGAAGATTTATGGTTCCAGAAAATATGTATTTTAAAAAAATGTATGTTTTGGGCATAACTTTTTTGTATCTGAACCGATATTTCCGAGTTTTTCAGCAAATATGTTATACTAAAGATTTTCGATCTTTTGCTATATAAGACGTATCCATAGGTCATAATACAGCTCTAGAATAGTGTTTGTTGTTTGTGTATAAAAGGTTAAGAGGTGAAAGAAAAGAATTTCAACAAATCGTTAAAAGAAATCACTAGAACTGCATGTGTTTTATTTCTACAAAATAGTTTGATTTAGCTGGCAAATTTGCATTTAGGATTTTATTTCGCTTTTTTATTAGAAATATTTGTAATTTCTTTAGCTTAATTTTAAAAATTTGAAGGAAAATAGTTTATAATTTTTTTTTATAAATTATTATAAGTTATGACCTAAAATAGTTGCACTCAAAGGTAAATTATGTATAAAATTTTCTTAATATGTGAGAAATAAAATGGTTTAAAAATCTTTTTATAAATTCTTTTAAATCGGTGCAAAAAAGTAGAAATAAAACCGTTTGTATTTTGTTTGTATCAGAGGGTTTTTATACAAATTTTGATGTTTTTAGCCTATTTATGGATTATTTAATTATTAATATAAAATTTTATTTAAATTAATTATTAAATGTAAAAAAAAAACAAAAAATAAACAAAAAAAAAAAATCTTAACGAACCCGCGACCCTTCCACCTGTGGTGAAAGGTATAAAAACGTTTGTATTTTGTTTGTATCAGAGGGTTTTTATAAAAATGTTGATGTTTTTAGCCTATTTATGGATTATTTAATTATTAATATAAAATTTTATATAAATTAATTATTAAATGTTAAAAAAAACCAAAAATAAGCAAAAAAAAAAACAGTCTTAAGAAAATAATAAAAAAAAAATGTAAAAAAAAAGTGAATTGACCTCACCGAGATTTGAACTTCGAACCCCACGGCCTTAGAGAAAAAAAAAGTATTTGTGACACAGCGTCTAGACAACTGAGCTATTGAAGCTCACACAAAATCATCGTCAATAGAGAGAAAAGAATTTTAACAAATGGATGTATTGTTATGCTCAAAATTCTACATACATATTAAACAAAAGGGTGTGAAGATAAATACGTAGGATAAATACGTTTCACAACTATTGTGAATGATATAAATAAAAAAAAATAGTAGTGTCGCCAACTTTTTTTTTCCTAGAAAATGCCAAATTTGACAAGAAAAGCGCTGAAACATATGGAAAAATATAAATTTGAGATTTTACATGACATATTATTTTGGATTAAAATTTTTGGACATTTAAGAAAAAATAAATGGGGATACCGCTTGTTTGTGGAGAGCTATGAGGTAGTAGATTCCAACGATGTATTCATCTCCTTCAGAATCACTCTAGGTTTCGAGTTTTGCATTTTAAAGAAAATTTATTTTTGAAATTCCACATAACATTATTTAAAATTTTTGGACATTTAAGAAAAAAATAAATGGGGGTACCGCTTGTTTGTGGAGAGCTATGAGGTAGTTGATTCCAACGATGTATTCATCTCCTCCAGAATCACTCTAGGATTCGAGTTTTGCATTTTAAAGAAAATTTATTTTTGAAATATCTCATAACATTATTTAAAATTAAAATTGTTGGACATTTAAGAAAAAAATAAATGGGGTTACCGCTTATTTGTGGAGAGCTATGAGGTAGTTGATTCCAACGATGTATTCATCTCCTCCAGAATCACTCTAGGATTCGAGTTTTGCATTTTAAAGAAAATTTATTTTTGAAATTCCACATAACATTATTTAAAATTAAAATTTTTGGTCATTTAAGAAAAAAATAAATGGGAGTACCGCTTGTTTGTGGAGAGCTATGAGGAAGTAGATTCCAACGATGTATTCATCTCCTCCAGAATCACTCTAGGTTTCGAGTTTTGCATTTGACAAGAAAATTTATTTTTGAAATTTCTCATAACATTATTTAAAATTAAATTTGTTGGACATTTAAGAAAAAAATAAATGGGGGTACCGCTTGTTTGTGGAGAGCTATGAGGTAGTAGATTCCAACGATGTATTCATCTCCTCCAGAATCACTCTAGGTTTAGAGTTTTGCATTTGACAAGAAAATTTATTTTTGAAATTTCTCATATTATTTAAAATTAAAATTTTTGGACATTTAAGAAAAAAATAAATGGGGGTACCGCTTGTTTGTGGAGAGCTATGAGGTAGTAGATTCCGACGATGTATTCCAACGATCAATGAATCAACTACCTCATAGCTCTCCACAAACAAGCGGTACCCCCATTTATTTTTTTCTTAAATGTCCAAAAATTTTAATTTTAAATAATGTTATGTGGAATTTCAAAAATAAATTTTCTTTAAAATGCAAAACTCGAATCCTAGAGTGATTTTGGAGGAGATGAATACATCATTGGAATCAACTACCTCATAGCTCTCCACAAACAAGCGGTACCCCCATTTATTTTTTTCTTAAATGTCCAAAAATTTTAATTTTAAATAATGTTGTGAGAAATTTCAAAAATAAATTTTCTTGTCAAATGCAAAACTCTAAACCTAGAGTGATTCTGGAGGAGATAAATACATCGTTGGAAGCTACTACCTCATAGCTCTCCACAAATAAGCGGTAACCCCATTTATTTTTTTCTTAAATGTCCAACAATTTTAATTTTAAATAATGTTATGAGAAATTTCAAAAATAAATTTTCTTTAAAATGCAAAACTCGAATCCTAGAGTGATTCTGGAGGAGATGAATACATCGTTGGAATCAACTACCTCATAGCTCTCCACAAACAAGCGGTACCCCCATTTATTTTTTTCTTAAATGTCCAAAAATTTTAATCCAAAATAATATGTCATGTAAAATCTCAAATTAATATTTTTCCATATGTTTCAGCGCTTTTCTTGTCAAATTTGGCATTTTCTAGGAAAAAAAAAGTTGGCGACACTACTATTTTTTTTTATTTATATCATTCACAATAGTTGTGAAACGTATTTATCCTACGTATTTATCTTCACACTCTTATTAAACAAAGGGATTTTACTGGAAAAATTAGAGGTAGTCCTGGTTTTTTGCTAATATCTCAGCCATTTATTAACCGATCTGTCTGATTTTTAATAGCAAACAGAAATGGATCACATGTAACAGAAATAAAAAAGAATCAAGTCCTCATCATGTCTGGGTTCTTCGGAAAACCCATTTCAACACACAGACGGACAGACGGACAGACGGACAGACGGACAGACGGACAGACGGACAGACGGACATCGTTAAATCAACTTCGCTCTTCATATGGACCCAGAATATATATACTTTATAGGGTCTAAGATCAATATTGTAGAAATTACAAACGGAATGACAAACTTATATATACCCTTCCACCTATGGTGAAGGGTATAAAAACGATGGACTTACCTATATATTACAGTTACATAGTTGCCATATTTTGCAAATTTAAGCATATTCGTATACAACGTACCAAAGTTAACTAAAACAATTAAGAGCGGCGAAATTCGGCTATGCCGAATCTTATATACCCTTCACCATGGTTGGAAAAAACTGAAGTTTATATATGGACATATATGGAATGGACAGATTTATATACGGACTTCTTTAAGAGGAAATTAACCATTTAGTTTGGTGATAAAACTTGGACTCGGGAAGATTTATGGTTCCAGAAAATAGGTATTTAAAAAAAAATTATGTTTTGGGCATAACTTTTTTGTATCTGAACCGATATTTCCGAGTTTTTCAGCAAATATGTTATACAAAAGATCTTCGATCTTTTGCTATATAAGACGTATCCATAGCTCTAGAATAGTGTTTGTTGTTTGTGTATAAAAGGTGAAGAGGTGAAAGAAAAGAATTTCAAGAAATCGTTTAAAGAAATCACTAGAACTGCATGTGTTTTATATCTAAAAAAAAACGTTTGATTTAGCTGGCAAATCTGCATTTGGGATTTTATTTCGCTTTTTTATTAAAAATATTTTTAATTTCTTTAGCTTAATTTTAAAAATTTGAAGGAAAATAGTTTATAATTTTTTTTTATAAATTATTATAAGTTATGACCTAAAATAGTTGCACTCAAATGGAAATTATGTATAAAATATGAGAAATAAAATGGTTTAAAAATCTTTTTATAAATTCTCTTAAATCGGAGCAAAAAATAGAAATAAAACTGTTTGTATTTTGTTTGTATCAGAGGGTTTTTAAAAAAATTTTGATGTTTTTAGCCTATTTATGGATTATTTAATTATTAATATAAAATTTTATTTAAATTAATTATTAAATGTTAAAAAAAAACAAAAAATAAACAAAATAAAAAAAAAATCTTAAGAAAATAAAAAAAAATGTACAAAAAAAAGTGAATTGACCGGGATTCGAACCCGCGACCCTTCCACCTGTAGTGAAGGGTATAAAAACGTTTTTGATGTTTTTAGCCTATTTATGGATTATTTAATTATTAATATAAAATTTTATATAAATTAATTATTAAATGTTAAAAAAAAAACCAAAAATAAACACAAAAAAAGTCTTAAAGAAAAAAATAAAAAAAATGTACAAAAAAAAAAGTGAATTGGCCGGGATTCGAACCCGCGGCCTTAGAGAAAAAAAAAGTATTTGTGACATAGCGTCTAGACAACTGAGCTATTGAAGCTCACACAAAATCATCGTCGTTAGAGATTTGTTTAGTTTTTATTTTAATGACAAATCTTTGTATGTGTGTTGTTTGTGTATAAAAGGTGGAGATGAAAGAAAAGAATTTTAACACATTGATGTGTTTGTTATGCGTAAAATTCTACATACATATTAAACAAAGGCACGGAAAAAATTAGAGGTAGTCCTGGTTTTTTGCTAATATCTCAGTCACTTATTAACCGATCTGTCTGATTTTTAATAGCAAACAGAAATGGATCACATGTAACAGAAATAAAAAACAATCAAGTCCTCATCATGTCTGGGTTTTTCGGAAAACCCATTTCAACACACAGACGGACATCGTTAAATCAACTTCGCTCTTCATAAGGACCCAGAATATATATACTTTATAGGGTCTAAGATCAATATTGTAGAAATTACAAACGGAATGACAAACTTATATATACCCTTCCACCTGTGGTGAAGGGTATAAATATTGTATTACACGATATAAATTTTTCAATTTCGGTCCCCTCTAATGTCTATGTAGCATTTCCTTTAAATCGTATTATTCGATGGATGGATGAATGTACTTCTTGTTGTACTTATACATTTTTTTCGTAAATGGTTTGAATTTGTGTGTATTTGAGTTTGTTTGGTAAGCTCTTCGTTGTCTTTTAAAGTCTTTGTTAGGTAATAAAAGTTTTATTTGTTCCTGTAGAGATATTTATGTTGTTTTTTTTTCTGTAATAGCCTGCTATATTTAGTAATTACTTTTAATTAATTTTAATAAATCGCACAAATTGCTCATAATTTAACTTTATGTGTTTTTTTTTCTTTCATCAATGGGGATTTATACTTTAAATTATTTAATTTTAAAAATTGAGGAGAGATAAAAAATTTAATTTAACGGCCTTTTTATTATGTTAACCATAACATTATACTGTTAGTAAACATTTTTTAGCATAGTTACTGTTTCATAACAGTTTATTATCGATCTTTAACATAACTGTTTATGACAACTTGGCAGCATTGTTGATAAAGTGTAGTAGACAGGGTTGGGAAAGTAGTTTTACATTTCGCTATTAAATGAAAATTTAAAGTGTATTTTTGAATATAGAAAATTTTTTTTAGATTTTTTATTATTGGACAATTTACTTTAACGAAAATTCCTGTGTTTATGTTTTAATATACACAAAAGGACGCCAAAAATGTGTGCAGGTAGTAAACATTTTATGAAAAAAAAAATAGTTTAAAATAGTTATTGGAATTTTTGTATTTAAAAATACAAAAATATTTGTTTTCGGACTTTCTATATTTGCATATATGTATATAGTTAGACTATTGTTTTACCTTAAGTCATATTTTAATATAATTATTTGAATATAATATCTTAGTTAAAATTAACCAACCATCATTTTCTTTATGCAGACAACTGGTGATAAGGGTGATGCCTATGAAACAATTGTATTGTCTATCATGAAAATTATCAATCTTTTTAAAAGGCAATAAATAAATAATAGTATGACAATATCATATAAAATTTTTGGACTTTAGGTAGAATAATATTTTAACTAAATATATTGTTTAAAATTTTTAAATTTCATTAAAATAAATAGAAAATGTGTATTTATAAACAAAATATTTAAAGTAATTCTTTATAGAATGTATTGAAAATTTGGGGGCCATATCAAAGTCCATTCTAGATATGTCAGCTATGATAAAAGATGTTGAGAAACGGGATTAAACAGAGGATATTATCTTTATATATAATCCATTCCTAACTCAATTTTTTCATAAATGGTCGGTCTGTCAAGTCTATAATAAATTGAAGGCATGCTAACAAATTTTTGGCACCGACTTTGCCGTGTGTATTTCTAGTGCAGAGTACTGTGTATAGATTCACATTAAAATTATAGTTTACAATCATTTCCCAGAATAAAGAAAATTTATAAGAGAAAGTAAATAAGAAGTAGTCATATGTTTTACAAAGAGAAAGGGTTATTGTCTTCCTAAATTTTTAAAAACATGTGTGCAACCTTCAAAAATCCACATTGAAAAAAAAGATAATCTATAAAATATATAATTATATTTATGTGCATAAAATTTACAACTAAAATATTTATTTTGAATTATTTAAAAAATATATGTATACCTATATATGTATATTTACATATGCAGGGTTTACTAACGCAACCTCATATCTCAAAAACTACTACCTTTTAAGAGAGATAAATAACTTTTTTTTATATGAATTTCGATTATATGAAATCAATATTAAACTAGATTTTGAGAGCTAAGTTAGAGTATTATTAGCTATACGTAATGTAACGTGACGATTCAGCTGATTCAATTTAAATGAATGAGTTAAAAAGGGACAAACACATGGAAATACGTCGCGTTACGTACGACTAAATTCCAGATTTAGCTATACGTAACGTGACGAATTAGCTGATTCAATCTGAATGAAAGAGTTAAAAAAAAACAACCATATGGAGATACGTCACGTTACGTATGACTAAATGAGCCTTAGGCTAGAATTAGCCATACGTAACGTAGCGCGACGGATAAGCTGATTTAATTTAAATGAATCAGTTAAAACTTTCACTCCACAAATTTTTTCGTAAAAGTTCAATTCACATTTTTTGCTTGATTCGCGAATTATTGTGAATTTCTTAATTAGTTGAAAAATACAATTTATCTATAATCAATGATTTTTTTTTTGATATTTACTTATGAATTAAAGCAAAAAATTAATTCATCAATCAAAACTAATTTTTATTAATTAATTCCTTTTTGAATTTCAATTATTACTGATGATTGAATTATCTTTTTAAAGATCTATTTTTTAATTAAAGATTTTTAAAAATATCAAAGATGAGAAAATATAAATCTTAAAAAATACAACTCTGTTTGATTAAAATTGTAGTAACAAACACAGCAACCCTGTAGTACGCAAACTCTAATTTTTTGACAGTTTGTTTTTGAGCTCGGTTTGAGACGGTTGGTTTTTTCTCGTGTATTTCTTCTTGTGCTATTCGCATAATATAAAAAATTAGTGCATTTATGAAAAAAAGTATTATTTAATGAATTAGAATTTTACAATTGATTAATTGTTAATACATTAAAATAAAAAGGCACAAATAGTAAATTAAAAACATAACACAAGTTGTCAAAAATATAGTACGTGTATAAAAACAAAAGAAAAAAGCGACGACGCCCAAAAAGAAACAAGAATTTTTGTTAATATTCAAAACATTAATAGTGCAATAAATATATTATTAAAAAATATATAATTTTTATAAAATTGTTAAGTGGAATTAACAAAGAAAAAAAAGTTAAAAGGCCATTTTAATAAAGAAAATTTGCTAAAAGGAATCTAAACAAAAAATAGAAATTATGGAGGTTAGTAGGTGTCATATTTTTTTAACTTTATTTAAAAGCTAATGGGAGTTTTTTATTTTTGAATTATTGATTTTTCAATTGAAAGTTTTTTTTTCCTATTGTTTTTGTATATAAAAAAATGTTTTTTTTATTTGGCGACACAATGTCCCACAAATTAAAGAAGAATAAGAAAAAATATTAAAAAGTAGAATGATATAGGAATTACGTCAGTTTTGTTTTATTGTTGTTTTTTTTTTTTTTTTACTCCTACTGTTATCTCTTTCTAACTAAAAGGTTTTTGATTTATGAAGTTGTGAAGTAAAAAGACAAACATAACAGGGTTGTTGTTATGTATTTTGTTGTTATACCGGGTGATTAATTTTGTTATCTGATAAACAATTAGAATTGGGGCAATAGGGAGATATTTTTAATAGTTAATACAAATACACAAATTTTAATATAAAATACTACAGCAATTTAACAGTCCTGCGACATATAATTTTTTATATTTTTTCATATTACGTCATCCACTTTCAATCATCCCTAAAATTTTCACTGTGACTTCGGCTACTAACTATCCCAATAAGAAGTGTTTTAACATTTCATCCTCACGCTGGGAGGATGAAATGAGATATACAGTGTGCAGCATAAGTCAAGGTACCCCAGCTTATACAAGCAAGTTCATAAATTTTACAAAAAAAAATATGTGGTGACATTTCTTTTATTTATTATATTATTAATGTACTTATTCATATACAGCAATAAAACAAAAATATATTCGTGTATACAACAAAACAAAAAAACTAGACGTTGAAAATGTTGGTAACTCGTATGTTTTTGCACAGCAAAAGTGTTGGTACCCCTTTAAAAACAAAAATGTTATTGTTAATATGTTTAGATAACTTATCACAATTTTATACCTAATATTTAGTAGGATATCCCTTAAGACGACTAACTTCATTTAGTCGATTCGGCATTGAATACACAAGTTTTTTTGTGTAATCGGAAGATATTTGTTGCCATTCACTCATGAGCAATGTTTTGAGCTGAGTTTTGTTGGAAATTTGATGATTACGCAACCGTTTTTCCAAATGATCCCACAAGTGCTCAATGGGGTTTAGGTCGGGGCTTTGTGGAGGGGTATTAAGCATGTGGGGAGTGTTGTATGCAAGCCACATCTTGACATCAGCAGCAGTGTGCTTAGGATCATTGTCCTGTTGGAAGTAATAATCATTACGAATTTTTAATTTTTCAGCGCTTTGATTCAAATTATTTTTAAGAATATTTAAATACACAGTTTTATTCATTGTTTCCTCTATAAATTCCAAGTTACTCACACCTGCGGCTGACATACAACCCCATACCATGACACCACCACCTCCATGCTTAACAGTTTTACGCGTATTCTTCGGATTAAGCTCTTCATTTATTTTTCTCCATACTAAGGCACGTCCATCTGAGCCAAAAATGTTATATTTTGACTCATCTGAGAAAATAACTTTATCCCAAAACTCGTTTGTTTTGGTTTTATATTCATTAGCAAAATCTATCCGCTTCTTTCTATTTACTTCGTTAATAAAGGGTTTCTTGCGTGCTGTGCGTGCATTGTACCCGGCTCTTTTGATCGATCTGCGTACTGTATCCGCAGAGACACTTTTGTCTAAAGATTCTTTTAATTCTGCAGCAATCTTTGGTGCACTTTTAAATGGATCCTTCTTAATTATAGCTTCTATTTTTCTTTCTTCTCTATTAGTAAGCTTTCGAGGGCGTCCTGTTCTTGGCTTATTTTCAATTCGTTTTTCTTCTTTAAAGCGATTTATTACTTTTTGTACTGTTGATTTGCTTCGGTTTGTTATATTGGATATTTCGGAGTAAGATTTTCCCATTTTGTGGTTGTTAATTATAATATTACGTTCTTCAATTGTTAATTCCTTTCGAGACATTTTTGAAATTATTTTATATTAATAAAACTCGGTTTTTTTGCTACGCGTTAGTAATAAGAAATACCACTGATAATAAGTACCGTTACAAATATCAAAAGAAAAATTCCAGAAAAAATAGCGTTGCCAATAGTTTTGCAAGATTTACTAAAGGGTACCAACACTTTTGCTGTGCAAAAACATAGAGTTACCAACATTTTCAACGTCTAGTTTTTTTGTTTTGTTGAATACACGAATATATTTTTGTTTTATTGCTGTATATGAATAAGTACATTAATAATATAATAAATAAAAGAAATGTCACCACATATTTTTTTTGTAAAATTTATGAACTTGCTTGTATCAGCTGGGGTACCTTGACTTCTGCTGCACACTGTATATAATTTCGATGTACATATGTGAAATAAGTTGAATATAAGAGTAAATGGGGCAGCAATTAGCTGAGGACTTACCGTTGTCAAAAACAATCTAATTCACCAGATTCACAGCTCCATAAATATGTCATCGTCTGCAAAAAAAAAAAATAAAAATTTCAAAATAGTTTTATTTAGAGGTAGCAAATCGCCATTGAAATGTCAAATTTGTACTTGTTCTATTATTTTAAATTAAGTAAAAAATTAGAAAAAATGAATATAATTATAACGATAGCAACTCATGAAATCTAATATATTTTGGGTGTAAATTAAGGTCGGAGTTGCGGATTTCGCAAAAATTTTATACAAAAAAAATGTTGGATTTTGATCAAAATTCTTTTATTAATAATTTTATACCACGGAATATCTCCTTATGTGAGACAAGATTTTTGTTAACAATTTGAATTAAAAAAAAAAAAAATGAATTTAAAAAATTACTGATTTTTTTTTATTTTTATTTTGATCTCATATTCCTTTTATGCACATTAATTAAAATTGAATTAGAATATTTAGTTAAATTATAGCTTATAGTTTAAAAAATTAGTAAATTTATAAATTATTTTAAGGAAAAATTATAAATTCTTAAAAGTTAACTTTATCTGCTACATCTAAATTTAAACGAATTTTGCTAAAACTTGGTACAGAGTGCATCTAGACATTAAGGAATAGGAGCAACTTTGTGGGCATTGCGAATTCAAACTTTGATGACTGTTTTTGGACCACTCTAATACTGTAATTATACAGGATGCACAGAGTTAAAATCACCGAGCCACCAAACCATCAATAAAATCATAAAAATACTCTCAATATTTAAAGTACTTCACACTTCAAGTTTTTATTTATCTCTGAGAATAGTAACTTGTCGTTAACAAAGATAATGTTCCATTCAATTTTGGCCCATAAAATTGAATCAAAATTTTTAGCTAACATTGGTTTTTTATTTCAAATGTTTTTGAGTAAATTGTTATACTTAAAATAAAATTTATATTTACATAAAAAGAAAGCAAAATCGCAAAAAATAACAAAAGTGATTTGTGTTTACTAATTCCTTTGGATTGTATTTACAATAGTGTTTCCAATTATTCGATCCTGCCAATTAATGGCTTAGGTCATTATTCGACAAATAAAGAATATTGATTAATTGATTATTTGAGTCGATTAATTGGAAAAAATGGCGGTTAATCGATTAAACGTTTAATGAAAAATAAATGTGTTTCTTCATCAATAAGAATACAAAGAGCTGCTTTTGGTTTCTTTATTGTTTGTATAGAAAAAATCAAAGCATCCTGAATTTTTTTTTTTAAAGAATAATGCCTTATAATCTTTGGGTTTTTCAGAGAAATCTGACGAAACTTAAAAAAAAAAATTTTCAGTTCAGTGTAAATAAAACCTTCAAAACGCAGTTTGATAGAATTGCCACTGTTTCTTTGATATTTTACTATGTTGTTTAAGCTTTAGATTTTAAAAGGTTATCTTTTAGAATAGATATAAAAATCACGAATATTTATGGCAGGTCCTCTCTGATAAGAAAAAGCGATTTTTAAAATATTTTTCACTAAACAACTTTATTCCACTGATGTGTTCCTACTTCATCAAAATATGTTGATAAATAAAATTAGAAACAAAATTCCATGTTATTTTTATGTTTTATAAATAAATTTTAAATAAGTGTTTTTTTTTTAGAAAATACAGTTTTCGAATTTAAAGAAAATTTTTATATTATTATATAACATAAGTAACGTCATATTGCTAGTCACGTGTTTCATTGCTAAGGAGAAAAATATATATCTTAATAGGTTTTTTGTAAAAGCTCTGCTTAGAGGCTCCAACTAGCCTTTCTAAAACTTCACGTTCTGATATACGGAGGTTTAAATTTTTTGGTCATGAAAATATAATTTTATGTTATTTAAAATATATATTTTAAAGGAATTAAAGCAAAAATAAAAATGTTCCATCATATAACATTTGATTTGATTCAGTCGATTTGAAAATAATTTTGGAAGTTTATGAAAAATAACATGTTAAATATTTAACCGGTTAGTCGACTTTTTAATTAAATTATTTGTTTCGACATTAACCGAAACAGAGGCGATTAATCGAGGAAAAGGTTAATCGATTAACCGAATTGAAAACACTAATTTACAAAAAAAAAAAAACTAAAAGATGTTTAATAATGCAAACAGCATTTTGTAAATACAGTACTTAACTACCTTTTTTTACTACTTATTTTTTACAAATTTGATATATTTAATAAAGAAGTCGAATTTAAAGTTAGTTCCATTGCTTCCAAGATTCTTAACTTTTTCATTAAATTACAGAAAATTTTCATCTACATTGTGAAGGAACTTCATTCGTTTATTGAAAACTTTTATTTAAACACGTCCAAAGAAATCTCTCAGTGTAGTATTAAAAATTGGATAGTGTCGGTAATCAACAAGATTGAAATATGGTGTAATTGTGTTGCTTAATGCGTGATTAAGCAAATTAGGTTTTTTTTTAGATTAAACTGTTAAATTAACATACTACAAATGTTAATGATTACATTCAAATTACCTTGTAATTAGAATGCCTACCTATTATCTTAAGACTACAGAAATTTACAGTAGCGTTTTGTTTAAAATTAAGGGTATTCACTCTTGGTGATAAACTACCCTTGTAGACCTTGTAGAGGTTGTAGATATAGTAAAAGTACTACCATTTACTACATCACAACAACAAAATGTATACTTGGGTGTGGTTAAAATACAAAACCAAAAGGTATAGTAAATACATGTTGTAGATTTACAAGACTAAAACAGCTGATCGTTTAGCAACCAAAACTATTGTTTGAATTTTTATTTTTCATTTTGTGGTCACTATTAAAATAAAGTTAAATAATGGATCAAAATAATAAAAAACTTAAAACAAAATCGTGCAAAAATAAGTAATAAAAGATGGACCGATAGTGAAATTCAGCAGCTATTGGTTTTTATTATTACAAGTAATACCGTAACTTTAAGCCCAGAATCTCTGCAAATTCTATTTGGTTAATTGCATTTTGCTATAAAAAATTTATAATTTTATATTTTTTCGTAATTATAGGCATTTTTGTTAACTTCAAATTCTTTTTGATATTTTAAGTTTACAAATAGATGAAAAACAAAACAAAAATCAGCTGATTGATTAATTTACAATAGCTGTATTTGTGCGGGAAGTAAATACACGAAAAAGTCGTTCACGCTTTGTAGTATAAAATCGTTGTAAATATACAAGTGTAAATATACTATTAAGAGTGAAAACCCTTATTGTTTTATATTTGTTTTACTTTACATTATAATACTGACGTTATTATGTCACTTATGTGAGCGGTTTTTTGTTTTGTTTTATTCCCCTTTTTATACTTTCTTTATTCATAGATATTAATTTAAAGCTTGCGGCTTTTTTGATATGTATTTATACTTGAAAAATTCAATCAATAATTTTAAATTTATTATATAATTTCACAATATTATAATAAAATATTTAATAAGATATTATTAAAGTTGTTAAAAGCTTTTGATTTATTTTAAAAAATATTTCGAAAATATTTACAAAATTTTAATTTGTGGGGTATTAGTGTTTATTTTATAACAATTTTCTCACTTTTTGCTATAACCAATAATCATTTATTTCATGTCTATCTTCTCATATTTGGTTAAAGTTTTTTTAAGGGGTATTGTTATCATTTAATATTTAAGTTGATGTCATTTTTATTTGCTTCGATTTCTAACGTTGAGGATATTATTGTTGCAATAACAATATTGTAAAATTTGTGATTAATGTTGCTCAACAATTACATACAACAAAAACAAATTATAGTTAATGGTTTTCTTTTATCTAAAAGAAATGTAAACAAAAAATTTCAAGTGTCTCTTGTGAAATTTACAAAGCAGCATAATTACACTAATAACACTGTACAACAATTTCAAACTTTTTTTCGAAAATTACAGGCTTCCGACGATTGATTCTTGTTAGGGAGACTAAAAAAAAATATACGTGTGTCGGCGTTTTAATAGATCACATCAGAATTTCATTTAAGAGGCGGTTAAAGTTTTCCAGCTCTGGACTGTTCTTGCAGCATTTCGGTATATAAAACTATTGCCTGGTTTTCAATATGTCATATGAACTGACAACAAAAACTGACTCAAATGAATTCTCGTCATTTTGTGTCAAATGCGTTTTCATTACATCTTAAAAACTGACAATAAGTCGATAAAGAAGAGCGTTTCAAAGACATGTCAAATTTTGGTGTCAGTTGACTGACAGCTTTGCGATCGCCAAACAAAAAAAAAGACAACTTCTTGTCAATTTTATTTTAGATAAAAAATGCTGCCATATCTGCTGACAAACGGAAATTTGACGTTTTCACTTGTATGTCATTTTAGAAGGCAGTTCGTGTGCATAACTGACTGCAAATTCATATGACAACCCGTTTTCATACAATTGCCAACCATTTGGACAAATTGACATTAAAAATGGCATAGTGAAAACCATGCATATGTTTCCTTTACAACTGAGATGTATGATCAGCAACTTTGTAGATAATGGTATGGCAAATATTTTTGTAGAACATATTAACCCTCTAACTCACCTTCTTAACGGCATTTTTTGGTTTTATTCTAACAAATTGTAAAAAAAAAACATCCCAAAAAAGGGGAAGGGCGGGGATGAAATGTTCTTTAAACATGTTGGACATAAAATTCTATTATATATATCAGAACACACCAAAGCCCATGAAAAAAGAAATAAAGAGTACAGATTTTATAAAAAGCACAATACTAGATCAATTTCACGAAATTCCATAAATAAAGATCAATTTAATATATTATTGTCAACGTCAGATCCGTTCATCTCCAGTATTCGAAACCAATGGAAATTCTAACATCAGGATTTAGATGAAGAAGTCAAAAAACTAAAAAAGAACAAAAATAAAACGGAACAGGATGTAAGGAAAATAGGTTATGGATTTGATTATATTATAGTTGTCAGGGAAGATCTCTGCGGGGAGTTTATTCCACACACGACTAGTCCGACTTATGAACGAATTTTCCTTATAATGTGCTGTGCTGTTCACTTGATAATCGATCACAAAGGGATGGGCTCTACTGGACAAGCGAGTAATCCGGACTAAAACCCGGGCCCGAGGGATAAGTTCACTTGTCTCAGCAGAGCATCGATAGAACAGTGTCACACAGCCTACATTGCGTCGATGCTCCAATGAAGCAATATAACTGGATATCCTACTGTCATTAATAAGCGCCGAAGAACTTCTTTGAACACGGTCCAAAAGTTCCAAAATAGACTTTGAAGCACTTGCCCATATATTGGAGTTATACTCCAATTTTGGCCGGATATAGGTGGTATAGATACTAAGGAGATCGGATGAGGTAAAGTCTTCTTGTACCGTTTTAAAAAACCTAAACACTTGAATATTTTTTTGTTCGACACTTCAAAAATGTGTTTATTCCAACGGATATCACACTGAATTCTCATGCCCAAAACATCAAGACTTTCCGATTCCTCAACAACGATTCCCTCCAATTGTACAGATGACGCTGGAGACTCCACAACCATATGAGTCATCATACAACATAGTTTCTTATGTGAATTAAAGTCCACCCTATTTCTACGACCCCACACTGAAACTAACGAGAGGTCCCGATTAAATGTATCATTATTTGCCTCCTGACCCCGACCTATAAGACGCTTGGCCTGCGATCGAAGGAAAATGAATGACAAATGTTACTGTCATCAGCAAAAAAGTAGATAACGTTGAAAGTTAAACCAAGAAGGTCATTAAGAAAGATAAGAAAGAGAGAAGGAGAAAGAACGGAATCTTGCGGTACCCCTGAATTTAACTGAAACTCGTCGGATGAGATCCCGTCTATTGCAGCGATCTCTGAGGAAGCTCGATATAAATCAAGAGAAATCAATACCAACACCAAAAGCAATTAGTTTAGATAAAAGTACGACGTGCCATACACGGCCGAACGCTTTGGAAATATCTAAAGCAATCACCTTGGTTTCACCGACCCGGGAAATGGACCTATTCCAATGCTCCGAGAGGAACACCAACAGGTCTCCCGTAGAACGGCTTCTACGAAAGCCATACTGTCTATCGCTCAAAAGTGAATTTGCTTCCAGATAATTCACAAGTTGGTAATTTAACATGCTCTCCATGACCTTCGAGAGCGCAGAACATATTGCGATTGGGCGGTAATTTTCAGGGTTATTAGCCGCACTCTTTTTGGGGATTGGCTGAACATTGGCAACCTTCCAGTATAAGGGGAAGGTACCCGCAAGAAAAGCTATACAGTTTCGCCAATGGACGGGCTAACGTCGAAGAGCACTGTTGCAGCACCAGTGCTGTTATACAATGCGGCCCCGGAGACTTGTTTACTTTGACCTAGAATTCCTTACTTATCACTTAGATTCTTAGCTTTCAAGTGTTATATGTCTCCTTAGTGGATAGACGGTCTGGATTCGAATCTGGGCATGACCAACAAAGTTGCAAATGAACTTTTTTTTAATTTTTTTTTTGAAAATCTATTTTTAGACCACCTAATAACATATTTGTGTTGTTTCCCCAGTGCTTTTCCGACCCTTTTGTAACAGTCGTTTCCTTTGTATAGCGATGTAATCACCTGTTAAAGTGCCCTGCCAGCACCTTTCCTCTTTTATTTTTCTGACTCGGAATTTTTTACTAGATTAACTTTTCAGTCTTAAACGCATCATAAATTTGTTTGATCTGCTAAGTTTTAATTTTGTAATCACTTTGTCACCTTAACCTTTCTGCAAACATTCTTTCTTATAATCATTTTAGCTTTTAACAAATTTTCAACATTGTAAAATTAATGGTACCTCATTTTAATACTTGTTCTCTTAAATATTTTTTGACCTCAACAATTAAAAAAATTTATATCTTCTTCATTGATCAATTTGAAATCTCAGCAATAAAAAATTTCCACTGATAAAGAATTTTAATGCATTTTCTTTTGTTTTTACCATTTTACTCTGACAAAATCCCTTTGATATCACTTAACACACAATTAAACTTAACTACGGAAATTATCATCCAACCAAAACCCCCCAAGCGAATAGATTGTGTTAAAGTTCATGGAAAATTTTTATCCACTTAATAAATATTAAGTAAGGGCTTAAGGCAAACACAAAAAATCCCCAATAGTAATTAAACAAAGCCAGAGACATGAAGCAAAAACAATATAGAAATAGGAAAAATAGTCGGCTAGCAAACATAGTAGTACATAATTACATTAACTTGTTGAATTTAAACGATATATTTTATTTTTTTTTGGTTTGTTTGTTTTGCGTCACTTATAAACTACAGCAAAAGTTATAGTGACATTTTATAATTTGTTTAAATGTGGATAGTAGAGAAAATTAAAAAAAAAAAAAAAAATAAAATGTACGGAAAGAATTAAAATGAATTTCTGGTATTTTACATTTTACTTGGATATCGTTTGGTATTCATATAAGGTTACAGAATGGAAAGCGAAAATGAAAAACCAACACACACACACACAATATGCGGTCTAAATGTTGTACAATGATTTTGATTAAATTTTTCCATTTATTTTGCTTTGAATTTCATGTAGAAAATTTAAATTATTTCCGTGATTATAAACCTCTTCTATACAATTTTGTTTAACCTAAAGTAGATTGTTGTAAAATTAAAAATAAACTAAGAAAATGGCTTTTCGTTAAAAATTTTTGATTTCGAAAATTTTACTTCGATTTCGAAAATTTACTTAAATTTGATGGACAGTTTTGCGATACATTTAAAATAATAAGAGCCAATTTATACGATGCAATTGATTTCGTGCAATTTTCTTAATTCCCCTTTCAAAGTTGCTTCCAGAATTATGTCTATTTATACGGTGACTTTTGTTGCACGAAAACTGAATGTGAATGAAGCAACAAAAGAAGAATACATATGAGTGTGAAAGAGAGATAACAGAAACATGCACGAAAAACGAAAACCGTGCCTTTTTTGTTACCTCGCTTGCTTCTCTACCACGTTCGCCAACAAACAAAAATTGCACGCAATAATTGCATGCAACAAAGTCACCGTCTAAATTTTCTCTAAGTGTAAAAATTCTATCAAATTTGTAATCGATTTGACAAATTTTTAACAAAATTTTTGTTGAAACAGTGATTTACAAAAATTTTAGTTGTCTTTATTCCACACAATACACAAAATCTTCAATGTTTTAACTAATTTTAATCGTTAACTTCCAAAATTTTTTAAAAATCAATATTGAAATTTTAAAGATTGGTCTATTTTGTTCTCTCCTGATTTTTGAAATGGCTTATATCTTGAAAAATAATAGAGATAGAGCAACTTGGATGAAAAATTCGACTACACCTAGCTTTACTTGGTGATATAACCCTTGATTTTTTTTTCAACTTATATTTTATAAAATTAAAACTAAGCGAGATAGTGCCAAACGAATAAGAGGTTCGATCCTAAGGAGTATTCTTACACATCCTTAGAGGATTCCGAAATCCTTCAATTTGAACAGTACCACTATAATTACAAATAAAACTGCAGTTTTACTAATTGGCAAATGTCTTCCCCCGATCTTAATAATTTTCGGGTATGTAATAGAGAACAAGAAAATAGCAGACGTGCATAATTTTTTAGTCAAAAATAAATTTGATTTTGTATAACAATATTTCTATACTTTTTTTGTACACAGCGTTAAAGTATTCGAGAAAATACTAATTGATTCTCACGAGGGTAATCGTCGTGAATCGAAGGCTGCCATTTTGTTTGCGTTAAATCAACACTCAGGGCATGCCTCTATAAATGCAGTACACTGCATTAACCCTTTCGCCCCTACTGGGATCATATGTCCCAGCAATTTTTCTTACATCACAGGTGATGCATCAAAGGTGATGCATCACAGGTGATGCATTACTGGTGATGATGTAAAAAACCGAATGGAGCTCTGGAAGACTATTACATATCTGAAATTGAAGCTTGTGTAAAGAAAACGTTTTCGGAAGTTATAAGCGAAAGTCCTTTTCAATCAATAGATGAGTGCATGACGAAGGCCGTTCCTTGCCAAAGCAGTACATGCCAATGCAGCCTACAAAACCTGGTGTGAGAATGTGGCTGCGGTATAATGCTAAGACCGGATATACTAATGACTTACTTTAAAATTTATACCGTTAAATGCTAGTGAACATTCCGTTTCCAGAGTTCGGAACATATATAAAAAATTTAAGAGAAACACCAATTTTCGGAGGACACTTGGATCGCGGGCATAGCCAATTTCAAATGAGTGCTGATAGTTTATCAGCTGTAAGATGAATGGACTCTAAGGATGTATTGTGCATATTCCAGTTTAAGTTCAGGTGCTGAGAAAGCTATGAATTTCTGATTGTTTTTCATATAAATAAAAAGAAAAATGTAAATTGATCAAAGCAATTTAATGCTTACTTTAGCTTTATTGGGACACAATGCCCCACCGGAAACCTTATTGGGATTTTATATCCCAGGATAAAGGAAAGGATCTCCGAGTACTCATGTTTCCCAAACATCTTATATATTAGCGGACATCACACTGAATTTTGTTGCCCAGATCATCAAGAGTATCCGATATTAATACCACCCATATGTACAGATAACAATGTTGGTTCCACAGCCCTATGGGACAACATACAACATTAAAATCCACTCTACTCTCACAATGCCGCTCGGAAATTGTCAAAAGCTCTTGATTGAGTGTGTCATTCATAATCTGTCTTCTGTCCTCAATCTTAACGAGGCCAGGCCTACGCTGGATTATGGTAAAAGTTTGACCAAGGTCGTTAAGAAAGCTAAGAAACGGAGAGGGATAAAGAAAAGAACCTTGTGGGAACCCCTATTCCAGCTGAAACTCGTTTGAGGATGCACCATCTATATGAACACGTATGGTGCGATCTCTGAGAAAGCTCGAAGTAAATCCAGTGAAGCCATTACCGACAACAAAAGCAATTATCTTTGAGACAAGTGCGTCATGCCACAAACGATGGATCGCCTTGTAAATATCTAGAGCAACAACTTTATCTTCGACAAATTTGCCAATAGAACGACACCAAGGATCGTAAAGAAACGCTGACAGTTCTCTGTAGAACGACTTCTACGAAGGCCATACTGGCGATCGTTAAAAAGTGAATGGGACTTTTGATATATAAAAATATGGTAATTAATCATGCTGTCCATCACATTCTAGAGAACGGAGCATATTGCAATTAGGTGGTAATTTTCAGGGTTAATACGAGCACCCTTTTTATGGATTGGCGGGACACTGACAATCTTTCAGCATAAAGGGGAAGACTCCCGCAAGGCTCGGCGGGCTAAAAAGGTTAGCCAATGGCCGCGAAAGCATCAAAGAGAACTGTTTCATCGCCAGTGCTAGTATACAGTCTGGCACCGCTGACTTATTTACATTGAGATCACCGAGAACCCTTTTAGAAAACTCCTTAAAAAAAGTCGAAATAAATTGTTTGCTTCAGTATTTGTAACGGTAAATTGTTCGTATCCGTTTTACTGTACTTTATATATACATTATTAATATCGGAAGGTTTTTATATTAAGCGGGTTAACTCACAATTCTTGTATAGTTAGTAATCTCGCTTTAAATTTAAGCGATTTTTGTCGTTTTTAAAACTTGTGCATTTAGTAGAAGCTAATAAATATAATATATATATTTTTGTTTTTTGAAAATATGACTTGTACCACTTTCATAATGAACCCTTCAATTCAGTTATTATTTAATTCCTGATAATTTGGTTTTGTTGATATTTAGTTATTTTTTTTTTCAAATGTCAGATATTAACTAAATGTTCTCAGCCTGTTTATTTTTCGTTTCGGTCGTTTTTGTTGTTGTTGTTGTTTTTGTTTCTAAAATTTTAAATTTAAATCAATTTAAACCATTTGTTGGCACATTCATCTATCAGAACTTAAATGCTTTTCATTAACAAATTTCATAATGTTAATTAACCAAATGATTTTGAACTTGACAATGATCCAATGAGATCATTTATTTTTCTTGTGTTGACTTGCAAAAAAAAAAAAAAAAATACAAATCTTTTTAGACCAAAACCGACAAAAAAAAAAAAAAAAAATACAGGGTAGGGGCAAAAACCATCATCTAAATTTCTTTCGTTATAACTTTTGTTTCAAGTGAAAAATCATTTGGTTTTTTAACTGATTATGTGTACTCATATTTCTAAATTTTGTTTCAAATTAATTTTGGAAAATTAAATCTGGCAAATGGCCGCCGTCGGCGTTGATACAAATTTATGCTCTTTTGATTACATTTTGTCTAACTTTGTGCAGCATTTGTGGTGTCACGTTGTCAATTTTGGCTCGAAAGTTCACTTACACCAAAGACTTCAAATATTAACGGGTGAATAAGTTCGCGAGAGTCAAATTGGGAGATCTGGCTGGCCAATTCAAATCACGGAAACTCGCTGGGAGGGCATCCTTCAAAATACACATTGTATCGCGTACATAATGACAAGTCTCCCCGTCCTGTTGGGACCACATGTCCTGCAAATCCATATCTCCAACTTCCGAAAAGAAAAATTCAGTTTGCATGGCTCTATAGCGGTCGCCGCCAGCTCCTACAAAAAAAAAACTTCCAATCATCTATTCCGACGTAACTGCACTCCATACGGCGACTGAGAGGGTGTAAGACTGCTTCTTGGAATTTTGTGGATTTCCGTCCGCCAGAACTGAGAATTTTACTTATAGACCTGGCCGTTGAGATAGATAGAAGATTGCTGATGATCAATTTTGGTGGAAAAAATCAACTACTTCGTTGTCAATTTCCAAAATCGCGATCCAAATCCAAAAAAGCGATTTATTGTTATTCAGTATAAATTTTACACTCGAAAGTCAAAACCAAACTAGCATACCCAGAAAACTTTGGTGCGATATTCTCATGCGTTACCTTGTAATGATAGCTCGTTACCTTTTTCATTATTTGCAAGCATAAAGTAATAAGTTACTGATTATTGATTACGTAATTTATGATTTTTAAATGTAAAGTAATAATTGAAATATTTTTGAAAATATATTTTTAGATACATTACTTTGTGTTTTTTTTTGTAAGCAAAAGGGTAATGTATGTTTGTTTTGACAAACATTTAAGTTTAAAGCAATCGAATACTATATGCGTCGATAGTTCAGTGGGTAGAGTTCTTGGCTGGCAACCAGAGTTCCCTGGTTCGATTCCCATCTTGACCACATTATTTTAAATAATGTTTAAAATATTTGTAATAATTTTTTTTAATAAAAATTCCTCTTTATAAAATCTATTTTTAGACACATTACTTTTTCCATTCTCGTAACCATATAAGTAACCCCTTACATTATCACCTCTAAAGTAATGGGTATATACATTACTTTGAGGCTCATCACCTGTAAAATTCATCAATGAAGTAAGGTGTAAAGTAATCCATGAGCCCCTATGGCTACACATTACTTTACACATTATTTGGTAATGTGTGGTTTTGCTGGGTACGATGCAAAAATAGCAGCACCTTCCAATACTTATTGCTCCACCTAGTAATATAAATTTTTACAAATAATGGTACAAAAATAAATAAATTTTCCATTTCTTGTATTTGAAATTATTTTTGTTTTTATATTTCTCAAATGCTAAATGTTGTTGGTATTTATGTCTAACCATAGAAATTAAAATATAAAAACAGAACTTGTTAATTACATCAAAAATATTAACACAAATAATTTGCTGATACTCATACTTCCTTATGACAAAACTGTCACAAAGACTTAATGGAAAATATTGTTTTTTTAAGAAAATTATAATTTTTCTTCTTTGCTATTTTATTAAAAACAACAAAAGGCTTTCAACGTATTTTCTTTTTTATCTTTTTTTGTTCAAACAGTTAAAAGAGGCTGTCTGTCATGTGTATGCTGTTTCTTCTTAGTTAACCCCCACATGTACCCGTTTAAAAAAATATATTTAATAAGCACTAAAATTTTTTTTATTTAATTTGTTGCTGTTTATAAGAAGTATTAAAAAAAAGTTTTGGTTTTGTTGTTTGGTAGGTTTATTTTGTTTTTGTTTTGTACAAATAATTCTCATTAAATAAAACTATAATTATTTTTGTTAAATAGTAATGACTATAATCTTTTCTATATTATATACAAATTTTTAGGTAAAATATAAATTTTAATGGGTTTTAATTTATTATAATACTTATTTAGTTTTAAATACTACATTGAAATTCATGCTCTGTTACCTTATTTAAACATTTAATTTGAATACAATGTTATATGAGATTTCCAAAGAAAAATATTTCACAAATATTTTCAATTATAATCTTATTTATCTTGGAAATTATGAATTTTCTTTTGGGTTTTAATACATTTTCAGGTACATAACATTATAATGTGTTCAAAATTCCATAAAAAGAAGACATTATAAATGTTTATCTTGTTTTTATTTATCTAAATTTCATAATTATTTTTGTTTTGTTTTTTCCCACACCATTTCTTTAAAAAATATATTTTTTTTTAAGGTTTTTATTTTCTTAAATTATATTTACCATTTTTTTTTCTTCTTTTTAATGCTAAATAAACTTATTTTTAGCTTGATTTAAGTGTTTATTGTGCGGTTGTTTTATTATATTTGTTTGTGTTCCTTTCTGTCATGTTACAATTCTGTTAACATGAAATATTTTTAAATTACCTAAAGCTGATTTTTATCTTTTTAAGTTTTTTTGGTTTAAATATCAATTTACTAAATGATTTTTTTTCTATTTTTCTTTTTAGGTAAGTTTGAAGAATTTATAGCTTCCGTTTGTTAATTCATTTTCTGGGAATTCTTAATTATACCTGGGAATATAATTATAATATTAAAAGGTAAAATTTAAATGTAAAATATAAGTTAATAAATTATCTTAAAAAAAAAATTCTGGATTTTGAGCACTTTTTCTAAAAGTTATTACACTCACCAAAAAAAGTCTGTAATGTCAACTGAAAATTTTGCTGTTATTACGGGAAATTCTGCTAATTTGAGCCCAGCGGTATTTTTTGCTAATCTTAGCAACACATGTCTGCTGACGTGTAGTACAATGAAATTAGTAGAAAAATTAGTAGCTGCTACTAAATTTTAGTAGACTTTTTGTAAAGTGGAATTTAAAATCTGTTTGCTAAAATCAACAAAAAAAATTACTAAATATTATTAATATTAGTAAAAAGCTTTGAATTTATTTTTTTTTATCGAGCATCAAAAATTTTGATTATATTTTTTAAATAAAGAATTAATCATTTTGTTTTAATTTGGTAATTTCTGTTTTGAAAAATATTTTGGTCAGTTTTTTTTTTTTACTTTTAAGGTTTAATTTTAATTGTTTTTAGGGCGGATTTTTAGAACTAAAAAACATTTTTTGTGCTATTTTAAGTGGATGTCCTCTTTTTAGACATGAGTCGGTATCTTCACTTCCGATACCTTTTTAAATATATGTAACATTTTAAGGAAATTTAAGTTTGTAGGTGTAAGTTTTAATTAGAAATAACATTTCCTTCAATATCCACGTTTTTAAAATAAGTAAAATTTGTAAAATGATTTCTGAAATTAGCAACAAAAATTTGTAAATATTCTGTTAAAATTCTGTAATTTGTAAAATGTAAATAGCAAAAAGATTTGCTAAAAATAATTTTTTACTAAAAATCAGTACAAAAATAGTAGAGTGGGATTGAAAACCATTTACAAATTTTTCTACTAACTTTTTTTTCTGAGTGTAATGCAGTTAAAAAACATCTTTTATAAAATTTATTAAAAAACAAGTAAGAGTGCTATATTTGGATATGCCGAATCTTATATACCCTTCACCATGGTTGGAAAAAAACTGAAGTTTATATATGGACAAATTTAAATACAGAGTCTTTAAGAGAAAATTAACCATTTAGTTTGGTGATAAAACTTGGATTCGGGAAGATTTATGTTTCCCTGAAATAGGTATTTTAAAAAAAATTATGTTTTGGTCATAACTTTTCTGAATCCATGTTTCCGAGTTTTTCAGCAAATATGTTCTACTAAAGATTTTCGATCTTTTGATATATAAGACGTATCCATAGCTCATATTACAGCTCTAAAATTTTAGTTTTTATAAAAATTTTTTATGTTTTTAGTCCATTTATGGAGTATTTAATTACGGTCTTACCGTTCTTAACATATAAATTAATCTATTTTGTACATGGTTGGCATTCAATACCTTTTCATAATAACGGTAGTTGCCTACCACATCCACTTTAAGACCGATATGAAAATTTGAAAACCGTGGTTTCATTAAAGGCATTTTACTTTTTATATAATCGGGTTTATTGCGCTATTTTACCGGCATAATTTTTAAATATCTTAAACTACCTTTAAAATAACGCTAAACTACCGAAACACCGATTTATAACGGTATTTTGCAGATATAACAAAATGTAACAAGTAATATTATGAAATAAAACCCGTGATATTAGAAGACACATATCGTTATTGGAATCATGGTTTTAAAATTTTCGTATCGGTTCTGATCAGAGCGTGGTTGACAACTACCGTTATAATGAAAAGGTAGTGCTTACCAACCGTGATTTTGTGCCACGCCCAATTCACCTATACTGCCCACATTTGGTCAGATGTTGTGTATTAATAACCAAGATGCTTGTACCTTAATTGGAAACTTTTCATCTTTCCGTTCTTCAAATATACAGAAAAACTGACCGACATCGTTAAGTCAATTGTATATGTACGTATTTGTAATGTTAAAAAAATATAAATAAAACAAAAAAATAGTCTTAAGAAAATATAAAAAAAATTGTACCAAAAAGGTTGAATAGACGGGGATCGATCGCGCGACGAAAAGAAAAAAAATCTATTTGTGAGAAAGCGCTTAGACCACTGAGCCATTGAATGACATACGCAATCATCGTTAATAGATGTAAATTAACAGTTTTCGTTTAATATAGATTCGTTTGGTTTTTAAATGTTAAATCTTTGTATGTGTTTGTTGTTTGTGTATAAAAGGTGAAGAGGTGAAAGAAAAGAAGTTCAACAAATGGATGTGTTTGTTATGCGTAAAATTCAACATACATATTAATAAAAAAAAAAAGGTAGTCGTGGTTTTTTGCTCATATCTCAGCAATTTATGTACCGATCTTGCTGAATTTCAATAGCAAAAAGAAATGGATCACATGTAATAGAAATATATAACAATCAAGTCTTCATCATGTCTGGGGTCTTCGGAAAACCAATTTCAACACATAGACGGACATCGTTAAATCAACTTCGCTCTTCATATATATATATATTTTAGGGTGTAAGATCAATATTGTAGAAATTACAAACGGAATGACAAATTTATATATATCCGTTTTTACCACCTGTGGTGAAGGGTATAAAAAAAAATAACTAAAGCGGTACTGCCTTTTATAACATTTTTAATATGTAGTTTGATTTTTTTTTGTATGCATTTTATATGCTTTATAATTCTCGTTTTCTTTTTTGTAATATATTTTTTTTACAAAGTGTCTCTAAAATATAAAAAATATAGGAGTTTAAATTTTTTGTTTTTTTACAACGAATTTTTAGCCTCCGTGTATTTACAAAAACAAAGCAAATCATATATTACACGCTAAAAAAACGCCGTGCTGGAAATATAATATGCTGGTAATATACATATATTTGGAAACCGCCGCATTTATATACAATATGTTTGCCGGTAAATATAATATGTTTGCTTGAAAACACATATATATTTGGATCCTTGTTTGCCTGGAAACATATGTATAATAACCATAAATATAAAATACTTGGAAATATACTTCAAATATACATATGGTAGTTTCTGAACAAATATATATTTGCCTGTAAACATATTCTGAAATATCTTTTTCCTGCCTGTATTAGCCAGGCTATTACAAGTATTTCCTTGCCGTAAAATATCTCCTTAGAATCCGAAGTTAAAGAATAGTAAGAGACTCCAGAAAAAAGTTTATTTTGCTTCATTCGTGTCTTCATACGTGTAGTTAATTTGTTTTTCAAATAAGATCAATGACGTTTCTAAAATTGGAAGACCAAAAATAAAAAAAAAAAATGTTATACTTTGGTTTAAGTAATATTTTAAGTTGCCAGAAAAAAGCTAAATTAGAAAAGAAAATATTGAAAATTGTGGTTATACCTGTCAGTTATTTTAATTTTTATTTATTAATTTATTTGACTATTCCATACAACAAGATTTATATCTTATGATTACATTATGGGAATTAAAAAGATAATTACATAGTTTGCAAATAAAAAAAATTTGATTTTGTTAAAATAAAAATAATAATTAAAAAAATAAATAAAAAATGAAAAATACATTAAAGAATATTTAGGGCGGGTAACTTATCTAATAAATAATCAGAGTAAATCGTTAACTGTATACGTTTCCATTTAAATTTGACATTTATAACTATGGTTAGGTATAAACCTTTGATTATTCTGAGATAATTTAGCAGCTCTTAATAAAATAATAATATTTAAAAATAAAAAGGAAAATATTTAGTGTTTAATCTTAACCAGAAGTTTTGAATGAAAATTATTAAGATATCATTGTTAACGAGAAAAATTTTTTGTTTAATCTCTCTTGAAATTTAATGCGTTTTGTTTGTTTGGATATTATTAGAAAAATCAAGTTTTTACTGTAAATTTTAGTATATTTTTTTTATTGTAAGTAGTTTTTACAGTATTTTCTGGGTTTTGTTTAACAGTTAAAAATAAACACATTTTTAATTTAAATAAAATGACATTCTACACCTTTTTAATATACATTTTAATCTTATTATTGTAACTGTAACATAATTCTTTGAGTGTATATATTAAACCTCTAAATCTGAGCACTTTGCTATACAAACACCTTAGATTCTTAAAACAATTTGCTTTTTCTAATCCAGCTTCTAAAAGGTTTTTGCTATATAAAACACTTGATTCTAAGCATTTTCTTCTATATAAAAATCAAACGTTCTTTGTTTTGTATAGAGAATTTTTAGATTCTGATCACTATTTTCTTAAAAAAAAATCTATGATTTGTACCAACTCCTTAGATTCTGAACACTTTTTGGTAGAAAAAAAAAACTTAACTTCTAAGGGCTTTTTTCTAAAGAAATACTTTTTGATTTTGAAATTTTTTTTTTATAGAAAACTGATTCCGAGTACATTACTCTAAGGAAAAACCCCGCCATTTTTAAGCTCTTCATTTCTCACCAACTATCATCTCTCCTCTATTCTCTTTCCAAAGAAAGCAACACATTAAATAGTAGGACGAATTTCCTGTGTGTTGCTTCTCTTAAAAAAAACCTCTTCGAATTTGAATACTTTTTCGTAAAAAAATCCCTGAAATTCTAAGCATTAATTCCTAAAAAAAAACTTTTTTATTCTAAACACTTTCTCCTTTGGAAAAACTGTGCATCGTAGGTACAAGCCGCCGACACGAACTTTTTTTCTAAACCGAAGCCGCGCCATCCCTATTGGCTTGAACTGGCTGGTGGTTGAGCTCATGCTGACCAAAGAACTGCAAAATCAACTTTTTTCTTGATTTAATCATAAACAAAAATTCTTGTTCACATTTAATAATTCAACAAAATTCACTGTAGAATAAAATCAACATCATGTTACTGAACGCGTAATTGGTATCAGTGTGAATCATCTGTCGATTAATTTTTATGCAAATGTAATCACTCAACAAAAAGTCAGCGTTGAATAAATCAGAAAAAACAACAAACAACGCGTATGAGTGTAATCATAATCAAAACAAAATAGAAACACATTTCATAAATGTACATTAGGGTGGAACTTAAATCAGCTTTTTTAGAATTTTTATTAGTAATACAATACTAAAAATATTCTTCCTTGTGATATAAAAATATTTTTTTGGAAAAAAAAATTTAGGTCGATATCTCAGGCTTGCCTAATCCGGAAAAATTTAAATATTGTCTAAATTTTTTTTCATCTATTTTGATTGGAAAATTAGGCAATATTTAACTTTAACCGGATTGAGAGAGCCTGAGATATCGACCTTAATTAAAAAAAAAATCCACAAAGAACAATATTTTTGGTATTACTAATAAAAATTCTAAAAAAACAGATTTTAGACCCACCCTAATTTATGAAATGTGTTTCTACAAAACCACCCCCTTTTTATAGATAAGAAACTATTTTGTTTTAATTATGAATACACACATACGCTTAATTTATTGCTTTTTCTGATTAATTCTACATCAAAATAATTATTGTTGACTCAAACGAACAGAATAAATTCAATGGTATAAAAACGACCGATGATTATTAATCGGTGACAACAATTTGCACGTCGTTTGATTGATTTAAAATCATTAACAAATATGTGTGTTGGAGTATATTCAACGTTTGAACGCAAACACATATTTATTCTTGTGTTGATTGCGTATGAACGTTTTGCAATCAGCATTTGCAGTTCTCTGATGCTGACTAAGCTGTCGCCTGGCTTTTGGCTTTAGCCACCGCAATTATGATTTGGCTTGCATCTCTGCACTTTTTTCTAGGCACTGATAACAGTCGTTATATAAAAATGTCAAAATAACTAAAAAAAAAGAAACAAATGTCAAAATAACTAAAAAAAATGTCAAAATATCAAAAATTTTGGTAAAATAAACTAATATTGGTTTATTTTAATTTTTTTTGTTGTTGTGACATTAATTTCGTATTTTCGGTCCCAAGCATTATTTTCTTTAGAAAAAACATATTGTAAAGAATATTACTAAAAGAGAAACCATACGATTTTGAAAACTTTTTTCCTACAGAAAACCCCTTCGATTTTGAGCTCTCTGTAAAGAATAAATTTTGTATTCCAAGCACTTTTTCTTATGGAAAGAGCTTCAGTAATTTTTCCTATAAAACACTTTTTTGTATAGAAAAGTCCACAATTTCCTATAGAAAACTTCTCAGACACTAAACACAATTTTCTATAGAAAAATTCTTAGATTGAGAACATTTTTGCTACAGAAGAAATCCTCTTAAATTTAACCCAGTCAGCAAAATACAAACAGGAAATCCCTGGCAAGGTACAAGTACTGATAAAAAGTACTTTCATTAGCTAAAAAGGCCGGCTGTGAAAAAAGCACCGGAAACGTACACTAGAGAACAAGTAATAGGGTATACAAATCATAGCACGCACCACATCTCTAATTTAAATTACTAAAAATATCTCTACTATATCTAAGAAATTTTATAGTTTTAAAAATATTTATTAAAAGAACTACTCATAAAAGTTTATAAAAAAAAAAACCAACAAAACCTTGAACAATTTTCAAAACCATTATTTTCCTGGAAGCCTTAAATGCTCTTTAAATGTTAATTTATAAATACCACTATTAAGTAAAAGTTTTAAAGTTTGCTGGCAGTAAAATTTATATTTTCTTAACTTATGTTATGTTGTTTATTATCTTTAATTGAAAATTTTATTTGCGCTGTAACTTTTGCGTTATAGTTGAAAATTAATTCAGGTATTGGTACATTTATTTGGTTAAATATTGACAAATACAGCAAAAAAAGGAAAAGTTTACATACTACGCCTTTTATTTACCAACATACATACATATGTAAATCGATTACATACCCGCCTTTATAGTGTTTATTTTTTTAATATTTTTCGTTTTTGTTTATGAAATTTTTTCATAGTTTATTTATCTTTTATAATTTGTTTGTATGTAATAATTTTGTAGAAAATAACTACATATTTTTCAAATTTTTTATATTCAAAATAATTTGTGATGTAAATTAAATTGAAATTACAGAAAAAAACTTAAACTATGAAAATTACTTAACTAGGGTTAATATGGGTAATTTTTTAAAATGTATAGCTTTCAATGAATATTTGTGTAGTTTTCAATGAATATTTACACATTATTGCGTGATTTATATGAAATAAATATCAGACAACTTGACAAAATTAATGAAATAAAATATAATTTGTCACTATTAAAACTATTTAATTAGATTTAAAGTGTGTATTTTCACCCTTTTTTGTATTTTTATTACAATAAAAAGGCAATAGAACAAAATGTGTAATTTTAAACAAATATTGTGTAAAAATTTCGTGATGTATATGATATGAAAATTAAAGTCAATTTTACAAAATTTTGTAAGAAAATATACTTTGCCACTTTTTTGAAAATGTGTGTAATTTTAAACTTTTTTGTATTTTGATCACAATTAAATTAACACAAAACAAAATGTGATACTTTCAGTTAATACTTTTTCCCCCTTTTAACTTTAAATGTGTAGTTTTCCATAAATAATGTATAAATATTGTGTGATTTAAATGCAATGGATATTAAAGACAACTTTACAAAACTTATTAAATACAATATACTTTGCCACTATTAAAACTATTTCATAAGTTTTAAAGTCTGTAATTTTAGACTTTTTCTTATTTTTATTAAAATAAAAATGCAATAAAACAAAATGTGTAATTTTAAACAAATATTGTGTAAATATTTCCTGATGTATATGATATGAAAATTAAAAGCAATTTTACAAATAAATTAAAAAATATATACTTTGCCACTTATTTGATACTGTGTGTAATTTTACACTTTTTCCTATTTTGACCACAATAAATATATCATTAAACAAGAACACCATAAAACAAAATGTGTAACTCTCAATAAATACTTTTTCCCCCCTTTTTTAAAAATCAAATGTAGAATTAAAACTTTCATTCATTTTTCTTATTTTAAACAAAAAATGTTTAAAATTTCACAGTACAACTATACTGTTTTTAATGAAGACATGTGGTTCAACAGAAATGATTTTCCGTTAAGAATGTTATTTTTAACAAAAAATGTGTAATAACAGCAATTTTATAAATTATAATCGTTTTTGTAATTTGGAGAATCTGATTACGGAATTCTGTATTTAAACTTTTCCTGGTTATTTTTTTTTAAACTTAAATTTTATAAATTGTTATTGCAGTCTTTCTTAATGAGTAAATTTCACATTAAACCAATTAAGAAAAAAATAGTTTAATGAAGTCATAACATGAAAATAATATTAAGTCTTTTAAGTTTGTTGCAAAATTTAACACACCCATAACAAATTGTTTTTTATGCAGTTATGTGGGTTTGTATTATTTTGTACTTTCTTCCAAGAACTCTTGGAAATTTAGCTATAAAATAAGACCTTATTAAAAAAGTTTGCTTTTTTACATAAAATTTTCCAGTGTTTTTTTTTTTGTGCCTTCCTTATTCTGTCGTATAAATAAAATATAGTTTAAACAGTAGTTTAGAACTACATTTACATTTTTCCATCTATTTAATTTATTTTTTCACAACACAACTTGAGGTTGGTAAAATGAATTTCTTGCTTCAATCTTTAGAAGGGCGTGCCAACAATTACTGGGCATCAGCAGCTATGAAACTCTTATACACTTTATTTTAAATTATATGCAACATTATGCACAAGTCATAGTTTTTATAGTTAAATTGTTAGTTAAAAAAAAAACGTTGCTTACTATTATTTACTACTCACAATACCAACCCAACCAATGTTTATAAAATCGTTTTTATTTTCTATAGATTTGAAAGAAAAATTTATGTTGCATGAAAATTTTGTTAGTTATTTGTTTGTTACTTTATTTAAAAATTGTTGCTGGCAATAGTTATTATATTATTTATTTTTGTTTGTATCTTTTAAAAAAGTATCTTGTAGTTTGGAGTGTACCATTGGGTTATTAGTTACAAAAGTTTAAAGTATTTTTATATTTGTTAGGTATTTTTTTTTAAGATTTTTTTCAAATATAAATCATAAAAAAGTTATTTTCCAAACGAAAGCACTTTATGCATACATATTTAAATGGTATTTTAATAATAATTATACAGACCTAGAGTATCTCAAGTGTTTTATTTCCGCTTTTATGGTCAAGGTCTTATCAAAATAAATGTTTCTGTAAAAATCTTGTGTACAGAGTCCGTCCAAATGTTTGGTTTTGTTTTTGACAACTAAACGACATCATGCAACTATTTGGGTTTCGTCTCATTTAAAAAAAAATCTTCAAATTTGATGTACAGTCAACCAAAAAAATGTTGTACACTTATATTAACAAATTTTGAACCATATTATTTCTGTAGATTGTTAAGCAAGCTCAGCTAAACAAAAAGTAAATCAAAGCTTATTTAATTGACTAATTTTGGCTTTTTTATTTCAAACTCGTAAAGTTACCCATTAGAGAATTGTTAACATAACCTCAAAAATACTACAATTATTCAGGCAAAAAAAAAAAAAAACTTGTACACTGCAAAATTTAAAAAAAAAAAAAAAAAACCAAACGAACCAAATCTAACTGTGTTTACTGATTATTGTTTTACTAAATTTGAAGCTGTTTTACAAGTTGATGTCATTTATATGGATTTGTCAAAAGCATTTGGTCACATGTGACTTTATTGAATAAATTACGTAGTTTAGGCATTCATTCAATTTTTATTTGCAAAATAAAAAATGTATAGTTAAGATAGAAGGCTATGAATCGTCTCCATGCATTCAAACTTCTGGTGTAACTCAAGGGAGTATATTGGGGCCTTTGTTGTTTAATATCTTTATAAATGATGTACAAATAGACATTTTTAAGAAATTTACAGTTTCTTTTTTACGCTGATGATTTGAAAGTATTTTCCAAAATTAAAAGCTTGGATGATGCTTTTAAGTTACAAAGTGATCTTTATAATCTTAATATATGGTGTGCTAATAATCAATAAAATTTTAATATGAATAAGTATTTTAATATGTCATATACAAGAATACGTAATCCTATAAATACTTCATACATAATTGGTCTTGAGTTAGTTAATAATGTTGATCAGCGACTCGAGCGAATCATACACTTTAGGAAAATGACTATCCGAAATTCCTTTTTCACAGTTGGTGAATGATTATCCGTACAATATTTTTAGAATTACTCTTAGTAACCATCTTCGATTTTCCAAGCTTCAAATTGACAGGAATTTCGCATAGTAATTTTCCTTAGAGTGTGTGATATAGAAGCCTGTTCAAAACCATCAGTTGTTTGTGGGTTGGCTCCAGAGAACTGCATTTGCTGATTGCAAAACGTTCATACGAAATTAACACAAGAATAAATATGTGTTTGCGTTCAAACGCTGAATATACTCCAACACACATACTTGTTGATGATTTTAATCATCGGTCGTTGTTAAACCATTGATTTTATTCTTTTTATTCGAGCCAACAATAATTATTTTGATGTAGAATAAATCAGAAAAAACAACAAACAACGTGTATGAGTATAATTATAATTAAAAGAAAATAGTTTCTTATTTATAAAAAGGGGGTGGTTTTGTAGAAACACATTTCATAAATGTTATATGTATATTAGGGTGGGTCTAAAATAGTTTTTTTTTAGAATTTTTATTAGGAATACCAAAAAAATTGTTCTTTGTGAAATTTTTTTTTTTTAATTTAGGTCGACATCTCAGGCTCGCCCAATCCGGTTAAAGTTAAATATTGCCTAATTTTCCAATCAAAATAGGTGAAAAAAAAATTAGATAATATTTAAATTTTTCCGGATTAGGCAAGCCTGAGATATCGACCTAATTTTTTTTCCAAAAAAATATTTATATTTCACAAAGAAGAATATTCTTATTACTAATAAAAATTCTAAAAAAGCGGATTTAAGTCCCACCCTAATGTAAACAATATCATTTATGAAATGTGTTTCTATTTTGTTTTAATTATGAATACACTCATACGCGTTGTTTGTTGTTTTTTCTGACTTATTCAACGCTGACTTTTTGTTGAGTGATTACATTTGTAGTAAACATAATCAGTGAATTTTGTTGAATTATTAAATGTGAACAAGAATTTTTGTGTATGATTAAATCAAGAAAAAAGTTGATTTTGCAGTTCTCTGGTTGGCACTCCCTCTAGCACTGATCTTCACAATTTTTTCCATTTAATAATATTAAATTATGATCTCGAGCCTGATAAAATTTAAAAAATATATAATTTTCTGAAAAACATTTACAGACGTATATAATAAAACTAGTATTTATGCACATTTTTTACCCATGTGTAATTTTCAACCATAAATGTGTAGTTTTAAACAATAGATGTGTAATAAACAGCAATTGTTCAGCTTGAGACTAACATATCATGTGTAATTTTCAACAATGAATGTGTAATTGAGAATTTTGTTAAAAATTGCTTTTTCATTAGATTCGAAATCTAGTTTTAACTTATATATAATAGCACAAAGTACCATATGATCGAAAACTAGTTTAAACTACATATGGAGCCTATCTCTGAAATTTTTCTCCGAAAATTTGTACTCAATATAATAAAATATATAAAATTTTTTTACGAATTGAAGAATTACTTGATAATAAAAATTCTCGTATTAGTGGGTAAATGTTATTTTCTGTTAATATGTCATAAAAAAATAAATAGATTATATTACGACGACAAATCGCTCGATGACATATCGACATTTTGCTTCTCATCCAAAAATGTTAAAAAAAAGCATTTTTCGTTAGCGACCCAGTTGTGATTAATCTCTAGTGAAAGGGCCTGACAATATATCATTCATTATACCGGTATTTGACGGTATGTGTAATTTTCAACAGTGAATGTGTAATTAAAAATATCGCGAAAATTACTTTATTTGAATTGTAAATTGTCTCTTAACTGCTTAAAACACCAATCATTCGTTAATATAAATAAAAAAAAGTTTAATTATCAAAATTTGTATCGATAATTTGACTAAAAAACTATTTTTGTTTTGTTTTTTTTTTTTAATATTTAAAAATGTACTAAATGTTGTTCATTCCGGATATATAATACTGCTTTAAAATAACAAAAATCGATATTAAAGATAATGATAACTAAAACACCTGATGCTTGCTGTCAAATTAAAAATACCAACAAGACATAATTGGAACAAACATGCTTTTAAAAAGAAAATTAAAATCGTCTAAATAATATAAAGAAAAGCAGGTATTTAACATGAAGTTAAGGAAAATGAAATTTAAACAAATATCTAATTATTATATTTATTACTACAAAAAAATATAAAAAGTAATCATTTTTTCAAACATGACGATATTCAAGCTATAAAATCTCAAACCCAACCATAAATGTAAAGTTTATTAAAAATATAATAAAGAAACACCTTGTAAAATTGTTTCAACTTAAAAGGAATATACGGAAAACGTGTAAATTTCACAATTAAATGTTTTCTTTTGTTACAAAAAAAAAATATCATTAAAAATTTATTTAATTTATTTATAGTTTAAATTTTTCTTAACAAAGAATTTTGTTTATTTTGTTATTTTTATTTAAAGTTCAAGGAAATGAATAAAATAGAAAATATATATTTAAACATATATTATACTTACATACATATATAAATATATATTTATTAGTATTGACAGTTTTGTTTTAAAAACACCAAAAAAATTTTAAAAATTTATACAAAACTAATTACTTTTTGTCTCATCAAATGAATAGTTTTTCAAAGCAAATCAAAAAAAATATATATATAAAAATATATTTTGTGAAAAATAATCATAAATCTTTTAATCTTAAATTAAATTATAATTTTTTTCTTCTAAACAAAACACGAACATATCTTTTTTGTTCATTTTTGAAATTTTCAATGTCATGAGATTTTCACAAAATTTTTTTATTATATCTGAGGATTTTTGACAAAAGAACTTAAATTGACTTTTGCATGAAATTGATTAAGAGATCAGTGAAGTGGTCTTTATGAAATCCCTGCTGGAATGGGGTTAAAATAGAATTGAATCCTGTAAATAGGTTTATGAAATGTAAAAGGCATAACAATGTCACCATTGAATTTTTTATATATTTAAGTTTTAGAAATTGAATTTAAGTTTTAGAAAATTGAATCAAAGTTTCGGTCAGATTTAAAAAAAAAAAAAATAATTGGATAGAAAATTTTCTCATCAAATCCTTAGAGGTTTCATAGAATCTTCTTTTGGAAATTTCCATTTAAAAAATTCTGTCCAAAAAAAGAATGAGTAAAATTTCTAAGTTTTTTTTAGGAAATTTTCCAATAATTGGATTCCAGAAATTGCACTCTACGGATTTGTTAAGGAAATTTTCGATCAGACTTAAATATTTCCTCTTAAACAAATTTTTACAGACAATTTTTCTTGTTTACTCTCCACAAAAATAAGTTCTTTTGTCAAAAGGCCACAGATATTAGGTCTGTTTGAGGTAATTTTGGTTAAAGTCTGGTAAAATGAGAGTAAGCAAAAAATTCTCTCACAAAATCATAAAAATGCTCAAAATACTGCGAACGCACAAAACCACATTTCATACCCGAAAATAAACGTCATATTTATTCAGATTAAAAAAACAGCTTAATAAATTAATATGTTTAAAATGTTAAATAACTACTTACATTTTCAAATGTAAATTTTTTATTTAACTTTAATTTTTTTCACAAATGCAAAACAGCTAATTTATCAGGTGATGATTTGACAGTTTTACCATTTTAACCGAACAAAAAAAAAAAAAACACAATTCTCATTTACCCAACGCAACGAGGGCGGGTGCCCTCGTTAACGTACCTCAAACAAACCGTTTTTTTTGTAACTAAAAATTAAAAATATTAGCCAAAGTAATTTTTGAAAAACTCATAAACAATTACAAAATTAATGTACCTAATTAAAACACGTGAAAAACATCTTGTAAATGCAATAGAGTGTAACCTCAACTTAAAAATAAAAAAAAATAAAAATTCTCACGAAATGACTGATGAAATAAAGGTTGTAAACGAAATGTTGTTTACAAAGTTAAATTTGCATTTAAAAAAAATTATCGTGCAGTTTTGACACATATAAATTAAAAAAATAAATAAACTTAACTTGTAGTAATTTTTATGAAAAATTGAAAATTTTAAAATATCTTCGCTTCCCAAAGTTAAATTTTGTTTGCCCTGGAAGACGCTGTAAAGCGAAAAAGAATTACAAAAATTTTTTATAGAAGTATCTGCAAGTTTGATTTAAAAATTTCCAGTTAATCTGTGACGTATTCCAAATGTATAAATCTCGACCATTTGCTAAAGCTAAAGTTTATGCAAATTTAATATTTTTAGCAAATTTTAAATTAAATTTTCTTATATTCTTGAAAACAACTTCAATAGCCTCATACTATTAACTATATTAACTATATTCTCTAATATTTTAAATTTGCCTACAAAAAATGAAAATCCCTTATATTTGTTTTAATTATTTTGTTGTAATAACTGTCATTTTTATTTTGGCCAAATAAGAATATATGACGTAGTTTAGTTTTTAGTAAGTTTTAGTTTAGTAAATTTTTTATTTAACTTTAATTTTTTTCACAAATGCAAAACAGCTGATTTATCAGGTGATGATTTGACAGTTTTACCATTTTAACCGAACAAAAAAAAAAAAAAAAACACAATTCTCATTTACCCAACGCTCTCATTTACCCAATTTTTGTTACAAGAAACAATTTTGGGAAAGATTGAATTCCCGCGGGTGTCCTCGTTAACGTACCTCGAACAAACCGTTTATTTTGTAACTAAAAATTAAAAATATTAGCCAAAGTAATTTTTGAAAAACACATAAACAATTACAAAATTAATGTACCTAATTAAAACACGTGAAAAACATCTTGTAAATGCAATAGAGTGTAACCTCAACTTAAAAAAAACAAAAAATAAAAATTCTCACGAAATGACTGATAAATAAAGGTTGTAAACGAAATGTTGTTTACAAAGTTAAATTTGCATTTAAAAAAAATTATCGTGCAGTTTTGCCACATATAAATTAAAAAAATAAATAAACTTAACTTGTAGTAATTTTTACGAAGAATTGAAAATTTTAAAATATCTTCGCTTCCCAAAGGTTAATTTTGTTTGCCCTGGAAGGCGCTGTAAAGCGAAAAATAATTACAAAAATTTCTTAAAGAAGTATATTTTTAAACATCTACAAGTTTGATTTAAAAATTTCCAGTGAATCTGTGACGTTTTCCAAATGTATAAATCTCGACCATTTGCTAAAGCTAAAGTTTATGCAAATTTAATATTTTTAGCAAATTTTAAATTAAATTTTTTTATATTCCTGAAAACAACTTCAATAGCCTCATACTATTAACTATATTCTCTAATATTTTAAATTTGCCTGCAAAAGATGAAAATCCCTTATATTTGTATTAATTATTTTGTTGTAGTAACTGTCATTTTTATTTTGGCCAAATAAGAATATATGACGTAGTTTAGTTTTTAGTAAGTTATTAATTGACTTTTTGACAAAGAATACTTTATCTTTATGATCTAAATATATTAATAACGGTTTTTTTTAGTTAAGCCGAAAAAACAACTACGTGACGTTTCATCAATAAAATTTCACATCAAACGCCCACATACAACTTTTACTTTTACACTTAAAGAAATAAATGGTAAAAATAAATTGTAAATCCAATTTGGTAAATATTATGAATAATAATTTTGCACATATTTTTTAGTAAATTCAATTGGTAATCTTATATTAAACAAGTAAAAGCATTAAATTCGGCTTTAACAATTTTTTTTTGCAGAAAAACGTTATTGCACGTGAAGATAAAATTTTGTGGTAAAAAAAATTTTGAAGTGAATATAAAATATTATTCCTCAGCAGACTTATAGAACTTCTAAAGAATTTAATATTTCATTCGTTCTTCAATTCAGTAGTGCAATTCTCTAACTTTTTTTTTTGACGATTTTACCGATTTCGTTAACTAACACTAATTCTCGGTTGGGTTATCGAAAAAGCTATTCTGTATTTTTTGACAAGAAATTATATAAAGTACCGACAAAAATAGTTAACTTGAACTTAAAAAAAATCTGTAGTTAACGATTTTTTTAAATGCAAGAATCGGTAAAAAAAAGTTACAGAAAAACAACGAATTTTATTGTTAATTATCGAATTTTGACAATCTAACTACCGAATTTTGTCGTTAAAAAGTTACGGAATCAACAAATTGTCTATGGAAAGATTGAATTCTCAAACTACAATTTTTGAATGGGAATAATTTCTTAGTTGGTCTCAATCGATTTAATTTTAAAAGACTATTAATTTTTCATCATTCGATTTGTCAATCACTGAATTCAATTATTGGGAATTAATTAATTTTGTTTCATTCGTTTAACTGATTTGGGAATGACATTTGACTTTCTTCAGCCGATTTCAAAATTAAAAAAATAAATGCATTATTAGTTTTAATTGTAGGAAATTAAATATTTTTTTGCACAAATACGATACAAGAAAACCAAAATAAAAAACAAAAATAAAAAAAATAATACCAACATCAAAAAGTCTCCGAAATTGGAAACAATCGCTAAAATTAAAGATTTCCCAAAATAAAAAATAAAAAAATTGCTTAAATTGAAAAATCGCTGAAATCATAAAAAAAACTCGCCAAATTAAAAAAATAACTTTAATTTAAAATAGCCAAAATCCAAAATTTTCTACAATTTAAAAGATGCTCATATTAAAACAAAACTAATTTTAAAATAATCCATACAATTTAAAAATGCCGCGAAAATCGCCAAAATTAAAAAAAAAATTAATCGAATTGAATCGTTAGACTTGGTTAGATTTTTTAATCGCGTGTATCTCGAAAGCTAGTACTTGCATACAGAGAGAGATAGGGCTATATTTAGCGATATAAATTCATTATTATTTAAATTTTGTCAATTTTTTTTACATTTTGGCGATTTTTTTCTTTCTAAATTTTGTCAATTTTTTTAATTTTTTTTTTAATTTTTTTTTATTTGTTCTTTTTTGAATTTGAGCAATATCTCATTTTTGTCTATTTTTAGAATTTTAGATTTTTTAATTTTTGCGATTTTTCAATTTTTGTGATTATTTTAAATTTAACGATTTTTAAATTTTGGCAATTTTTTGAAATTTTGACGTTTTTCGATTTTTGCGCTTTTTTTTAATTGAGACATTTTTGTTTAATTTGAAAATTTTTTTTTATTTGATTTTTTTTTTTTAATTGTAGCGTTTTTTGGTATTTTGTTTTTAATTTGAACAATTTTTTCCAATTTTAGCGCTTTTTATTTTTTAATTTTTTTTTCCTAAATTTTGGCGATATTTTTAAATTTTAAACTTTTGGCGATGTATTTTTATAAATTAAATAATAAATGAAAAAATAAATAATAAATGAAAAAATAAGTAATAAATGAAAATAATAAATAATAAATAAAAAATGATTGATTGAATTCCCAAATTTTAAATAGAATAAGTAAATCCAATGAATTCCAAAAGATTGAATTCAATGATTGATAAAATTGAATGAGATAAAATGATTGAATTCTTTAGACGTGAATCCGATCGAATGAATACCAAATAATGAATTCTCTGCGAATGTTTAAAAAAGAATTCATTCGACTATAAACTAAATCTAATACGACTTTTAGAGAATTCATTCAAAAATAGAATTAAATTTTCATAGGTCTGCACGCTAATATGTAACTGTAGTAAAATACACAAATTTGTATGAAATGGGCAGTTTAGAGGCACCTTTACATTTTCACTCACAACCTTTAAACGCTGGACCGATTTCGTTTATTTCCAATACCAAATTCGTCTTATCAGAGTTTGTCTTAAAGAAGAAAATTTTATAATTATTTGTCTACAACAAAACTTTTTGTTATTAACTTTTAATAAAATTCAATCTAAACTGTAGTTGGTAAAGAATTTGTTCGCTGATGCCCTTAATTAGCGAAATATCTTATTCTGCTTAAGATTTTTACTATTTATATTATGTTTATTTTTTGAGTGTATTGTAATATTACTGTCACTATGAATGATAATAGTACATAGTTAAAAAACGACTATGTAGTATGTAATATGTATATAGTGTATTTTTTTTACTTAATTCCCTTAATATTATGTGTTGTTGTTGCTGCTGTTTTGCGAATAAAATTTGTTACAGCTCATTGAAGACATATTGGATGGCAAATAAATTAAGCTTGTTGCTTTTTTTTTTTTTGTTATTATTATAAGACCATTTCGTTGTTTGTCTCGAAGCTTTCTAACAAATATTCGAGAAGTAAAACATAAGATGGAAATTGTTGCCTATCAAAATAAAATGCCAGGCACGTAAAGCAATTTAAACCAATAATTTAAATTGTCTCAACGACACAAAATAACAATAATAATAATAAAAAGTATCTTTAGAAATACATAGAAATAAAAAAAAAATAAAACATCAACATCATCAGTTAAAAAGGTTTATATGCTGGGTGGGGGAGGGGAGGTTGGGTAGCATGAAAATTTTTATTGGCTTTCAAAATACTTTGCATAATTGCCAATTTTAAATAATTTCCTAAATATATATGTATGTATGTTACAAAGAAAGTTGAGAAATGTTTTGTTTTAAAAAAGAAATTTGTTCATTTTCCAAGTGTTTGAATTTAATTTAATTAATTGAATAACATCGCAGATTAGAAATTGAGAAATTTATTCATTTATTTATTTGTTTGTGCTTGGATTTAAATTTTTTTTTTATTGAAATTGATTTTTAACTGTTAGTTTTTTCTTCTATTCAATATTATTGTATTTTTAAATGTATTTCACTTGTGCTTGTTGGAATCATTCATGTATACCGTTAGAAATTCAATCAACTATTCAATGAAACGGAATTATCTTTAGAATAGTTTTTTTTTTATTGATGGATGGATGGATTTACATATATTTGCATTTTGTGTGTGTGAAATTTTTTGGAAAATATTTATGCTTTTTTTTTTTGATAAATGTTTTAAAAAAATCATAAATAAATTTTAATTAAAAAAAATACGGGTGATTTGAAATCGATCGTATTTGTCGCCGAGGGCCATACTGTTGTTTTCATAATTTATAAAGGGCAAGCAAAAAATGTAATTACCATTTTTAGAAATTTCCTTTGTAAATAGTTTAACTGTCGTTTATTCCAAAACTGATTCTACAAGAACCGATTCCATGAAAAAATTAAACGGAGCTTTAATATACGATAACTGACAGAAATAAGAGTTGATTATTAATTGGAGCAATAGAACCAGCTGCTTTTAAGGATTATGAAATAAAAGAAGTTGCTCTAGATTTATTAGTTATAAGAAAATAATTTGATGGGTTCTAAACAAATTTCTTATTAAGCGTTTTTAATATTTTTATTTCTTTGTTAATACTGTTGCATTATTAATATTTGTTTAAAATTTATAGATTTTTGGCAAAATTTAAAACAAAATTTCGAAAAACTATCTTTCCCCCTAACTTTTCAACAGAATTTCCAAATGAAAAAATATCAATTTATTATAAAATTTTTAAAAATTTCGTTATATTTTACTTTTTTTTCTTTAATTTTTTAACAGATTCAAGTTTTGGAATTTTTTAAAAATTTGTTCTTTTTTTTAGTGAGATTTTTCAGTTTTTTTAGCGATCATTTTTAGGAAAAAAAAATTTTAAACAGTCTCATGTGCAAATCGAAATTTATATGAATATACGAGGGCGGGCCAATAAGTCCGTGACTTTTTGAATGAAACACAGGTTTTTGGATAAGAATTCATTTCACTTTTCAACATAGTCTCCATAAGATTTGTCGAAGTTATCAAAATAGGTATCTGTTTGTGAGATGATTTCATCGTTGGAGTCAAATCTTTTTCCACCGAGCTATTTTTTCATGTTTGAAAACAAAAAATAGTCACACTGGGCTAAATCTGGAGAATAGGGCGGATAAGGGAGCATGGAAACTGCTCATGCGTTTGTGGGCGATTGTGAGCAAACGCGGCACCCACCATGCAGAAAGCTTTCACAAACCCGAGTGATCATTAAAAATTGAAACCACTGAGCCATGTGAGATGCCTATGGGTTCCACAAAATCTCGCACTTTCAATCTCTGATCGGCCAACACCATATCGTGAAATCGTTTTCCATTTGTTTCGGAAAAGTTTGTCATTCTGTTCGTAACATGCCGAATATTGTAAGCCGATTCAACGATGCCTGTCTGTCTGTTGAAATTTCGATCACGACGCGAAGACGCAAGCGGTAGTGCCTACTTTTACCCAGATTATTGAACATCCTCCCGAGCAGTTTGGTATTGAAAATGAGCAAAATTGGTCTAGTGGTTAAAAAGTTATAAGTTAAAATGTAGCGACTGGCAAGTAAAATATTTTCTCTTGATTTTTAACCAGTCCCTTAGAATTAAATAATATTTTATATTCACCTGATTTACAGCTCAAAAAAATTTTTTCACCACTAAAAATTTTTTCACCGCAAAAAATTTTTTCACTTTAAGAAATTTGTTTCACCTCAAAAATTTTTTTCACCTCCATAATTTCACTTCTAAAGTTTTTTACATTATTTGTATCAAAAACAGTGAGAACATTTTTTTAGGACATTGGTGGGTGGAGGGTATTCAAAGATTCTGCACAGCGAATTTAAGCCTTTTTTACTTGTTTACCATAGAATTTAATGGTGCAGAGTTCCATAGCATTTATGAAGCTTAGCCTTGTTTTGAGTCATGGTTTTTCCACACGAAAAATTCACTTTTTTCCATTTTTTTCTTAAATCACGCGGTACGTAATCTTCTATCAGTGGCTGTCTAACACAAACTTAATGACACAGCTTGTTCAGTTAAGAGGAGTAAAATTGAAAAAGTCACGGACTTATTGGCCCGCCCTCGTACATGATCATACATGGAATTTTATATGATAACACATGGGCATAATTGTCTATATACCTCTATACATTTGATCTTACACGACCATACACCCTCAAATTTGGATTTCGAAAATAATATGTTGGATTTATAAAAAATGTACGCATTCCTAGTGATTTAATTTATTTGATTTGATAAAACGAACTGTTTTTATTAAATTAATCCTTAAATTTTATTGGAGTTAAACGTGCTCAAATTAATAAATTCACTTGATTGAATTCGTTCGATGAATATTGAATTATATTCATAGCGATTTCATTTAAAAAAAAAGAAAGGTTTTTTTCTATTTGGTTACCGTAAAATTTTTAATTATTTTTTTTAATTTTCGGTTACAAAATTTTGTAATTTGTAGAACAAATACACAGATACAGGGATAAACACTTTCCTTTTTTTTTACCAGCATTATTTGCGGGGCTTATTTAAAAGGGTGCGTTTTCGACATAAAAAATTTATATTCTGGGACTCGCAATTAAAAGTTTGACTTATCTTCTACTTAATTTAATGTAATCCCATATTAATCAATCAAAAGAACTAAATTTGAATGTTCGATTGAATTTCTAAATTACAAATTACGAATGAGATAAATTAATTGAATTCCATATAAGTGAATTCCATTCGAAAGAATGAATTCTTCGTGTTCTTCATTCGATATGAAATTAATTAAATTTTTTGTGAAATCAGTTACATATTTTCCTGTCTCTTTTTTAATCCTTAATCAAAATCAGAGTAAACATGGGATACCTTCTTCTTCAGGTTTCAAGAGTTGCTTGGGAATAATTATTTAAAAAAAAAATATGAATGATTAACCCTTTATGAAATGAGATTAAAAAATTGAATTACAAAAAATATTAAACTAAAAAATTGAATTACAAAAAATATTAAACTAGTTGAATGTTCAGAGAAAAGTATAAGATATCCGATCCACATAATTTAGCTTTTATGTATTTTCAGATATTGGCTAATCTGAAATTTTTGATATATTTGTTTTTTTTTTTTTTTGTAAATAAAATCGTTAAAAGTGTTTTAATTCACGTTGACGCCAAAATAGGTGCCTTTTTATTTTGCATTTACTATCAAAATAAGCAACTTTCATGAAGATCTGAAGTTTCACAAAGTAAAGGGTTAAGCAGAGTATTCAAACCCGAAAACCGGTTAAACGGTTTTTTCATTTTTAGGAAACGGTTTCGGTTTTTTTTTTTACTAAATTCGTGTAAATTGAAAACCGGGTTTTGATGTCGGCTAACCGGTTTTTTATTTCAATACTTTTTTTAATTTTTGAACAAATTTTCAATTTTTTATCTAGCGTTGCCAATCGGGCCAACATATTTGCCTCTAGAGGCAAATTAAAACTGCAAGATCGACGAGAAAATCGCGAAAATTTTTTCGATGTAACAAATACTGAAACGGAGTTCAGAATTACTCAAACATTTTTTTTATACAAATGTGATAAAAAATACGACGTTTCAGTACAGGTTGGTTAAAAAGTTCCTGCGCTTGAAATGAAAGAATACTGTTTTTGTTACGAAATATATTTTTTTATTCAATATAATATCCTAGAAGCTCAATACACTTGTTCCAATGATCTTCCAATAATTTTATCCCATCCTTATAATGGTTTTCCGGAAGCTCTGCAAAATAATTGTCTACGGCTGCTATGGCCTCTTCATTCGACGAAAAATGCTTTCTAAGAAGGAATTGTTTGAGATTTCTGAAGAGATAGTAGTCACTGGGAGCCAAATCTGGTGAATACGGTGGATGTTCAAGCAATTCGTACTTTAATTCTTTGAATTTAGCCATCGTCAAAACACTTTTGTAAGCAGGTGCATTGTCTTGATGAAAAATGATTTTTTTCTTCTTTAAACCAGGTCTTTTCTCACGAATTTTTTCATCCAGCTGATCCAAAAGGCTGCAATAATATTCAGAGTTGATTGTTTTACCTTTCTGAAGATAATCAATCAACAAAATTCCTTTTGCATCCCAAAAAACTGATGCCATAACCTTCTTTGCTGATCGTTGTGACTTCACCTGCTTTGGAGCTGAACAACCAGCTTCAGTCCACTGTAAACGTTCTTGTTTCAATTTAGGATCATGGTGGTAGATCCAAGTCTCATCCTCCAAATTACGCTGAGAAATTTGTTTTCGATCCAGTTTTTGTTGAATTGTTAATGTGTGCGGCACTAACTTTCCAAACAGTTTTTTCATACGTAATTCTTCATGTAAAATATGGAGTACTCGTTCGTCTGAGATGCCTATGGCATAAGCAATTTCACGCTTAGTGGATCGTCTTCAAGGCTGGTACGACCACGTTTAAATTCACCAGCCCAAAATTCAACGGTGTGTTTTGAAGGTGAGGAATCCTTATACACTTCTAACAATTGATCATAAATTTCCTTTGCTTTTAAACCCTTCAAAAATTAAATAAATCAATGACACGTCAACTTCAAATGGCTTGTAAACAAAGAAAGAATTGACAGAATGACTTGCAACTTTGCATGTGTTCTCAGGACAGTTATACCAACTTGAGAAAAAAAAGTTTGGAGCTAGCAGTGCCATCTCTTGGTGAGCGCAGGAACTTTTCAACCAAACTGTATATACAATTTACATGAATCCGCCCAACTTTTTGGTTTTTAAATATTACAAATCTTTTAATGTTTTGTTTTATTTAATTTTTTTTTTATTTTATTTAAATTTTTTTAACGTTGACCGAAACCGGATTTTTAACCGGTTACCGGTTTTGAAATACTCTAATAAGCATTTTTGTTCTTTAACATTAAATTTTAGTCAATCTTCTTCATTTCCTAAATCTGTATTTTTGATGTGATCAGTAAAATCAACATTAAATCAAAAATAATAAACTTTATTTTATCGCAAAAATACATCAACCCAAAAGTTGACTAAAAGAAAACCAGTTATTTTCTTTGTTAAAGACGTGTTTACATGATTGAATACGACACTAACTTAAAAGTACCATCATCAAACCCAGCGATGAAAAAAAAACAGTTGAATGAAATGAAGAAGAAACCAACATTAATTGTTTCTTTCATGGTTGGTGAAATTTTTCTCTTAAAAACGTGTCTGAATGGTTTGGTTGGTTCAGTGTTGTATTAAAGATGAGACGACAGCGGTCACTTAAAAAAAAAAAAAAAAGGAAAACATGACTTGCTTTACTATATATTTTTTTAGGTCTGTATTTAAGGTTTATTTTGTATTTTCTTCAAAGGAAATCAACATAATTATGTGGTAATTTAAGTTCAAACTTGTAATTTACCTTTTTTTCTTTAAAATGCTTCTTAAAACATCACGTTTATAAAGCTTAAATTTAAAATTTCTGTTCATACATCATGTTGCAGTGAATTAAACGTGTTTCTGCATTTAATGCCGCTTGTGTAAAAAAAGGTTACACATGAGTAACAAAGCATAAAATGTTTAAATTAGGGTTTGACATTTTAAAAAGCAAGAATATATCTTTAAACTTACGATCACGATCTTAGTTTGTTTTTCTTTGTTTTACATTTTAATATAAAAAAAATAATACTTATTGTAAAATTTACTTTTTGTAATAACGATTTTTTCTCTATAACTGTTTAAAACAGTACTATTGTTAAAATATTTGTCCTTGATTATTTAGTATGATCACGTTTTTTATGTTTTTTTTTTTTCTTCTATAACTCTCTGAAATACACACCTAAAAATATATACATTCCATCAAATGTTAAATTAAATGTTGCACAAAAAATATATCTATTTTTTTATATTCAAAATAAAAAAATATATCTAACATTTATTCAATTCGAATGTAATTGTGAATATGTTTAGCAATTGAGTTCATGGTTAAATTACTAATATTTAAGAATATGAATGTTTTTATGCAAACACGTACAAAATATATTGAAAGCAGCAGACACAACTGGGGGTCTCTCCATAGATGGATACATAGTAAATAACATAGTAGTAGTTTGATCAAATTGATCTTTAAATAAACAACAAAATAATGTTATATGACCACAATGACCTCATCAGTTGAATCGTGATGAAAATTGTGAAAAAGCAATTGTGTAAAAATATTATACAAACACCTCTGCGAATTGGAAATTCATTAATGATAAGGTGTCCTTATATTTAAAAAAAATTCTTAAATACGTAATGTTTCATTTTTGTTTGCGACTATGAAACGTTATATTAAACGAAAATATAAACGTTACGTACATTAAACAAAAATATATAAAACATGATTTTACTATTTTTAAAATTTTTTCGTTACGAGTTATTTTTAATAATTTGATAAATTTTTAATTTTTTTTTACTAATTTTACTAGAAATTTATTTGTGCACACCTAGAGTTTTTTTTATGGGAATGGGGAAAAAATACTTGTTTAAAGTATTTTTAAAAATTCTGTTAGTTTTCTTCGATCTTCTTTTTTTAAAAATTGATACTCGTATATATAAGTTTTCAATTTATAATTTTAATTTATTAAAATTGCCCTGAAGAAATCACCCAATGTAGTGACGAAATATTGAGATAAATCAAAAACATCTGAACTATTTAAAAAAAAAATGTATACAAAAATGTTGGCCGATTTTTAAATAAACTAAGTTATATTTTACACTAATAATTTACATCTAGTTCTGAATTGTAATTTTAAAGCTCTCTTGATATAGTAAAATTTCTGTCATTTTCCAAATTCTATTAAATTGTTACCAGGGCAGCAGCAACTTTCATGCAAACTCGTGTAAAAAAATTAGATTTTAAAACAGATTTATTTAGATATAATTAAATATGCTTAATTATATCTGGCGCCAGGTCTGTTCATATATGATAAGATATGATGTTATATGTGATACATTTTATGGCCAGATTTAATCAGATATAGTGCCAGATTTTTTCATATCTGAATGGATCTAGAGGATGTTATTTTTGTGGCCACATACACTCACCAAAAAAAGTCTGTTATGGCAACTGAAAATTTTGCTGTTATTAAGGGAAATTTTGCTAATCTTAGCAACACATGTCTGCTGACGTGTAGTTCAATGAAATTTTTAGGAAAAATTAGCTGCCGCTACTAAATTTTAGTAAACTTTTGGTAAAGTGGAATTTAAAATCTGTTTGCTAAAATCAGCAAAAAAAAAAAAAAATACTAAATATTGTTAATATTAGTATAATTTTTTTTTATCAAACATTAAAATTTCTTTTATTTTATTTATTTTTTTCAAAAAATATTTTAGCCAAAAAAAAAATTGTATAAACAAACGATTTTATCATTTTGTTTTAAAAAATATTTTAGTCATTTTTTTTTTCACTTTTGAGGACAAATTTTAATTGCTTTTAATGCTATTTTATGTGGATGTTCTATTTTTAGACATGAGTCTATATATTCACTTCCGATCCCTTTTTTAATCTATATAACAAAAATTTGTAAATATTCTGTAAAAATTCTGTAATTTGTAAAATGTTAATAACAAAACGATTTACTAAATAATATTTTTTTCTTACTAAAAATCAGTACAAAAATAGTAAAGTGGATTGAAACCTGTTTACAAATTTTTCTACTAACTCTTTTTCTGAGTGTATAAGCAGGTCTGGCCACATACGATCGTATCTGGTGCAAAATCTGTTCATATCTGATATCAGATCTAGTACCAGATTTTAGCAATTTAAGACGTTTTCAGAGGCCAAAATAAAAAATGTATATAAAAATAAAGTTTTTGTTGGAAAGTCTCATGTTTTTATGTATTAATAGCCTGTGCGAGGTGGCTAAATAAATTCTTAACTAAATACAAATTGACAAAAGGATTTAAAATTTCTTTGGAAAATATTTAAAAATTAAAAAAAAATTTAAAACCCGAATTTAGTTTAGATTTTATTTAGCCAGTTCGCACCCACCCTAAGTATTATTTCTGGTGAGAAACTCTCTCAGCCTTCTTCGACTCATATCGCGTAAATATCGCAATGTTTGTTTATTTTCGGTGCCGGTTTGAGAATTATATGAAGACAACCCGAAATATATTTTTTTGGCTTAATTATTAATAACAAGCCAAAAAAAACTGAAAATAACAATTTTTAGTTAAAAATAAATTGACCAAATTTAAACTGAATTATGCTTTCTCGTGTTTTACAAACTTTTTTTTTTAATTTAATGGCATCTATTGACCTAAACAAATGTGTGTGTAATGGAGAGTGTGTCTAAAATTTAAAACAAACGAAAGAAAAATACTCTATAAAACTTTGCAAATCATGAAGTGGGAATAACCTTTAATATCATCTTGTAAGTACACTATCGGACAAAATAAAGTATAAAACTGTAAAAAAGTAAAAATCGTTCAAAATTTGTCAAATTGAATTTATTGAATGTTAACATCTTCCCATAAGAATAATACAGGCCGAAAATTCTACATCTTTCTACATCTACAAAAGATGATATTTTCTCATTTTGTTCCATTTTACATCTTTCGTTATTTTAAGTGTCATCACTAAAAAAAATGACAAAAAAATCGATTTTCTTTGTGCCATCACTAGCAAACCGACATTGCAGAAAATAAACAAAAAAAAAAAAAGATTATTCAACATAGGAAAATGAGCGGCACATGTTAGAATTTCATTCTTATGTCTACCAAAAATTTTTCTTCATCATCATCTTCTTCCAGAATGACCTTTAACCCTTCGTCAGGCACATATTTTGAGCCCTTAGTTCTGGCACATGGTGTCTGGACAGACCCCTATACATTTACATGCATTTGTATGGAAATAAGGACTGTTTGCCGTTAAATTTTTAACTAAGATAGGAAAATATTTGTTATATTTTGTGTTTCTATTTCTTTTTACTATGTTATTAGCTACCTGAGGAAGAAAAAATAGACCTGAAAAATTCTTTGGAATGAAAAGGGCAACAATTTTTTTGTTCTATATATATTTCTCTTTATTATGGGTAAAGTAATAAATGTTTATGACAAAATAGAAAATTATTATGAAGAATACATTGATTTTTTTATTCAGAATTTTGCGGAAGGCAACAAAAACATAAATAATCTACTTTTGAATGTTGCTGACAAACAGGATTGTTGCATTTACAGCAAAAAAAGCTTGTCTTACGGCGTATTTTGTCACCTTGCTGCAGGCAAATACTGCAATCTTTTTTGGCAGCTAGTGTGTGTGGACCACTGCGTGAAGCCACATTACGGTTTGCTATATTGAGAGGTCTCCCAAAGTACGCTTCAAATGCTATACGAGTTGTTGGTTGAGCCACAATGTGCGGATTATTGATGCGATTTTCAACGTTGGCCAGTACCAATTGCTTTGCAAGTTTATATAAAAATATGCGTCTTCTTTCTTTTCCTGTATTTTCATCATTTAGCTTACATATAATGTAACTTGCCAATGCCATCACATCAATCATGTTGCAGAAATACGCGTATGTCCAGCGTCTGGTTGACCGTTTTGTTGTGTAATGAGTTAGCATTTGATCCATCGTATCGACTCCGGCTTTAGTGAATTATAAAATAAAATTGCTTCCGGTTTCATGGCTACGCCTTCAACAAATTTTGTGTAATGCACGGTTGAAATTAAATTGACTGACTTATTTTTTTTTTTGAGCACGTAGTTGCAAAGTGCAACAAGATTTTCATGAAAACCAAACACACTTGAAATAATTGGTCGTCTGGTGTTCTTCATAACTTCCTTAGGAAGACATCTTTTGTTTGCTCAAATGGTGCCAACAAATGCCAGTCCCATAGCAGCCAGTCGTTTAGCGCCGTTCAATGAGGTGAAAAAATTATCAGAAATAATTGTTCTGCCGCTGTTTGCGTAACAATTTGCGAAATACATTAGAACGTTTTCACCTTGATTTATCTCCCGATTGTCTCCTTCCTTTCCAGTGTATAGTTTTCCTTTCAATGGAAATTTAGTCTTAGCATCGCATGCCCACCAAACTTTGATCCCATACCTTGCAGGTTTTGATGGGATATATTGGGTGAACTTTGTGCGCCCACGATACGGAAACAACTGCTCATCGATGGTGATATTTTCATAAGGTTCATAATAATTTTGCAGATTTTTATTGAGAAAATTCCAAAGGTCCCGGATAGGAGCTGCTTTATCTGTTTGCTGTCTGGACAGAGTAATGAATCGTTTGTGCGACATAGCCGCACGGAATATGGGCAGCGAATCAGAACGCCACAATATACTGGAGTCTTGCATATTATTATGGCTGAGACCAGAAGCCAACAAAATCCCAATGAATGCATCTAGCTCAGAGCTTGTCAAATCAATCCATTTTCTTTGGGTAGACTCTGGATGTTCTTCATTCCATTTTCTAATTGATTCTCGCCCATGCCATTTTGTTTCACTAATGATGACGAACGTAATATTGGTTGAGAAAAATAGCTTGAATACCTCAACTGGATTGGTGAGCCTTGTTTTTGTTCCAGATCGAAAACGCATGATATTATGCTGGCGCAAACGAGATGCAGGGGGTTCAGTTTCGTTCCATTTAGTACCGTCTTTACCATAAAAACAGCCTGAGTCGACTTCATTTGCTGCTTCAGCATCATTTCCACTTTCTTCTTCTTCATAACTATCATAAAGTTCGTTAGGTTCAATTTCCAAATCATTTTCTATGTCTGATGCATCATCTTCTGGCACATAATCAGCAGTGTCATCACCATCGTTTTCAAAAACATCATAATTTTCATCAGCTTCTACCTGACTTTGAAAATCACGGACTAATGCCTCTGACAATTGGGGTTGCAAATTCGGGCTACGCAAGCGTGTATTATAAATAAATTCCAGTCCATAATATACTAACAACGCAACAAATCTACCTGCGTAAAATTATTCACAAGTTCAAAATTACCGCACAAAAACTAGATTACTTCTTCACTGTTCAATGTTCAATGAATAACTAACTCACAAACAAAATCAGAAGAAAGAAAGAAGCATAAAAGAATAAAGTAAATACAAATTTCCAACTCGTGCCATGTGTTTTGCCTATGCGTTCATACAAAATGCATAGGGGTCTGGCCAGACACCATGTCCCAAAGGAAGGTGAAGATTTTTTATTTGGCTTTTTTGTCCTGTTCCAAGGACTTTTTTTCAATTATTAATTTATACATCGAAAGCCAACAATATTTTGGGAGATTACCTGAAATTACAGCCATGTACCTAAAATAGAAGTATGCTTAATTGAAGCATGAGAATTAAATATGTCTGGCCAGAACCATGTGCCACTTCGAGGGTTAATATTTCAATGATGTACTCCATTAAAATTCGGGTTTGTTCTTGCAAAGCAACAACTACTCCAATTATTTATGCATTCTCTAAATCCATTTTGATTTTTAAGAAAAAATATGCGTCTTTTACTTTTATTTTTTGACAGCTGAATAAATGGCAGATGAAAGATGAAAGATGTTGCCAATGTAAACACTTGTTTCATATTTTCAACATCTTCCACGCGTTTCACAAAGATGTTGTTCAGTGTAAAAAGCCTATTTATCATAAAATGTTTATCTTAAATGCCACGCCCACTGGATAATAAGGGTGGTTTGATACCGAAAATATTAAATTTTATATCTTTGGATCTCTGTGAGTAAGTAATAAATGGTGCCTGTTTAGTATTTTCAAATGAATTTATTAATTTTTGAAAAGTTTAAGTTTTGCTAAAAATAATACTTTTTAACGGTTTTATACTCTATTTTGACCGACAGTGTATGTTGTAATAAACTGATATAATATCTAACGGATAAAAATGAATACAGTTTTAACATTTTTTAATTTACACTCTACAGTACATTAAACATTAAACGTGACACAGAGCAGAATAATACCTATAAACCCCGTTAGCAATAGTCTATTTGAAAACTATAAATATAAAAAAAAAATATCATAAATAAGACATACATACCAGATTTGTTTTTTTTTTTTTTAATTTTTATCAAGATTTTTTGTTCCCAAAGTAATTAAACCAAATGGAAACGTGATATGATACGTATTATTATTATTATTACACCAAAGTAGTGTAGTGATTTTTATTATACCACCAAACAATACTTTTTAACATAACTGGAATGAGTTTTTTTTTTTCTACTGTAAAACTATTGTTACATGGTTGCTTAACTTCATTTCAAATGGGATAACAATGACTACGACAATCGTAATAAAGTATTGCAAAAAAAAAAAAAAAACAAAAACTGTGGTTTGACATAATTTTAGCAAGTATTTTTTTGTCCTATATTAAATTTTTTTTTCACTTATAACAAGCACTTAAGTTTTGAAAAACTAGATTGTAGCGTAAACAAACTGAAAAACCAGTTAAAAGTTCTGTTTTTTTGGTAAATAAAATATGTTATTTTATTTACATTATTTTCTATTTGTGCAATTTTATTTAGTTTTTATAAAAATGTATTTTGCCATATCATAAATAATACTTGGCTTAAGTAGTTTCATCTGTATATGATTTCTGATTATGTGTACAAAAATATACATATGTGTTGCTCTACTCGTATTTATTGTATTTAAATGGGTGCTCTTAAATGGTGTTGTAAGTTAAATTTGACATGTGTTAAATAGCCGCTTAGCCCATTAATTTATCATTTAAAAAATTTTTTTTTTTTTAAATAAATTGGCATGTGACAATTTTACATGTTATTATTTTTTTTTTAATGGAAAATTTTTAATTATATTTAGTAGCAGTTTTAAAAAAATATATATTTTTTTGAAATCATTCAACGTGGTTAACTTTCCTCTACATAAAATATTGGATTGATTGGAAAACTTTCATTACATTTCGAAAGTTTTTTTATTCCGATTACGTTAAAAAAAATTTTTTAGGATTAGACATAAAAAAAATATAAATGCAATTTTTATTGTAAATGAAAACTACTTTAAATTTAAATAAGTAACTTCAGTAACTTAATTACGACCCATGACACTTGAATTAATAGTTATACTATAGGGTCCGCCAAATAACTTTTTTTTTTTTTTTGAAAATGCTATAAAAAAACTACTGAATATTTTCTCAAATTTCTTTTTTTATTTGAAAGTACAATCCTTCCGGTTAATAATGGAAAATAATGTCATTCAAATGGCTGCCTCGGCTGGCCGTTACAGTCAATGGCAATCGTTATCGGGCCATGTTGAACGAATTTTTGTTCACAAAAATTGAAGAGGAGGATATTGGCAACAATTTGGTTTCAACAGGACGGTGCTACGTGTCACACAGCCGAAGCTACACTCGATGTTTTGCGTCCTGTTTTTGAAGATCGCATTATCAGCCGCAGAGCTGATGTCGTTTGGCCACCTCGGAGCTGCGATTTGACACCTTTGGACTTTTATTTGTGGGGTGCCGTCAAAGATAAGTGTTACGCCGACAAGCCAGAGACAATTGACGCTTTAAAGGACAATATTCGTGAAGCCATTGGTGAAATGCAGCTGCACACAATCGATAATGTGCTTAAAAATTGGACCGATCGTGTAGGCTACTGCATGGCCAGCCGAGGCAGCCATTTGAATGAAATTTTTCCATTATTAACCGGAAGGATTTTACTTTCAAATAAAGAAAGAAATTTGAGAAAATATTCAGTACTTTTTTTTTATAGCATTTTCAAAAAAAAAAGTTATTTGGCGGACCCTATATAACTAGTGTTGCCAAATGTTTATTTGAAAAATAAATCAGTTTTGACCAATGTAAATAATTTCAAATAAAACTATTTCATAGAATTTATAAAATTAAGACATCAAATTGGCGGCGGATCGTAGTATTACTTTTTGTTGGCCTTTGTAGTTTAATAAAATTTAAATATTGAAAAAGTTTCGGATTAACTGTCAATAGAGGGCGTTCTACGATTAAAAATATATATACATTTGGATTTATAAAAAAAAAAAAAAAATTTAGAGGCTACTATTTTATAAAATAACCGCCTGATTTGACGACAAAATCACAACATTTTTCATTATATAACATATTGTTAAGATTTTACCCTTAATAAAATCGTTGATTTATTTACCTTTTAAATAAATCGATTTCTTTCTATATTGCAAATAATAAACACAGTTTGAAATTATTTATAGCACTATTTGTTTATGTCAGGCACTAAAATTACAGAAAAACACTTTATTTATACGATGTAAATAAACTTAACATTAGCCACACTTTAGTTCTTAACACTTTAGCGTTTTATTTAAAACTGAACTGCTGCAACACCAAGTACCCATTTTTATATAAGTAGTCAGGTATTCTAGTTGTTTCCAGTTATTACTACACTAGATTTTTCCAGCTGTCAAAGATAAAATTTCTAGCAGCAGAAATTTCTGTAACAATATAATATGGGCCCATATACATTTTTATCAATTTTGTTACTTAGATATTTAATTTTTTTTTTAGCCGTTCAAACATTTTTTCAATGCCGTTTTAATGTATTGATTACCTTAAATAAAAAACCGGTTTACTGTCTTTTTCCCAAAAACAGAATCCGTTTTTTTAACAATGAGTATGTTCGTTAATGCAGAAAATTTGTGCATCACTGCGGCAGTTATGCCAATTTTTGTTGCTGATGCGTAATCATCTGATGCAGATGCTTTGCTACTGCTCAACAACTGCTTTTTATAACGTTTTGCAATAAATAAAAATATGTTCACCACAATAACATTAACAAATATTATTGAAAATCTTAATGGTAAAATTACAACATTTTGTTAACTTATAATAAAAAAAAGTATTATAAGAAAGATGAAAAGACTTTTGATTATTAAAAATCAATTAAACGAAAACTGATTTCGCACTATTGCATCAGACACTTAAATGATGCCATAGTTGCACAAATTTGCGGCAGTACTGTCAATTGTTCGCATAAAATAACGTTTGACGTAAATCAGTGCTGCCAAGTGAGGAATTTTTGAACGTTTTACTGTTATTATGCTGCAGTGATGCGCAACTACTGCATTTACGAACGTACACAATTTTTGCTTAAACCGAGAACAGTTTTTTTTTTCTTTTTTGAAAAGGCCTGTTTTTGAAATACCCTACTCCGATTATGTGAGATTTTTGCTAAATTTTTAATTTGCTAAATTTGTTCGTTTGTTGAAAGAAAATAGTTCGCTATTAACATTAAAACAGAAAGATTTTACAAGTTCGGAAAATTCTTAATCGGATATGGCAGTTTTACAGAAATAGTACAGGTTTAGGTTAGTTTAAAAAGAAGAATCCGAAGTGGAGATAGTCTTCGCAACCGATTCATGTTTACCGAAATACGGCTTGTGCGCTCTCATGTCGCGGCGGTTCGCATCGATATCTATTCCAGGAACGCCGTTGCTTAGTCTCCGCCAACCTATTCCACAAAGTTGGAATATTGTCGCTGAGGCCGAACAGCCAAAAAGATAGTGTTTTAAAGCCTCCTCCCCACTGGCCAAACAATTTTAAATAAATAATAAATCAATAAATATAGACATTGTATACATATGAAGATCAAATGATCTCTCAACGTAGTGAACCACCACATGAAGGGCAGTGTAAACTGAACGTACCTTTTAGTACGCTTACATGCATGGATTAGGCAGAAAATATGTCCGGCGTATGAGTCGGTAAGCCTTTGAGTTTGCATAGCTATACCTCCCCGGCTTTAGTATGAAGACAACTTTTGCTTCTTACCATAACATGAGGGAGGAAAAATGCGTCAGATGCACGTCAATCAGCGTAAATGCTCTGTTTTTAAAGAGCTGGAAAGATCCCATCTGTTGCTGCAGCCTTAAGAGAGGAAAAACTATTAACAGCTCTTAGCATGTGCCTGCTAATATTAAACTTTCTTGACAATGTTGTCCCTCAAGCTTGATGGATACCATTAGTTATATTGACAGTAATTTTTCTCGTGCAGTTTATTCAATTCATATCATTAATAAAAGCGATTTTAAAAATTTTGTTACGTTGTTTTGAATTTCACTTAAAGAAATAATAAGATTAAGTAGCTAAAAAACACGTATCCTTTAAATTTGTCGCCTCCAAAGATCATTTCGATCTGCGGGTCTGCCCCGGTTGAACTCTCGAAAAAAACCATACTTCTATCTACTTCCTTCTGCTATCAAAAACAATTAATTATATGAGTCACGATTGTTTTGGACGTGATCCCTTATAACGAAAATAAACAAAAAAAAAACAGTATTAAGTAACTTAAGCAAAAAGAGCAACAAGGTAATAAAAAGTTGAAATCTTTAAATGTTTTCCCCCTTTGTTTATTTATATATTTTAGAAATCTTTCAAGTGTTTCATATGTTAAGCTTGTTTCTTTAAGACTGTGAGGGAAAAAACGAAACAATAATATTTATTCAACAAAAAAAAAATGAATTTTACTTTAATGTGGTAGTGTAGGGTCGTTATTAGGGTTTCCAATTTCTCGAACTTTTTTACGGGAATTTATATTCCCGCATCTTAGGAATATTTAAAATAAAAGACTACTTTTATGACCACAAATAAGTTAAATTTGTATTTTAAATTTATAAATTAAGCTATTTAGAAAGAAAACTAAATCTTATAAATCACTCAGTTTACTCTTTGTAATTTAACAAAAAAGTTTTCAGTTCAGTTAAAAATAAAGGAACATACATACATACTTTTTTTTATACATTTGTTCAAAATAATTTACTATCATTTACCCATTTTTTTTCAATTGTTTGAAATTCAATAAAAATTTTGTGTTTTGCTAAAATTTAATAAAAATGCAATTTTATATCACAAAAATTGGGACCATTTTTCATTTTTCAAAATGGGGGCTAAATTTCATAATGAACTTGGTAGTGACCAAAACTTCTGGGGATTTAAAAAACAGAAAAAGAAATCATCGATTCCGGCACCATTAAGTCAAAAACCTGCTGCAGCGGCAATATGCAGGGCATCCTTTTGCACTTGCCTATGAAGAATACAAATTTTTAAACCCATCTAATTACGCAAATTCGGTTCACTAATGTAAACAATTGTTTCGGTTAAATATATATATTTTTTTAAATTCCTTTTTTTTTTGTAAAATTGTACATAGGACTAATTGATGAGTTCATTAGCGTGAATTGATATTTTTATACCCTTCACCACAGGTGGAAGGGTATATATAAGATTGTCATTCCGTTTGTAATTTCTACAATATTGATCTTAGACCCTATAAAGTATATATATTCTGGGTCCTTATGAAGAGCAAAGTTGATTTAACGATGTCCGTCTGTCTGTCTGTGTGTTGAAATGGGTTTTCCGAAGAACCCAGACATGATGAGGACTTGATTGTTTTTTATTTCTGTTACATGTGATCCATTTCTGTTTGCTATTAAAACTCAGACAGATCGGTTAATAAATGGCTGAGATATTAGCAAAAAACCAGGACTACCTCTAATTTTTTCGGTAAAATCCCTTTGTTTAATATGTATGTAGAATTTTACGCACAAGAAACACATCCATGTGTTAAAATTCTTACACAAACAACACACATACAAAGATTTGTCATTTAAATAAAAACTAAACAAATCTCTACTGAACGAAGACTTTTATATATGTACCTCTCTCTATGTTTATTTTGGTTTTTTTTTAACATTTAATAATTAATTTATATAAAATTTTATATTAATAATTAAATAATCCATAAATAGGCTAAAAACATTAACATTTTTATAAAAACCCTCTGATACAAACAAAATACAAACGTTTTTATACCCTTCACCACAGGTGGAAGGGTCGCGGGTTCGAATCCCGGTCAATTCACTTTTTTTTTTGGTAAATTTTTTTTTATTTTCTTAAGATTTTTTTTTTTTTTGTTTATATTTTTTTATTTTTTTAAGATTTTTTTTTTGTTTGTTTATTTTTTGTTTTAACATTTAATAATTAATTTAAACAAAATTTTATATTAATAATTAAATAATCCATAAATAGGCTAAAAACATCAAAATTTGTATAAAAACCCTCTGATACAAACAAAATACAAACGGTTTTATTTCTATTTTTTTGCTCCGATTTAAAAGAATTTATAAAAAGATTTTTAAACCATTTTATTTCTCATATATTAAGAAAATTTTATACATAATTTCCCTTTAAGTGCAACTATTTTAGGTCATTACTTATAATAATTTATAAAAAAAAAAAATTATAAACTTTTTTCCTTCAAATTTTTAAAATTAAGCTAAAGAAATTAAAAATATTTTTAATAAAAAAGCGAAATAAAATCCGAAATGCAAATTTGCCAGCTAAATCAAACGTTTTTGTAGAAATAAAACACATGCTATTCTAGTGATTTCTTTTAACGATTTGTTGAAATTCTTTTCTTTCTCCTCTTCACCTTTTATACACAAACAACAAACACTATTCTAGTGCTGTAATATGACCTATGGATACGTCTTATATAGCAAAAGATCGAAAATCTTTAGTGTAACATATTTTCTGAAAAACTCGGAAATATCGGTTCAGATACAAAAAAGTTATGCCGAAAACATACATTTTTTTAAATACCTATTTTCTGGAACCATAAATCTTCCCGAGTCCAAGTTTTATCACCAAACGAAATGGTTAATTTCCTCTTAAAGGCGTCCGTATATAAATTTGTCCATTCCATATATGTCCATATATAAACTTCAGTTTTTTCCCAACCATGGTGAAGGGTATATAAGATTCGGCATAGCCGAATTTAGCAGCTCTTACTTATTTTGAATTAATTATGATTAAAAGGGTCTGATTTCATTTGACAATGGTTTAAATTTCTATTAAAATCAACAATTCAATTAAAAACAAAAGTTATCAGAAAAACGTTAAAATGGAGAAAAATCTCTCAGTTATTCGTTTCATTTAGCAGATTTTTTTTTTTTTATTCAATGCCTTTTTAATAAAGTTTATTTCTAAGAGAACTCTGTCCTTTGGAATTCGATGAAATTTGGATATAAGATAGAGAAAAAGTTTGGTAAGAAACAAAGCATAATAATCATTTAAAAATGGGTTTAAATGTTGTTCGAAACACTTTTGCTGGAAAACTTTTCATAGTACACAATTAAATTGCTTTAAATATACTTTATAACCCATTTTGTATATCATTTCTTTGAATTAAAAACATACAAATTGTGTAATTTTTGATCAACATTTTGACGCCTCTATCCAGGGACCGTAACTGTTCTGACTTTTATCGAAAAAGTCAAGAAAAAAAATTTATTTTTTAACTTTTATTTTTTAAGGCAGAAATAGAAGTTATTTCTTAACTTTTATTTTTTAAGGCAAAAATTAAAAGTTATTTTTGACTTTTATTATTTTACTCAAAAAATAAAAGTTATTTTTTAACTTTTAATTTTTTAAGGCAAAAATAAAAGTCATGAAGCATTGAAAGCAATAAAACTAGCGTATTACTATGCAATATTTAATTCATGACTTTTATTTTCGCCTTAAAATATTAAAAGTTAAAAAATAACTTTTATTGTTTGAGTAAAATAATAAAAGTCAAAAATATTTTTTAATTTTTGCCTTAAAAAATAAAAGTCAAAATTAAAAGTTTTTTTTTTATTTATTAATCATATAATTACAAATTATATGTTAATACCCTAACCGAGCACTAGCAACAAAGGTCTTCGGCTCGTTGTAGCGAAAACAGACCAGAGCCTCTGGTGGAAATTGAACCCACGACCCCCGCACTGATAAACTAGCACGCTACCAACTAGACTACCGGGGCGCTAAAATTAAAAGTTATTTTTTGACTTTTATTAAAAAAGGCACAAATTTAAAAGTCATACAAAAATTTGCATGTAAATCGTAATGATAAGAACCAAAATTTTCTACGAGCATTTTTTATGAGTGCTTTTTTGATGTAAATTTTTAAAAATAACAGTTATTTTCTGTCCCAGCCTCTATCACATATACAAATTTCATCGCAATCGAAGGGAACCCATCATTGGTGCTTCCGTGTTAGTTTTTTTTTTTATACATTAGTGCGATTTCAATACAATTAATAATATTTTTCTAATGCAAGATATTTTATTACCACTAAATAACAATGAATATTTTTCCATTAGCATTACTTTCATCTAATGGTAATGAAATTTCATTACCAAGTATGGAAAAAATAACTGTAAATTTGATGAAACATAAATAAGATTTTACTTAAAAACAAGTCAAATTGTAGTAATAGTAATTAGGAGACTGTAGATATTTGATACTAAACTAAAATTAAAATTCCCCCAAAAAAGTTAAAATAATTTTAAGGGAATTTTTGGGATTTTTCTTCCGATCATAGAAACCCTAGTCGTTGTGTATTTTTTTTTGTTTTTGGTTTGGCCGTACCCTTTTTAACTGGTTACTAGTAGTTTTGTTTTGGTTTTTATTTTCTTATTATTTTGACTTAACATTTTACTGCTAATGCTTTTTTTTTTTTGTTTTGTAACTGCTTACCTACCTAAATGTTAAAGTACGGATTTCCTATGTTTGACAGAGGCAAGAAAAAAAAAGAAGAGGTTGAAACAATAAACATACTGTGAACCCAACAGGCATATTTAGTTTATCATTTAGATGGTCAATGTCTAAAATATTTTATCTTCGTTCTAAATATGAAATAAAACGAACTTTTTGCGTATGAGTTATGTGGGATTATTTAATAATATAAATCATACGCAAACCACACATTACCAAATAATGGGTAAAGTAATGTATAGCCATAGGGGCCGATGGATTACTTTACACCTTACTTCATTGATGAATTTTATAGGCGATGAGCCTCAAAGTAATATATATACTCATTACTATAGAGGTGATAATATAAGGGGTTACTTATATGGTTACGAGAATAGAAAAAGTAATGTGTCTAAAAATAGATTTTTAAAAAAGAGGAATATTTATTAAAAAAAATTATTACAAATATTTTATTCAAAATATTTGTAATTAAAAATAATGTGGTCACGATGGGAATCGAACCAGGGAAATCTGGTTGCCAGCCAAGAATTCTACCCACTGAGCTATCGACGCATAAAGTATTTAATTGCTTTAAACTTAAATGAGTTAATGCGCTTCGTCTTTTCGATAGTGTTATCAAAACAAACATACATTACCCTTTTCCTTACAAAAAAACACAAAGTAATGTATCTAAAAATATATTTTCAAAAATATTTCAATTATTACTTTACATTTATAAATCATCAAAATCAGTAACTTATTACTTTATGCTTGCCAATATTGAAAAAGGTAACGAGCTATCATTACAAGATAACGCATGAGAATATCGCACCCATTACCAAAGTTTTGCTGGGACGATATCAATTGTTGAGTAAAATCAAAATTTATTTAGAAACAGTAAAACAAGGCTTAAATACAGCTGTGCCGAATCTTTGAATAACCTCCACCAATATCCTAGAAAAATGTTCTCTACTGTTTTTGATACAAATAATGTAAAAATCTTTAGAAGTTAAATTATGAAGGTGAAAAACATTTTTTGAGCTGATAAACTTTTTTTTAGATGTGAAAAGAAATTTTGTGGTGTAAAAAAAATTTGAGGTGAAAAAAGTTTTTGTGGTGGAAAAAAATTTTGAGGTGAAAAAAAATTTTTGAGGTGAAAATATTTGAGCTGAATATAAAATATTATTCAATACTAAGGGACTGGTTAAAAAACATTCGCCATATTGAAATTGTGCTAAAATACACCAAAATTGTATTGAAAATTTAGAGGTATCTTCACATTTTCACTTACAACTTTTTAACCGCTGGACTGAGTTTGCTCATTTTCAATATCAAACTGCTCGGGAGGATATACATTAAAAATGAGCACCCATGCTTGCGTCTTCGTGCTGTGATGGCCATTTCAACAGACAGAGAGACGGACATCGCTAAATCGATTTAAAATTGCATTAGGATAACGTATATATATATACTTTATGGGATTTTAGATCTATATTTCGAAATGTGTCATGTGGAGGGTATAATAAGATATTGTATTACGTTTATGTTTTATTTCCAAAAACTCAGTAATTTTCTAACATATTCTTTTAGCAGTAACAATTTCTGTTTCGTTGATTTTTAATTCAGAAACGGAATTTAATCCGATTTTCCAATCCAGAATCGGAAATTTTATAAAATGTATTCCCTTCAATACAATCTATCTAGCAGTCGAGATAAGCAAAGTTTTGCGCAGGAGTTTACAAGGCATTTGTTTCATTGATGACTTAGATACGTATGAGATATATTGAATTATAAATATTAATCATACGCATCAAAAAAAAAAGGAAATTGAAGAGCAACATTTAAATTTCCTGACATGTAGTTTCGGCTAAGGCCTTAAAAAATCTGCAAATTGTAAATCAAATATTTTAAGTTTTATTATTAAAAAAAAACCTCAAATAAGGTCCGATGTATAATCTCTATCTAGAAAAAATATATTTTAATTTTACAAAAGTCGTCCAAGCTAATCCTCAACTTTTTCTGGTTTTATTTATAATTTTTTGTATTCAATTTATTCTTTATCGAACAACTGTTATGAGTAATAAAATGAGTAAAACTAAATAAAAAACTCTGTACCTTTTTCTTTCTTGTGTTTCTTTGTTTTATTTCTATATAGGCTTCTATTTGAATTTTATTATATATTTTATGCATTTTGAGTTTTGTTGGATGGTAAAAAAAAACACATGTATGTCTGCTTGGCTTGTAAACATTTATTGTTTAGTTAAGTTGAGACCTTAACTAAGATTGAGTATGATTTAAACAATCAGTTGCAGTTGTAAAGCTTAAACACAAACTCATATTAACGTTTAAAAATTTATTCAAGTTACATTTTTGTTACCCCAACAACTTTTTGTATTAATAATTAAAAATAATATGGTAAGCAATCTAATCTAATTGTTTTTAAATATTTAGTTAAAAGTGTTTGGTATTTTTTTTTTTTTTTCAACAATTTTCGTATAATTGGATTTTGTGTTAATTTTTATATTGATTTTTTTTTTGTTCCATATTTGTTTTTTCATAATAATATTTTTATGTGTAATTGTTATTTATAATACTTGTGTTTCCGTAAATGGTTTACCATATTTTAACAATTTTGAGGGTTCTTTCTTGACCTTTATACGATTTCATAGTTTAGTCATATTTTTATAGTTAAACTGCGAAAGTGTTATTTCTCAAACGTAACTAAGAAAAAACAAGTCAAAACAATATTATGGATTGTAGTAATAAGAAAACTTCTTTATCTTCTCATACCTCAAGTGATGCACCAGAATTTCAAAGAATTAAATTACGTCCTGTGCCAAAAATTAAAAAAAGAGCTCCTCAACCACCAACTACGTTACCATTAAGAAAAGTAGGCTTCTTATATGATATATTTTTTTATTATTTTCCTTCCTTTCTTTTTTTTAATTATTTTATTTTTTTTTAATTTTATTAATGTATTTATTTATTTATTTATTTATTTTTAGACTTCATCAACCACAAAAACTACAACATTAACTACTCCCGCCAAATTATATGGCAAGGATTTAAGTGAATATGATGATGTAGATGTTGAAGCCTTATTGGCACAATTATCACCTGAAGAAATAAATATTTTGGCCAAAGAAGTGGATCCTGATGTAAGTAAAAAAAAAATTATTAAGTCTTTCTAGGGGAATTTGTTGTACCATAAAACGTTTCAAATAGTTAATTTTTATTCCTTTAAAGCAAACTAGCAGCTTTCTTTAATGTAAAATACTTTTATTTTTACAAATTCATACATACGTCCCCTGTATTAAAAAAATTAATTATTTGTATGTAAGCTGAACAATCACGAAATTTATAAATATTTGTAAAATTGTTTCAAGGTACAACTTTGGTACCACTCATGAAACAATTATTTTCTACCTTGAAATTATACATAAAATTGGTCAGAAGTTGTGTGGTTTTAAATAATCAATTTATTTCAATTAAAACTTTAATAATAAAATTTAATTAGACTGTGATCGAATGTTTTAATGGCAAAACAATATTAAAAATTATTTCAAGGTACAACAGAAAACTGTTTCAAGGTAAATGCCCTATAGAGTTTTCTGAAAATTTAATATTTTGTCCTTTAATAAAACAGGCTTAATTCACTAAATTTTATTTAATCTCGAGTTTCTTTTTTTACTACTTATGGGCCAGATTTTTTATAAAGTTGGATAAAAGTCTCGAAGGTTGCAATGCAATTTTTTAATTACAGAATTTTGATAATAAAATATTTGATTACTGTTTGTTATAGTAAATAGAGATCTTTGAAATGTTTAACAATATTGGGGTATAAAATTTGCTTAATAATTGTGTAGTTTTAAAAAATAAATCCACGGTTTATCTCATTTTTTTACTATATTTTACTATTTTTGCACAATTTTTAAAACATTTGTTTTTCATAAGCAAAAAGACAAACAATTACAATAAAAGACAAACAATTACAATAAAAATGCGCAATCTATTAAAAATTTATATGACAGCACAACAGAAAAAAAACGGTGATCTAAAAGTTCATCTTTTAGAATAATATATGAATACTTCAAAAAATGATGTGTACCCCAAAGTTTAGTCAAAAACGTGGTGTGTCAAAGTGAGGGCTGCCAATTTTATTCCCGGTCATGTCATACTTTTTTAAGAAAAAAGTTTTTCATATAGAGACAATTTAATAATAAAAATCCGTTAGACAACTGACACATTAACTTACCACTGACATGTCCTTGGATGGCATGAAACTGTGGCAGTCTGGTAACTCCCCTGAGTGTGTTAAAGTTTTTTTAAAATTGTTCATAAAGCACATGTGGATTTTCATCAAACCACCAGCGCATATTTTGCTTATTGACGAACCCATTGAGCCAAATATGAGCTTCGTCACTGAATTGGAGTTAACGCTCTTAAAGTTGCGGTCACCGACTCCGAATTTCGGTAGTAAATTTTTATAATTTGCATACGTTGTTTGTTCGCGTACTTTACCATAATGAAAATGCTGAGTTTACTGAAAAAAAGGAATGTCAGTGAAATAGTGCATTCACAAATTACATTTAAAATTGTCAAGTACCTATTGGAAAACAATTTAAATGTTGTCCGCGGCTACGTTGTAGGTGGGGTCAAATCGCATGATCTTGGCGGTCAATGGATTTATCCAAAAACGTGAGAATAATTGCTCACCAAACTCGCCTCTCAATAGGTTCATGAGCAAAAAGTCGCGATCTTTATTGACACTAACTGCTACAGCAGCAATATTCTTCTCGGTATGTACTCTTCGCATACGTGTGGGGTGGATTAATATCCAATAAAGTGAAACTGGTGCAAAATTTGGTCACAACAGCTTCAATAGCCTGTTTGGTGGGACGATTATCACAACCATAAAATTTAGGTAACTTACGAAACACATTTCTTACTCATCACTAATTTTGATAATTAAATTCAATGATTTGCATTTTTTGGCATTACCACGTCACGATTTTTTTTTAAACTGAAAAACCAAATAGCAAAAAAAAATCACACTTTTTGCAAAAGTGTTGAAACAGTAACTTTTTATAAAATACAGTGATTGTCCATCAAATATTCCCAAAATCTTTAAGCTAGAAATTTAAAATTTCTGAGGTATACTTTTGAAATTTCACAGGAACGTGTTAAAATTGGAGGTTCTCAAGGGCCCAAAACTCTCTATCTTGAGGGCGTGCCCGAATCCCTTTGGCTAGGAACCCTGGAGTATGGGATATTTTACCATTAACGTATTTTTTCGAATTTTAGCCAGAAGCGTTTTAAAAATGGGGAAAAAGGGAAAAAGTCTGTCCTTAACGGCCTGCCCTGGGTAGAAATCTAAAATTCTTTATATGTGTTCCTTGGGGAATGGGATAATTGACTTATATGAAATGTGGTAAAAATGAGATTGCAAAAAGAAAAAAGTCTACCCCTCTGCTGCCTGCCCAAATCTCTTTTGCTAGAAATTTGACATTTGAAATATTTGTTCTATGGAGTATGTACTAACTCAGTGATTAGATAGTTTTTGCAATTTTTGCCAGGGACGTGGTAAAAAAAAATTAAAGAACGAGTGAAATTGAAATACTAAAATTAGAAAACGATTGGAATTGAAACACTTCACAAGGGACCGAAATGAAACGAAACAGGGAACAAGTGGAATTGCAACACTGGACAAGGGAAACGAGTAGAATTTAATTAATACACATGAGGAACGAAATGTATTGGAACAGGGAGCGAGTTAAATTGAAACACTAGACATAGGGAATGATTGAAATTGACATACTAATCACAAGGAACAAAATGGAATGGAGCGTGATTGGATTTTAGTGATATTTTTGGATTTGAGCATGCATATTTTATTCCCTAGCAAAAAAAAAAGTGATGTAGTTTAAAAAGATGCAAATTTTCATTACACATAAAGTGGTGATTTTTCTGATCTAATGCTGATATTTTAGACTAATTTCTAAACTTAACATATAATGTAATTATGTACGTATTTAAAAAAAAAAATTTAAAACAAAAATATGTTCATTTCTAAATCAGCATTCCAATTCCAAAACCATATTGTGTTGTGTGAATTTTGCAATTAAAAATAAAAAAAACTTAAATTTGAAAAGCAAACCACAAACATCGTTTAAATATCGAAGATTGTTTCAGCCGATTTTCCATTGTTTTAACTACTTTTATCGTTTAGTTAAACAAGGTTTGAAAATAAATAACAAAATGGGTTATATAATATTTTCAATTTATTCAATATATATTTTTAATTAGTTTATTTTTTTATCGAAATAATATTGCGATTGTACTCTTGTCACAATCGTTTGTTAAAATTAAAAAAAAAATAATAAAGAATAGCCTTTACGATAACTCAGCCGAAAAGTGTCGTTAGTTAAAGATATCGATAAAATCGTTTAAAAAAACATTTACGATCAAGGGTTAGCCGAAAAAATTGCAATGATATGGCTCTTAACAATTTGTGGGGGGGGGGGGGGGGGGGGTATAATAAAGGGTGTCCCAAGAAGAACGCAATTTTTAAATTTTAAATAAAACACAGTTATTTAAAAAAAAATCGTGAAACTTTATTATATCGTAAAGTAGACAGAATGAGGTTATGTATGGAACAATATATCGTGCTGATGGCCGCCGCGGCTTTGCTGGCATGCACGCGATCTTTTAATGAAATTTTCAATGACCGTTTTGCATTAATGCTGCGGTATTTCATTAATGCAGTGTCCAATTTCCTCTTTTAAGGCTTGAGTCGTCGTCGGCTTATTCGCGTAAACCATCGACTTCAAAAAACCCCAAAGAAAAAAATCTAATGGTGTTAAATCGCACGATCTAGGCGGCCAATTCTGATCTCCAAAACGCGAAATAACACGACCGGGAAATGACTGATGCTGCAATTGAATTGTTTCGCTGGCTGTATGACATGTGGCGCCGTCTTGTTGGAACCACATGCCCTCCACATTCATTTCTTCAATTCTAGGCAAGAAAAAACTGGTTATCATTTCACGATACCGAACACCATTGACTGTTTGCGCTTGACCTGCCTCATTTTCATAAAAAAAAGGTCCAATGATTCCTCCAGCCCAAAAACCACACCACACAGTGACACGTTGAGGATGAATTTGCTTCTCGTGAATCACTCGAGGATTTTCCTCACCCCAAATGCGACAATTCTGCCTATTGACGAAGCCATCAAGATGAAAATGGGCCTCGTCACTGAAGATGATTTTATTGGCAAAATCAGCATTTTCATGTTGTCTCTCCAATACCCAATTAACGAACTCCCTTCGCTGTCCATGGTCAGCTGGCTTCAGTTCCTGAGTCAATTGAACTTTGTATGCATGAAGATGCAAATCTTTCGTCAAAATTCGCTGCAAAGTGGATTTGGAGACACCAATTTGCTGAGCTCGGTGTCGAATTGAGGTGGATGGAGTTTGAGCGACATCATCACGTACAGCTGCGACATTTTCGGTCGATCGACCTGGTCGATGGCGCGTTGTTGTCTTTACATCACTAACAGACCCAGTTTCGGCAAATTTATCCATTAATCTCTTTACAGTTGACTCTTTTGGAGCATTATTGTGACCCCAAATTGATCGCAATTTGCGAACTGTAGCCGCAAAACTCACCATTTTGGTAAAACAATTTCACAATAAGAATGCGTTGTTCATTCGTGTATCGCTCCATTTTTACTAACCTCGTATTTTCTACTAGCAAACAATAACAATTGTTCAAATGTCAAACAATGACACTTCGAATGTTGCCAGATTTAAAAATTGCGTTCTTCTTGGGACACCCTTTAGAACAACCCTCTTGCTGACTAATAACTTTATGTGCCCTCTATCTTAGACCTTTATGACGACATGTGCATTAGAATACCCATATTGCGGTAAAACATTAAAACTCATAGACTCTGGGTTAGGATTGTAAAATTATAGAATATTTAGGTATTAAGTACTCAATATCGACCATTTTTCGAGTACTCAATACTTAAAAGAAACTACTTAATACTTCCAGAATTGATTTTTTCTGTATACAGTGTAATGAAAATACAGACGTTAAAAAGTATTGATTACTAACGATTACTCATAATTATCGACATTTTAAAATTCTCAATATTAGAAGTTTTCATAAGCTTTTCAAGTTTTTTGTTTTTTGTTTTTCGCTATTGTAAAGGGTGGTTAAATTTGAAATTGAATAAACGCAAATTATTTAGGAAATTATTGTCATTTCTTTTTATTTTGATAATATGGAATGGTTCAATTAGGTTGGAACAAAATATCGGCCAAATGGCCGATATGATCCAAATGGTCCGATGGTCCAAATTTTCGATGACGCTCAGGCATAATTGAGGTTCTATGCCGTTAATGTGCCGAATTATCTCATCCTTTAGCTCTTGAATTGTTGCTGGCTTATCGACGTACACCTTTTTATACCCTTCACCATAGGTGGAAGGGTATATATAAGTTTGTCATTCCGTTTGTAATTTCTACAATATTGATCTTAGACCCTATAAAGTATATATATTCTGGGTCCATATGAAGAGCGAAGTTGATTTAACGATGTCCGTCTGTCCGTCTGTCCGTCTGTGTGTTGAAATGGGTTTTCCGAAGAACCCAGACATGATGAGGACTTGATTCTTTTTTATTTCTGTTACATGTGATCCATTTCTGTTTGCTATTAAAAATCAGACAGATCGGTTAATAAATGGCTGAGATATTAGCAAAAAACCAGGACTACCTCTAATTTTTCCAGTAAAATCCCTTTGTTTTTATATGTATGTTGAATTTTACGCATAATAAACACATCTATTTGTTGAAATTCTTTTCTTTCATCTACACCATTTATACACAAACAACACACATACAAAGATTTGTCATTTAAATAAAAACTAAACAAATCCCTAATGACGAAGACTTTTATATATGTACATCTATTGACGATGATTTTGTGTGAGCTTCAATAGCTCAGTTGTCTAGACGCCATGTCACAAATACTTTTTTTCTCTAAGCACGCGGAGTTCGAGGTTCAAATCTCGGCCAGGTCAATTCACTTTTTTTTTTGTACATTTTTTTTTATTATTTTCTTAATATTTTTTTTTGCTTATTTTTGGTTTTTTTTTAACATTTAATAATTAATTTATATAAAATTTTATATTAATAATTAAAATTCTTTTCTTTCATCTCCACCTTTTTTACACAAACAACACACATACAAAGATTTGTCATTTAAATAAAAACTAAACAAATCTCTAATGAACGAAGACAAACCACCCTCAGTAACACAATCAAAAGATTGCAGCAGGGTTGCGAAATAAGAATTTCAATTTCGTACAAAAGTCATTATCAAATTGTACTTTTTGAACTCAATTGTACCATTTCTTCTGTATAAAAAACACCAATAATAGAATTTTTTTAACAAAAAAACTGTACAGAAAATTCAGTTGTACATTAAAAGTATATAATAAAATAAAAATATATAAAATAAGGTACAAAAATACATGAGATAAATATCATACTTAAGTAGGTAGCAAGCTATTTCTTAGACTGGAAACCGTTGACAATTTATGCAATGCAATCGATTGCGTCCAATTTTCTTAATTCCCTTTTCAAAGTTTGCTCCCAAAGTTATGTCTATTTATACGATGACTTAAATTTCGTGGATGTGAATTAAGCAACAAAATAAATATAAGCGTGAAATAGAGATAACAGAATCATGCACGAGAAACGAAAACTGTGCCTTTTTTGTTACCCCGCTTGCTTCTCTATACCGTTCGATAACAATCAAAAATTCCAGGTACTAATTCACTTCACTTCAAATAGTTTTATGTTGATATGTTTGGAACTCAACATAAAAGCCTTATGTCCTGTTTCTAAATGTGATTGTGGAAACAGCACATTAGTTTGATTTAAGAATTTCCAGTTATTATACTTTATTTTATATAAAATAAATTATGCACTGTATCCTTGTGTGTAAAGTAATGGAATTTTATGAATTGTTGATCTGTTATTTTGTAAGTGAATAGTATAGTAGGATTTTAAGATCATATCATATTCTTTTTAATTATTTTTATTGTAAAGAAACATGAAAATTTTTATTAGTAAGTTATAGAGAATAAAAATTGAGAAATTCCACTGAGCCAGCAGGATAGAATACTTAGTATTTTCGGATGGCGCTACCCAACCTTGTCAATATCCATGCTCTTCTTCTCCCTTTGCGGTCATTGCTTGTTGATGATTGTCTATTTTTCAATAAAAAAAAAATAATTAACAAGAATATGATATGATCTTAAAATCCTACTATACTATTCACTTATAAAATAAATTATTTCAATTTAATTCGTATCTACACAAAATACTGAGTAGCTATATATTATATATATATATATAAACTTTAGCTTTTTCCAACCATGGTGAAGGGTATATAAGATTCGGCACAGCCGAATTTAGCCGCTCTTACTTGTTTTTTATCAAATAACCCAAAAGAAATAAGTCCAACGGTGTCAAATAACATGATCTTGGCGGCCAATTGACATCGCCACCACATGAGATAACACGGCCATTAAATTTGTCGCGCAAAAGAGCCATTGTTTCGTTAGCTGTGTGGCAAGTGGCACCATTCTGTCGAAACCACATATCGCCCAGGGTCATATCCTCAATTCCTGGCCACAATAAGTTCGTTAGCATCTCGCGATAGCAGACACCATTTACGGTAAATGCTTGGCCGTCCTCATGACACACTATCGCGAACAACAGCAATGATTTCCGCAGAACGAACTGGGCGAGCATGCACAGGTGTTTTCACACACCCGGTTTGCTGAAATTTGACCACAATTCTCCCGATTGTGGACACATTTGGTCGATTATGCTGACCAAAAAAAATCACGAAGTGCACGAAATGCATTTTAATTTGAACGCCCATTTTCATAATAAGCCTGAATAACTTTAACGCGTTGCTCGATTGTGTATCTTTCCATGGTTCAAATTAAGTTAGTCTGAAATTGAGAAATGTCAAATGAAATGCAGAAAAAAACTTGACGTTTAGGTGTGGTTCACATTCAACACGGGCCCTTTAAATTTAACCACCCTTTATTTCGGATTACTTGATATTATTGTTGTATCATTTTTAAAAGTATTAATGGTTAAATAGAAAATTAAAAATCTTTTATTTGCGTCATCATACTTTGGATTAAAGTGTTAAGGCATTAGGCCATAATGTTTTCATACTACTTTTTACTATTGTTATGTAAAAGTTTATATTCGAATAAAATAAAATATAAAAGTCAGTATTGAAAACGAAATAAAAAAACACAACTTTATTTTGTACAATATTTCCAATACAGTGTTACAACACAGTACAAAAATGTAATAAGTGGTAACATATCTTACTTGTAGTGTAGACTAGCGATATATATGTTAACATACATTGCAGCAAACCTCAAAATTAAAAAATCGCTAGTGTGAACCACTCAATTTCGTACATTTTTATTGCCGGCAAATATGTTGCAATAATTCTCCAGCTGTATTCGTTAGCAATTATTGCTAAATTGCTGTCATTTTCCTTTTCTTTTTCAAAGCTGCTTCCAAAGTTATGTCTATTTATACGTTAACATTTGTTGCACGAAAACTGAATGTGAATGAAGCAACAAAAGAAAAATACATATGAGTGCGAAAGAAAAATAACAAAAACATGCACAAAAAACGGAAACCGTGTCTTTTTTGTTACCCCGCTTGCTTCTCTAGCCCGTTTGCCACCAACAAAGAATTTCATGAAACAAATCAAAGGTGTAAAAAATAGTAAAAACAAACGAAATCATCATTTTGTATTACTTTGCCAATTTTTGTTTTGAAAAATATGGTAAGTAATTTTTTGCATTTTAAGGTCAAATTTTAATTGTGTTAAGGGCTGATTTTTAGAACTAAAAGAATTTTTAGTGCTATTTTAAGTGGATGCCCTATTTTTGGACATAAGTCGGCTGTGTAAAGTATTTTCACTTTCGATCGCTTTTTAAGGCAATTTAAGTTTTAATTATTAGAAATAAAATTTCCTTCAATATCCACTTTTTTTAAAATTAGTACATTGTTTTGCCAACTTTAGCAAATCGGCTTTCAAAAATTTGTGAAATGATTTCTGAAGTTAGCAACAAAAATTTGTAAATGTTCTGTAAAAATTCTGTAATTTGTAAAATGTAAAAATCAAAAAAGCTTACTAAATAGTATTATTTTTACAAAAATTAGTACAAAAATGTTAAAGTGGGATTGAAAACCGTTTACAAATTTTTCTACTAACTTTTTTTCTGAGTGTACAATATAATTTTCTGTTGTTTCTATTTCCTACTTTCGATAACATTTTCTTTCATTCTACTTGAAAGGATAATATTTTTTTTGGCAATTCTTTCGTACTTTCTAAGGCCGAGTTTTTGGGATGCGAGTTAAACTTCGTTTAGTTAAACCGAAAACGAATTTTGTCTGCCATTTCCATGTTTCTTAACATAAATTTGTCGGAACAACTTTTCGTTACATAAAATTGTGTTCTTTATTGCAATAAAATAAAAACAAATTTCAAAATCAGTATTCAAGTTACAAACTGCGATAAACTGAGTTTAAAGATAATCTACATCCTAAAAACTCGACCTAAGTTTACCATATTTTAACATATCCTTTTTTTTTTTTGCTTTTCAATAATGGGAATTTTTTAACCATGTTCTTTAACCATTTTCTTTCTCTTATACACAGGATTCCTTCCTGCCACCCGCTCAACGTTGTAGTTATGAATGTACAAAGGAATCAACTGGACCCTTAAATCGTAAAAAGCTAATTGAACACATTAATAAGCAGGCTATTGAAACACCCGATGAACCAGAATTTGAGCCCTATGTCAAGGGTACAGTACGTGGTAAAAAATGGGTGCCACCACCACGTGATGCACGTGAAATGGAAGCAGAAGAAAAAATTGCCATCGATATGGGTGAAGAATATGAACAAGCTTTAACTGATGCAACACAAGAAGAAATTATTGATTTGGCTGCCATTTTGGGTTTCCATTCGATGATGAATCAAGATCAATATCATGCTTCTTTGTTGAACAAAGGTCAACCAGTGGGCTTGGGCTGGGATGGTATAACAAAATCGACACAACAAAAAGTGTTCCCCATGGATCCACCCAATAAAACAGATGTTGAAGAATCTATTAAACGTGTTAAAGAAGATGATTCAAAATTGATTGAATTGAATTTGAATAATATTAAAGTGAGTTAGGGAGGGGGGGAATATTACTCCAAAATAAATTTGATTTTTTAAATAAAAACATTCCCCTTTTCAGAATATTTCCGATGAGAAATTGGAACAATTATTTGAAGCACTGCCTAAAAATGAACATTTGGAAGTTCTTTCTTTAACAAATGTGGGTCTGACCGATAAGACAGCTTTATTATTGGCCGAAGCCATTGAAAAAAGCAAAACCTTGAGAGTATTAAATGTCGAAACTAATTTCATTAGTCCACCTGTTATAGTTACATTAGTTAAAGCCCTCCTTAAATGTCGTACTATTGAAGAATTCAGAGCCTCAAATCAGGTGAGTGAGGCACATGGATATTTTTAAGAATTTCAATAATGTTTAAATGGTTTTTTTTTTTTGTTCAGCGATCACAAGTTTTGGGCAATAAAATTGAAATGGAAATAACTGATTTAGTGGAAAAGAATACATCACTGCTTAGACTGGGTCTACACCTCGAATTCAATGATGCCCGTCATAGAGTTGCTGCACATTTGCAACGTAATATTGACAGAAGTAAGTACCGTTTAATAGGTATATGTTATTTAATATTTTTAAATATTCCAAAAAGAAAGAGGTTTTGGATAATAAATCAACGTTGGTTTTAAAAAAAAAAGGATCCTTTAGTAATTTTTCTCTTAGGGATGTTATTCTTTGTGTTAAAATTAGGTTTTAATTTTAAGGCAGTTGTTTCTATTATTATAAATCATAATATTTTCAATAATTGTTTAGGTGAAAATGGAACAGTATTAGTTTCTTCTTCTTGTCAATTATCATCACAACTCGAGCCATCACCATCATTAATTGCTTCACCACAGCAATCATTAGCTCTTCAATCAGCTACATTGAATATCAATGAAAATTTAATTGATAATAAATTTTCATTAATTTCATTAAACAACAATAATAATAATAATAAAAATAATAATAACGAGGTCAATCATAGTGTAAATACTGATAATAATTCTTCTTCGTCTTGTATTTATGCAACTATTGCTAAAAATTTCAATGATAATAATATAACATCATCATTGTCGTCATCTTCACCACCACTACCACCACCATTGTTATTACCTGCTACATCATCGCTCACTGCTGCTGCTGCTGCTGAATATGATGTAAAGGAGAAATGTTATGCTAATAATACTACTGCTATAACTACAACCAATACAACTAATGTTGTTGATAAATTATCATCATTAAATCATAATACTGACAGCAGCAACATTAATAACGATAATCATATGCATTATATTTCTGATTCAAATGCAAATGTCAACAATAATTTATCATCATCGTCTTCATCATATCTCAATCCACGCAGTGTTGCGGATGCATTAACTATCACAAAGAGTTCTAAGCAAACAGATGAAAAAGAAATTTAAAATACTTAAAACACATCATTTAAATATCCCTTTAATATTTTCTTGAAAATTCAATATTATTTTAATCATGAATCCCAAAGTCCCCTAATACATTTTTTTAAATTTCCTTGAAAAAGCAAATAATAGTAATATTATAAATTTCTCTGATCCCGTAAAAATCTGCATGCTAAAAATATGTATTCCAGCAAAAAAAAAAAAAAAACCTTTTTTGTCGAAACAATTTAAATCGATTAAAGTTGTTTTGTCAAAAGTTAACAGATATATAGTCTAGGAGAGGGTGCGAGCTGGCTAAACTGAATTCAGGTTTATTAATAAAAATTCTAAATTTTTTAAATAATTTTCCAAGAAATTTAAAATTCTTTTTGTTTGTAGTTTAGAACAAAATATATTTAGCGACTTCGCTCAAGTATTAAATATCGAATATCAAAAGTTAAAATTAAAAATTATACGCATTTTAAATCACCATTTTCTTTTTTTTTTGATAAATTCCATTCCAAAAATATTTGTACTATACCGATCACTTTTTGAGTTATTTAGGGATGGTCCGTCTGTTCACGTATTCAGGTTCTCACGCTACAGGCCGCATATATTAAGGGACGAGGCCCATTGATGTGAGTTAGAATCGGTCTGTCTTTAAACCTACTTCCCATATAAAGGTCTCCCAAAAATTTGCTCTTATGCTTGTTCGTACTCTAAGACCGAGTTTTTAGGATGTAGATTATCTTTGAACTCAGATTATCGCAGTTTGTAACTAAAATACTGCTTTTGAAATTTAATTTATTTTGTTTTATTTCAATGAAGACTAAAATTCTACGCAAAGTAAAGTTGTTCCGACAAATTTATGTTAATAAACTTGGAAATGACAGACAAAATTCGTATTCGATTTGACTAAACCAAGTTTAACCCACATCCCAAAAACTCGGCCTAAAGGTAACAAGTATTAAGATATTTTAATGAAATTTGTTGCACTTGCCAAATACACCCAATATTAGGCAAAATCAATTTGTTTTACCGATTTTCTATTTTTTTTTTTATCATTTTGTAAACAAATTGTGACACATCCATTTAAACATATTAAAATTTTAAACCAAGACTGGTTAAAATTTTTACTCATTTAATTCAAAGAATGAATTCATTAATAAGAAACTAGTAAGCACTGATTAAAGTCGGGCATACCGACTATATGATATTCTACACCTAATATAATATGGGTCAAATTTTGGCAAACGTTTCAAATTGTAGGAAGGATCTTAATTCCTTTCTGTGAACTGGATGAATAATATAGAGAAAAATCGGAAGAAAATTGTTGAAAATCCATTTAAACAAATACGTGGTATGGGGGCTGGGGCCAAATATAATCTTATTTTATTTAAATTTAGAGTTCTGATTTATGGCCTTATATAACATTCATAACTAAAATTTTAAATATTTAAGCCTCATTTTATTCAAATATCTTTAGTTTGATTACAAAGTTTAAATGGAAGGACATCGTAAAATCGACTAAGAAAGTGATTCTCAATCGTATTATGGTGGTCCTTAGTTATTGTATTTTTGGTGGTTTAAAACAAACATTTTGGTGAGTTATGACTACTAAACTTGAATTCTTTGAATTAAAAAAGATTTCTAGAAGTCAAGGAATTAATTTCATACTGCATAAATTCCTCTTAATTTCATTCAATTGTGCACTTAATTCCCTTAGTGAATTAAAATTTTTAGTTAATTCTCTGAAGGAATTCATTTTTTATTTTAATGCTCTGAAAGAATTAAGTTTTTCTTTTAATTCCATCAATGAATTAACGTTTCATTTAATTCTATAAAGAAATTAAGTTTTTTTTTATTAATTAATTATCTGAATTTATGTTATTTACTAAATCGCCCAGAAGCACTTAATTTTTGCCAAGACAATGAAATAATAATAATAAATTTATAAATGTAAATAAATGTTGGTTTAACTAAAAGGGATTTTAAAAAAGTCCATGACTACCTCCTTGGAAACCGTCAATGACATATTATTTCAATTAATTAATTTATTTTACTTTTTCTTCGTTATGGTCATAGGTGAAAAGTTAACTGCATTAAGTGACAAACATAAATTCAGGGAATAAAAAGAAAATATTAATTCCTTTAAAGAATACAAAGAAAAAGTTAATTCCTTCAGAGAATTAATAGAAAAAGTTAATTCCTTCAGGGAATTTAACGAAAAATTTTAATTATGGAATCAAGTGAAAATATAAATTAAAGAGGATTTTAGGAATTCCTTAACAAAAGTTGAATTAACTAAATTTGAATTAATTCATTAAATCTTATGAAAAATCTAGAAAAAAAACTAATGAATTCCCTCAAGATTAATCAATTGATAAAAGGTATTCTATCAATTTCTTTAATTTAGTAAGGGAATTTATGAAAGGAAATGCTTCAACTATGTTTCATAGATTTTTGTCAAATGTTATGTTTTCTGGTATTTATGAAATATTCAAAAAAACTATTTCATAATATTTATGAAAATTTGTTGCCACATTAATGAAATTGAGATTTAATAAGTGATCATACTTTTCATAGGGCGCCAAACACTGTACAACACAAAAAAAATAACAAAGTTCCAACAGCGGCTTCTGGTAGAGGGAACTATAAAAAATATACCTGTATCGGCGTTTTAGAATTTACGCTTGAATTTTATTTTAGAGCTGGTTAAGTTTCCCCTCCTTTGGCGCATTTATATGGTGAATCTGCATAAGATACCATGTGACCCTTACATTTAAGGTATAAAATGTGTTTAGCAGATTTATATAAAAAATTACGAGGAACATTTTTGTGAAACATTTTAACCCTCTAACTCATTAGTGTCTTTTTTGTCACTTTCGTGAAAAAGGCAGGAGAAATACCCCTAAAAAGGGTATATAACGGGTTTAAAATTTCCACAAAAATATTGGTCATAAAATTCTTCTATAAGTCTCTGACGACATCAAAGGTCACAATTACACTTAAGCGGGAGAAATAAGTCAAAACTAAAAATGCTATCAAGGGTTAATTTCTTACTTATTTAGTATTGACGCTAAAATGTCCCTCAAATACCTATTTTAGGAGCTAAGTTTGTATAAAAAAAATTGTGTTACGTAAAATTTCACTATAAGTTACCGTACAAAAGAAAGCTCTAGATATAATATAAACAAAAAGATTTAGAGGCGGCAGTTCGATATGTATAAAATAACAGTTAGAAATCATATGTTATCTGGTATAATTGAAGATTTGACCTCTTCAAAAGGTTTTAATGATGTGCATAAACTTTTATCTTTTATAAAACCTTTTTTTTTAATAACTAATTTATTTTTTTGAGCTTAAGCTTCGTTTTTCAATATTTCGTTACTCCATTAGGTAGCATCTTATTTAACTAATTTTTATTTTATTATTATCATAATTATTATTTTCTGAAAATGCTACACAATGGAGTAGCGAAATATTGAGAATAATAAATAATTTATTTTTATAAAAAAACGAACCTTAAGCTCAAAAAAATAAATTAGTTATGTACATAAAACTTGTAATCTACGAATAACTAATTTAGTGTCCTTTAAATTAAAATCAGAAAAAACCTCCATAAAATTTGTTTGCAAAGCCCTTCAAAATTTCAAAAAATTTTTTAAATTAATTCGGCTTTTTTCTGGGTCTTTGACGTCGATATGATGCGATATTTTCCAATTGGACTCAAAATGTTTACTTGAAATTCTTGGGTCTAGGTAGCGAAATAATAGATGTCGCTTTTTTGATTTCCAAAACTTAATAATTAGTTATTCTAATATGAGTAAAGTTTTCTCAGAAAACTTATTTTTTTATATTCTCTGACAATATTTTATATATTTTTTTTTTAATATAAGTTAAATGACTTTTTAACAGACATCCTAATTTTTAATTTAATTTTTTCAGATTACCCATTTAATCATTTCCCATATCACAATTCATTTCCAAAAAAAAAAAAAAAACATTAAGATTTTACATCCAACTATTTTAAATTTCTTTTAAAATCTGTCCAGAAAACATTAAAAAAAAACTCTTTGGCTGGTCTACAGGTAATATAAAAATACCTTAAAAAAAAACCTCCATGGATTACTAAAACGTGTTTTGTGAGCGTGTTATGAATAAAACTTGAATATATAAAACGTGGTGAAAGTAATGTCTGCGTCTCATATAAAAAATAAAAGAAAATTTGTGTATTTGTTGCAATTTACAATGTTATTTAAATAGTTAATTGTTTTATTTGTTAAATATAAAAAAAATAGTTTGAATATTATTAAAATTACCTAAAAACTAAATATTTACTAAAAGGGACTTTTCCGGTATAAATAGTAATAATAATAAATTTTAAAAATTATAAATTACTTTTCACCAAATTCCACCAAACCATTTCAATTTATATTGTTTTACATTTACTCCTGCTTTTTTTGTAATCGTTTTCCTTTTCCATTAATCATTTTGTCGTTTTCTCTTTAATTGTTTTATATACTTACAAGAATTATCCTTTCATATTATTTATTTGTAGTTGAGATAGTTGTTTTTATCCTTTTGTTATTTCATTTTTAATAATTTTTTATATAAACAAAATTGTTAATGGACTTTTGTTTATATATATTTATATTTCTCTCTAAATCTTAAAATCATATTCGTTTATTTTACTTCCTGTAATATGTGTTCCTATTGTTTCGTTCTTTTTTATATATATATATCATTTTATTATAACTTTTAGATAATTTTTATTAAAAATTTAACGAAAAATTAATTTCATTAATATTTTTCTTTATTTATTATTTATATATTCTTTGTAATATAAAAAAAAAATCAATCTCAAAATCAACATATTGTAACACGTGTAAATTAACCAAAAAAATCTAAACAAAATCTCAAAATATTAATTCGTCATACGTATAAATATGAAAAAAAATAAAAATAAAAATTGCATCGTCATCAAAAAAAAAAAAACAGTAATACGTGTAGAAAAGCTCAAACCAAATTTACCAAAACTTATTTTACCTCCGGCTAATATCGGTGTGGAGTATATAGCTCCACCTACGGTAACACCATCGCCAACACCTTCACCCATACCACGTATAGATTATGATGTTGAGGTTGATCCTGATAATATGGTTATTAGAGGTGGTCCTATAACACCATCTCCCTCACCATCACCTCAACCTCCACAGCATGATGATTATGAGGTTGAAGTGGATCCTGATAATATGGTTATTAGAGGTGGAGGTAATAACGTATATGATTTTGATTACGAGGAAGATCAATCGAGAATTTCTTCTTCATCGTCATCAACATCTTTAAGATCTAGCAATGCTGCTGCTGCAAATTTAAATGATATGCCAGCTTATAATGAAGATCTTACCAGCTATAAATCCCATACGTGAGTTAGAATCAATTAACCAACCAACCAATCAACAAACAAACAATACAGTCATCTAAACTGAAGAAAATTTCATTTATGTACAAATTACACATAAAAAACCAAAAACACCTTCAACCTGAAAAAAAAAAACCAAAAGCCAGCGTTCTAATTTACAATATTTTGTATAAAAGCTTAAATAAGGCTTAAATATTGTTAACCACAGAAATGTTTATACGTGTTTACACTTTTCGATGTATATATATACAGCATTATTACAGTCCATGTTCGTTCGTTGTATTTTTACTACCAAAAATTTCAAATATTCGTTTACACTCATTTTTATTATTTTTGCCGACCAATTTTTGTATATATTTTTGTTTTCATAATTGTCTTTAATTTAATTCCTTTTTTTTATATTGTTTTATCGTTGTATTTTTCTTAACATTCTTTTTTTTATATATTTTTCTTTAATGATGTTGATTTTATTAAACTTTAATATCATTGAAAAATTTTCATTCTCATCATCTTCATTATGTTGTTTTTAGGCTTTTGTCATCAATCATTTCTTTTTTTTTTTTGTCTCATATTTATAGCGGCCTTCTTTCCGTATTCCATTTATTACACATTTGTTTATTCTTGTAAATAACTTTGACACACTTTTCACATTCACTTTTGACAGGGATGTTGTTAAGTTTATTTTATTTTTTAATATTCTTACTTATTATTTTTGTTTTTACTCTGCCACTACCAAAATCCAGTCAAGAACACAAATATTTTACGTATAATATATTTTTTTATTTATAAAAAAAGAAATAAGCAAAACCTTAGTTTTTAAAATAAGAACTTTAGTAATTTTTATCTTTTATTTATAACTTCACAATTCTTCGAGCTTAAGTTTGTTTTAAAACAAGGGTGTCCAAGGCCTATACTCTTTATGCTCATTTGTTTTTTTTTTTAAATATTATTTATTTTTCAATATTTCCCTACTCCATTGTCCATTTTTAGGAAATAACAATGGAGCAGCAAAATATTGAAAAATAAATATTTTTATATAAAAAAAAACCAACCTTAAGCTCGAACTTTTTAGTTTTAAATTTACTTTTAATCAAAAATTCGAATAATAGCTATGTGTGTGCGGTCAATTATTTTCGAAAATCCGTTATAAATTTGATATTATTTAACTTTAAGAGTTAACAAATAGAATTATTGACGTTATTCTAGTGCAGCGGTGCCCAGTAACTTTTACTTCACTGACCCCTTGAGACATTTTTAAAAAAATTTAAATCCGAAAGTTTTCAGAAAAAATAGTAGTAGTAAAAAATACGAAAGATGAAAAAACGTATTTGTTGTAGAATTTACAGAATTTAAGAGATTTACCAGATACATTTTTTGGAATTATCTTTCAATTTAATTACCCTGAGGGGTTGGAGGGTTTTCTATAAAAAAAGCTTTTAAGTATTTGTGATTTTTTAATAGGAAAAATTGATTCTTAAACACACTCTGATAATTTTTTTTGAATCTGAGAACGTTTCCTATAGGAGAAATAAAAAAATAATGTGTATTTAATTAAACACAAAAATTGCCGGAGTTTGAAAAGTCCTAAGAATTGGAATACCCCAATTTTTATCAGAGTTCCTTTTTATGCTACACATAGTTCTTATTTTCTTCAAAAGTTTTGAAAATCGCGCTTTATTTAATAATTTTTGTAAATACAGTTATGGTAACTGACATTGGAAGTTTATTTATTATTACCTTCTTATTTTTGAAGAATTTTTTTCAAACTCTTCTCGGATCCCTTTGGATGCAGCTACGGACCCCCAGAGGGTTGCCACCCCCTATTTGGAACCGCTGTTCTAGTGTTTCCAATTCGGTTAATAGCTTCCTCGATTAATAGCCTCTATTTCATGTCAAAACAAATAATTTAAAACTCAAATAATTATTCGACCCGAATAATCGGTTAAAATAGGTCGATTAACTGGTTAATTTTTTTATATGCTTTTTTCTGTTATTATTTCTAAAATCTTTTAAAATCAAGTAAAGGAGATTTTTAAGGATCTGGATCAGGATCAAATGCTGTGTAGACTTTAGGAATTAAATTCCTTAAAAAATTCTGTAGGAATTCTTTCAAAAAAATTCTTTTGAAATCGGTTCCCAACCAAATCTACTTTATATGTTTCGTTAGAACAACTTCCATGAAACCCGAACCCATTTACCTTAACTTAAATGTAAGATATAACTGACTAGAACTAGCTCCAGAAGTGGTTCTAGAAATACTTGGTTACTTTTAAAATAATTTCTAATTTCGCTCTCAAAAATTTCCATATTCTGAATCTTTTTCACCCTCAGAATATATTTTAAAAGCTAAAGCCTCCAATCAATCAAACACGTGGCTAAGTTTTTTTCTAAAAAGAATTATGACGTTATAAAATTGCTTTCAATACAAAAATATTACTTTTTTTAAAATAGTTTCGTTAAAAACTTCATACTGACTTTTAAAAAGTTAAAAAAAAGTTGATTTATCAAAAACTTTTGAAAGAGTACTACAATAACTTAAGTAGAACTCAAAAAAGAAACCAAAATTTTATAGACTACAAAATTTGGAAAATTTTCTTAAGTGGACTTAAGTGCTTTTGTCAAAAATCTACAAATATTTATTATTTCATCTCGAATATTATGAAACTAAAATCAATGACCAAATACTGACAGTAACCCTTCTGTCAAACTTTGTAAATTACGCAAAAACAACACAATATTTCTAAGAATTTCCTTACGTATAGTGTTTAGAGGCAGCTCTTGTTTAACATATTCGGGCATGTTCATCAACATATTCGGGCATGTTCTGGAATTAGTTTCGGAAAAAGATATTGGATCTTATAAACTATTAAATATACGAGTAGTGTGCAAAATAAAGTACAATAAAATAGGAAATATTCACTAATTATACAAAAGTACAAATTTTAGGGCCTTTTTTAATTTTGATGAGGTTAACACATATACACAGAAAAAAGTATCACAAAATTTTAAGTACACAGAAAAAAGTATCACAAAATTTTAAGTACACAGAAAAAAGTATCACAAAATTTAAAGTAATTAAAAATATTTGTTAAAATTTAAACTCGATTTCTAACAATTCTTTGTTTGAAATATTTGTAAATTGTCACTTTTCATATAAAAATTCTTTGAAAATAAAAATTTAAGTAACAAAAAAATAACAAAAAGTTTTTTGTATTTACAAATTCCATTGTTGGTGCCTTTCTAAAAAATATTTTTTTTGTATTTACAAAAATGTTCTATGGACGATGTTCAATATTACAAACAGAATTTTGTAATTTTATTCTGTGTAATTAAAAATATTTGTTAAAATTCAAATTCGATTCTAACAATTTTTTGTTTGAAATATTTGTAAATTGTAACTTTTCATATAAAAATTCTTTAAAAATAAAAATTGAAGTTACAAAAAAATAACAAAAAGTTTTTTTGTATTTACAAATTCCATTGGTAGTGTCTTTTTAAAAAAAATATTTTTTTTTTGTATTTACAAAACTGTTCTATGGACGATGTTCAATATTACCAACAGAATTTTGTAACTTTATTCTGTGTACATTTTTAATTGTTATTCAATCACTTTTTAATTATTTACTGTTTAGAATTCTCTGTATGACTCTGTGTGTAGATCACGAATTATTTCCTATTTCTTTAGCCTGGAAATGCAAATTAATATTGTCATAGTTAATTTGATTTCGAATTTATAACAATTTAAATTTATAATATTAACAAAAATTTAAATTTTCATATGGGAAAATTTCGTATTTTCTTTTGCCTTATCGCACATACATATTTTGAACAAATTTTTTTGTAATACTTGCTACATACTCTATTAAGTAGTATATAATATCCAATCAAAATACTATTTTTAAAAGATTTGGAAAACAAAATATTTTAAATCAATGATCCGCTTAGATTTTGTAGCTTTTGTTTTTCGCAACACTGTATATAAAATCAGCTATCAGCTGATGTTAAAGGATATTAAGAACGAAAACGCTTGTCTTCAGTATATATCTATGTTTCCATAAAATTTGATTGATAAATATCCAGCCTTTTAAAAATTCGGGGTCAAAGGTTTAAAACCTGATTATTATTATTATTTTTTTTTTGTTTGTACTTTTGTTTCTCTATATTAAATTTGTCTTGTGTATTATCGGGGGTATTCTATATTTCACAGTTGGTTTGTGTTCCAATTTTGATAGAGATTTTATTTGATTTCAAATTGATGATTTTGCTTGGACCACTTCGTACATCAAGGTTCGAATTCACTTATGATTGAGAAAATAATCTAAAATGAAACTAACTTGATTTTTACACAATTTCTCTTATAGAATTTTCGCGTGAAATTTCGCGGTGTTAAATTGTGTTTATTGTTAAGATTTTTTTTTAAATTAATTAATCAAATTTAATAGTAAGTAATTATTGTTACTAATTATCTAAGGTTTTGCTTAATATAAATATAAAGATCTCCAAAACTCTACCACATTCTTTTTTTTTTTTTTTGTTTTGTTTTCATTCTCTAAAACGTTTTCTTCAAGTCCCCTTAATTTTCTGCCTTTAAAGCACGTTGGCTTTCAAGGCACATTTTCAATATCCTCGATTTTAATATCAAAAACTTCCTATTGTTTTATGTGAATTATTTCAATAGCTCTACCTATTTTTTTATTTTTTTGATTTGTACCCGTACCGTCACCTATGTTTCTCTTACTTTTTTCTTTACCCTATTTCACAATTATTTCCTTATTTTACCATTTAAAACCGAGTTTCAAAAAACAAAAAAAAAATAAATATTTGTTTTATTTTATGTTATTTAAATGTTTTATGTTTATTTATTATGCTTTTTCTTTCTCTCATTTATTTCTTGTTTACAGTAAGAAAAGATCTTGAGTTACGTCTGCAGTTCAGATTTTTCAATAATCTTCACAGAAATCCAAATCCAACAAGAGTTCAGTAAAAATTTTATTAAACAAAAAAAAAAAAAAAAAAAAAATATAATCAAACAAAAAAAATTAATTCAAATAATTAAACAAAGAAACAATTAAAAAAACAATACTCTCATATTTAATTAAACAAAAAGAAGAAAATTGTTAAAAAAAATTTCAAAGAAAAATTAAAAAGAATTGTGTATAAATCTTAAGGAAAACTAAGAAAAATTAAAAATGAAGTTAAATTACAAAAAAATCAAAACAAAAGCTGCAACTGATTGATTAATACAGCATCGTGTAAATGATACTTTGTTTAAAAGCAATGAGATAAGCTTTTTTGTTTAAAACCTAAAAAAAAAATCTTTTATTATTAGTTAAAAAAAAAAACAACCAGGTTTTATATATAAAAATCGAAGAAAAAACGTACCCCCCCCCAAAAAAAAAAAAATCAACGCTTTATTTCTAATAACTTTAATTTTATATAAATAAAAAACAAGAAACACTAATCTTTAGTTGAAAGAGCAACAAAATCGTTAAATTTTTAATCATCATCGTTTATTATCAAGCAACGAATCTCATCATCTAATTTTCACACTTAAACTGAAAAATCAAAGAAAGTAAATTTCTAAAAAAAAATCACATAAGAAAACATTAGGTGTCTTAAGGAAATACTACTATATATAAATATATGTATATGTATAAAAGAAGCAGTAACGAATTACGAAATAAAATTACAAAAATTAATGAATAGACATTAATTTAAAACAAAAATTTTTGTTTAATAGAAGTAACTATGACAAAACAAGGTATCTATTCTTTAAATATTACGGTTTTCTACAAAAAAAAATGTTTGATATGAATTTTATTTGTTCGATTTCTATCTATCTCTTATCTGCTGTATACTAATTTTTTTTTTTAGATTTTTAAAATTAAATTTTTTTAAACCAAAATAGCTGTTAATTTAAACCAGCTTTTAACAATGAACTCTGATTACTTGAAAAAAAAAACTGACTGCATTGTGTGTAGCATAATTTTAGACTGCCAACATAATTGAAAAAATTTTTATTTTTTAAGCTGCCTTAATAGAAATCCTTCCAAATTAACCTAATTTTATATTTCGTTTTCATTCATTTAAAAGTATTTACTTCACTTGTTTTAACTTTTAATAATTTTGCATGTCTTTTTGTGTTATTACAAGTTTTTTTTTATAATTTTATATTTCAGCTTAAGTTATTTTAAAAACATTTTTTTGTTTGCATGTTGTATTGTTCTTTTTTTTTAACCAGTGTCCTTACATGCAATGAAATTGATAGCAAGCAATTTCCAAATCGAATTTTAGAGAAACGTAAAAATTATGTCAATAGCACTGTAGTGGAGAACACTTGTCCATTTATTGCTTAGAAATATTAAAAAAATATTTCTTCGAAAACACACAAAAATGTATTAAAAATTAATTAATTTTTTTTCTACAAATAATAAATAAATAAATTTGTTTTGTTTTTTATGGCTATTTAAAATGAGAACTAAAAGTGACAACAATGTTGACATGATATTTCAATAACATTGAAATGAAATCATTAATATGAAATTACTTTGACAAATGCTTGATATCATTTTATTACATATGAAGACACCGAGTTATTTTAACTAAAATTAAATACACTTTTTACACATTACTCCAAAAAAAATTTGTATTAAAAGATCATAGGTATTCAACGTAGAATTATATTTTGAAAATCATATTAAATTATATTTAACATTTCTAGTATAGAATTTTTTTAATGCAAAAAAAAAGATGTTGCGATGAATAAAAAATTGTGATAGATAATATAAAAACTATCAGATTTTTTTCAAAAAATCTTTTCTAAATTAATTTTCAAATCTTAAATAACAATAGAAGATCCTTTCGTCTTAAGACATTTAAACCGTTTTCACCGATAGTTTTTGGGTCGGCTTGGATAAATATAATTTTATATCTAAGATAAATTGGCAATATTTGTATAAATATCAATAAGGAAATCCAAAATTCCGCATGCCTTTAAAAATTTTGGAAAATGTGAAATTTTTTTTTCACAAAAATAAACCCCATCAAGGATTTCAACCGAATTTGTTGAAATCCTTCCGGGTTTCCCGCAAATCTTACTCAAAAAATAAATTAGAAAATGCCTTAACTTAGATTTTTCCAAAAATAAGCCCAGTTATGGATGGAAACCAAAACCAATATCGCTTATGGCTTTCCGCTATATTTTTTTTTTTTTTCTTAATTTCAGTTACGATAAAGGTATTTCAAAAATAATAGTTATGGCATTCAATCAGTTATGGTTTTTAAAATAAATATTTTAGCGGTAACTGTATCCATGTAAAGATGGCAACTGAATTGAATGTCGGTTAGGATTTTTGTAACGGTATAATTTTATTCTTTATTTCCGTTACGGTTAAGCGATTACGCGGTATTGCAATCGGTTCCGGTTTTAATTTATGTTTTAATTCTTAATTTTATTTTTAATTCTATTTTTTTTTTAAAAATATCAATTAAACAAAACTATCAGAAATTTTTTAAGTCTCAACTACAATTGGTTTCAGTGACTTAAGAAAAAAATGTTCATTTCATACCGATACCCAGCAAAAAAAAAAAGAGAAGTAGCAAAAGAACAGAAAAAGAAGCAGTGATTTTTATATAGGGGTGTCATAAGGTGGAAGTTTTCTCTTAGGGTTTAGTGAAAAATGAGATCTTTACATGTTCCCTTATGTTTACAATGTCCCGGTAGCTTCTATCTGGGAATTTAACGCGACATTCAGTAATCGGGCATAATTTGTTAAATTACATTCTTCAAAATTCTTGCATTAATTACTAAAATAAATTTTTTACTTATTGTTTTGAAAACTACGATTTAATGAAGAGGAAAATCAATACTAAATGATTCTTTGGAAGTCCTTAAGAATCATTCCCATTTATGTTTGCTGGGTACCTAAGCTTAGGTCACTTAAGCAAATTGTACTTGGGACTTCCCAAATTTTAAATAACGCATTTTTTTCCCATATAAAATTTTAATTTAAGTATTTGTTAAATTTTTACAAGACATTTAGACAAAAAAAAAATATATAAAATCAAAAGAATCCGCAGGAAAAGTTTGGTACAATAATGGCATTTGTACAATATTTTCACTTAAAAGTGTAAGGGGGTAATTTTTAATAATGGCAACATTTTTATAGGAGCGAATTAATGTGATTTCGGGTGTCTAATTTAAGGCCGATGGTCTTGTTAAGCGACAAAGTTAAAAACTTGTTCAAATTGATAAAAATATTGAGTACTTAACTTTTTATTTTAAATTGTAATTTTAAAAATCACGACAACGAAAAAAAAATGAATTTCCCGAGAATCCCGGGATGCATTACTTAATAACTATGGCTCACATTTCTAGTAAAAAATAATAAACTTAAAATATACCAAAGAATTAATAAAAAATTTCAGGTTCGGGTTCGGATTAATCGAAATTAAAAATTCAGGTTCGCGTTCTGTTCAGGGTTCGGGTTTAATATTTAAAAAAAACACAAATGTTTTAATAGGAAATATATTTATTTTTCAAAGAAATTTTCGTTCAATTTTATAATTTATATATTTTTTAAGTTTTCTTATTTTGAATTTGTTCTTTGTGGCGACAAAAAATGATTTAGAAAATCATTCCTTGATTTTTATAACTTGTTCGAGCATATCTTCCTCATCTTCTGAAAAACAAGATATTGATTCTCTAATAAATCTTTGGGACTTAGCATTAACTTAAATCTGAATAAAGTGGATTATTAATAAAGTGGTTTTCTGTTTTTATAATATTTAAATATAATTCTTGTGAAAATAGATTTGTTTTGCCATCTTTTGCTTAAAACTAAGCCAGCTTATATAAAAATCGTCTAAACACATAAGTTCTTCTTATAGTTTGAGCGTTAATTTTTTAACAGGTGCAAAAACTTCTACGAATTATTCACAAATATTTTAAATATTATCATTCATAGTTAGTGCAGCATACAGTAATTCCGAACAAAGCTTATATATTCTAATAACGCTTGAACTGGAGTTCTATCTAGTTTGACAATCTAGTACAGCTTTAAGTTTAGCTTTTTAGCTAAAGAAGAAATTTTTGGTGTTTGCAATTTTTTGCAAATAGCTCTGCATTGACCAAGTATTTGCTTAAAAGGACTAAATATAAAGTCGAGCAATGCACACTGGAATGCAAGAAATTTAATGTTTTTTTTATTATTTTTCCAGCAAATATTTCTCACGCATGAACAGCAAGAATATTTTTTATATTTTTGAACCCGAACCTGGTTAAATTTCATGTTGAATGAAATAAAACGATATCAAAAGTTGTAAGTAAAAGCAACTAAATTAAAAATTTAGCATATTTTACATTAAAATCAGATTCAAGAGAAAAAAACTAGTAAAAATTAACATGTAAACAGATATTAGCTGTGTTCATGCGGCAAGCTATCAACTTTGGCTTGTTTCATTCTCTTACAAATTTGACATAAGGAACGTTAACACTAAATGTTGGCTTATGTTAAATTTACTTAGTAATGACATAAGCCAACTTTAATAGCTTGCCGCATAAACACAGCTATTTATGTAGTACATTTAACTGTATCGGTCGATAATATTGACAACTAATGTTTGTAAATATGATAACCATGTTATATACAAAAAAAAAAATAAACAAAAGTTCTTTTTGGATTCACAAATTCTATTTGTGCGATTTAAATTCCAAATTGTTTTGTATTTACAAAAAGTTTAATTGCATTTACCAATTATTTTCATCTGTGTATTGTAGGTCAAAATTTGTATAATCAGGGTTGACTGGTTGACGACAATATTAACTAATTAATAGAAATTGGAAATGGGCGTATCGGCTTCGAACAATTTCAGAGAAAATTTCAAATTTAAAATTGATTAACACTCGAATTTAAAACAATATGTATATGACAATATTCTATGATCTTTTAAATACAAATTTAATACACTTTACTTTTGAGGTTAATATGTTAAAAATTTTTTACTTTTTGACATATCCCCCTTAGAAGTCTATGTACACAACCTATGAAAATATCATACAACCATATTTATTTAAATATTTGTCTTCTTCTTTATTTTCTGTTTTTTTTTTTATTTATTTTAGAAATTAAACTGCGATTTACATTTTTAAGTAATTTATAAAAAAAAAAACAAACACTAAAAATACTACGACTTTTAGGATGAAAAAACAAATAAAAAAAATACAATTTAATATAAAGTGTTTAAAAAAGTAATTTTCAATAATAAAAAAAAAAAGATCTTTTAATAATTTTATTATAATACAATAATATATGAAAATAAATCCCTTTCAACCAGCTGTTAAAACAAAACTACGTGGATTTTCTAAAACTGGATTATTAACCATCAATAAAACAAAAAGTTCGTAATTTACTACAAATATCAACATATTTTAAAGCAAACCAAGTTAAATGTTGTTAAATAAAATAATTAATTACTACAAATGTTGAAATGAAAAATAATTGCAACTTAAAATAAAATATTAATTGTAAAGTGAAAATTAAACAAAAAAGCTTTTTTTTACTAACCCTTTTAAGCAGAACTATTATTAACTAAGGAGAGCTTAAGTTTTATGTCTACTATTTATATATATATATTTTTTTTTAATTGTGAACTAAATAATAGGACTGTTTAAGAACTGCTAAGCCTCGATTTCACAATGTCCCGTTAGCTAAATGCAGAAAAAAAACATCTTTAAATATGTTTGCAGGCAATTATATAGTTGTTTAGAAACTATCAAATGCATGTTTGAAGTAGGTTTTCATGTATTTTATTTTTATGAATACTATACATATGTTTCCAGGCAAAAATTGTAATATTTATATTTTTCAACCTAAACAGAGATATATTTGCAATTGTAATTTTACCATTAATATGCTTTTAGGCTGCAAACATAATAATAATGATAAATATATATATATATATATATGTTTGCCGGTGGATGCATTTCAAAAGATCCAAATATGTATATTTTTACTGGCGAATATATTATATTTGCAGGCTACCATATTATATTAAAAACACGGCAAATACATATTATATTTCCAGCACGGTGTTTGTTTTTTCATCGTGTAATAACTGGGACTTTACCTGATAAATTTGTTGTTATTTTCCACATAAAATTTGAATTTAGCTAACAAATTTTAACTGAACATTCAGTAATCGGGCCTGAATTGTTTTAAAAACAAAACAGATATGCCTTAGTTTCAGGTTGGGTGCTAAAAAAGACAATTAGTTGTTTTTGGTCTCAGGTTGGGCGCCAAAAAAGACAATTTGTTGTTTTTGTTTTTCATTATTTTTTAGTATTATTTTAAATGTAAATAAGTCAACTTAACGTTTAAAACTAAAGACTGCATTATCTTTTTAGCGGCAAGCGTGGGAATGCCAAAAAATTTAAGACTGCAGTGATTTTAAGTTCACAGTTAAATATAAAGTTTAAGCTGTAGAAATAATCGAACTTTTAAATTACATTTAAGGCGTGTTTATGTATTACGAAAATAGTACAAGGTGGTGCAGTAAGTATCACCCTATTAGAAAGTTTTGCCATTTTTGCAAATGGCATCGCATTTCAGTTTGGTTTCGACATTCGTAAAGTAGACTCTTGCGAAATTTATAATGAATTAAAATGAATCGCTGTATGCCTCAAAAACGCTTGATAATTGTAACAATGTGTGCGCGCAATAACTCATCATGAGGGACGACCTTCATTTTATCTCAACGGCAATAAGCAAATTCTGAGTTCTGGGGGACGGAAAATCTACGCATCATTCATGAAACACCATTAAATCCTCTCAAAGTCACCGTGTTGTGTGCAGTTACGTCGGAAAAGATTATTGGACCTTATTTTCTCGTAGAAGCCCACGGTATGCCATTACGGTGAATGGCAACCGCTACAGAGCCATGCTGACTGAATTTTTGTTAACAGAAGTTGACGGTGTGGATTTGGAGGTCATGTGGTTCCCAAAGGACTGCACCTGACACAATGCGTATTTTGAAAGATGACTTCCCCAGCGCTTGTTTTTTCGCGTTTCGGTGATTTGGCTTGGCCAGTCAAATCTCCCGATTTGACTCCTAGGTACATTTTTCTCTGGGGATATTTGAAGTCGTTGTTGTACGCGAACAAGGAGTTAAAGACCAACAATGCATACCTCTGCGCAGAGTCCAAATTTGAATCAACGCAGACGGCGGCTATTTTCCGGGCATAATATTCCACTATTAATTAAAACAAAATTTATAACTTCGAATAGACATAATCAGTTAAAAACTAAATGAGTTTTCACTTTAAACAAAAGTTATAGCAAAAGAAAGTCAGTTGATGAGTTTTGCCCACACCCCGAGTAAATACTTAAAATTATTAATTACTTTGTTAAAAATTAATGGAAAACAAAAACAAATTTTTTTTATATTTTTCATTTAGGAAATTTTTGTAATTCGCCAGTAGTTATTTATTTTAATTTAAAACTCAATAATAATAGTTCTGCTTTTTTATTTAACTACAACTAATTTAAGTATTTAATTAAAATAATACAAAAGCATAAACTTTAAAAAAAAATACTTTTGTTTTCAGCCTAAAAAAACTGCGTTTTATGATAATTTTTCTTATAAAATGGAATGTTTTTTTTTTTTGTATTGTATTTTTGTGAAATCTTCTAGAAATGAACTGCTCTACTAAAACGAAGCCAAACAATATTAATTGTTTCCTCTACCAAATACTTTTCCTGTTTAGGTTTCAAACTATTTGAGATCTAAAATTGTTATGACTATTACCCCTGAATGTTGTTTTATTTTTGTTCCCCCCGCCTATAATAATATTTGCTAACCCTAAATTTGTTTGTGTTTCAAATATGTTAATCCTTTAATAATTGTTAAAACTAATTAATTTGTGTCGTTTTTTTCTCTTTCCTTATGTTTTTTATGTCTATTTCCAGTACGTGTTCAACGCCTGAATCAACGTAAATAAACGTGTGATTATGTTCAAATATTAAAAGCATCCAACCAATCAACCAACTACTCAACCATTTTTTTTTAAATCCAATATATGAGTGTTTGTTTAAAACAAAATTACCACCTTTAAAAAAAAAATTGAAACAAAAAATTCCATCTAAAAATTATGAATTAATCATCTATTTACTGTCTTATTAATTGTCTATAAACCAACACTTAACAACAACACTACAGAAATTTATACAACATCTAAATAAATTCGATATTACTTCAACAACAACAACATCTATAACACCCGCTTTTACAAGTTTGAAAATTTGGCCGCGTTCGGAATTAAAATTTTCGAAAATTTCATACCAAGAAAAGTCCCTCTATTACGATTTTTGTAAAATCTGTACGTATAAAAATACTATTTACATATTTTTTATATATATATTCAATTTATTTAATTTAAGAATTTACACACAGAAAAAAAAATGTTTTGAATCAAGCAGCAACATCATTAAATTAATTAGAAACAGCTTTGAAATCAAACCAAGTTTGGGTACGTTCGTAAATGCAGTAAATTTGTACATCACTGCGGCAGTTATGCCAAGTTTTGTTGCTGATGCTTGATCAGCTGTTGCAGATGCTTTCATATTGCCCAACAACTGCACAATGTTTGCTTTTTAAAACGTTTGATGAAAAACATGTTCTCAATAATATTATCAAATATTATTGAAAACCTTGATGGTAAAAATTACAGCTTTTTGTAAACTTATAATAACAAAAGAATTAAAAGAAAGATGAAACGTCTTATGATTATTAAAAATCAATTAAAACGAAAAAAGGCGGATTCCTAAAATAAAAAATTAATATAATTGAAAATCTTGACAACTTTTTAATAACTTATAGTAAAAAAGGATTTAAAAAAAAATGAAACGACTTTTGATTATTAAAAATCAATTAAAACGAAAAAGAAAACTGATTTCGCACTATTGCATCAGAAACTTTAATGATGCCATAGTTGCGAAAATTTGCGGCAGCACTGTCAATTTTTTGCATAAAAAAACGTTTGACGCAAATCAGTACTACCAAATGATGCTTTTTTGAACGTTTTACTTTTATTATGCTGCAGTCATGCGCAACTACTGCATTTACGAACGTACCCTTTGTTTTCTTTTTATAGATTTCTATTTATTTTTAAAATGCTAAAACAATATCTAAAATATTTTTCAAATATGAAAAATTTTATTTTAACTAACATTATATTTACTTTTATAAGATTCATACTTAATTTAAAAATTTAATTCAAAAATTTAATAATAATTGATTTAACTATGTTCTTTTTTTTTCTCTGTGTATTTAATTTATTTATAAAAGTAGTTTTTGTCATTGTGTTTATTTTATATATTTATAAATTGTTTCATATTTATTTATTTTTTTTTTTTAATTTGTATTTTTACATTATTTTTATGTCATGTAAGTTAAAAGGTGATTGTTGGGATAGTAAATTTTATTACATGCGTATATATGTATATATTTTTTAACATTTATAGTCATAAATCATGTTTAGACAGCAAAATGCAGTGACGGATAATACAGTTAAGGTTTTTACTCATTTTGTGCTTTTCGCCTTTATTATTAAAACACAAAATATGTGTGAACCTGAATTAATGGTGGTTCACAAATTTTAGTGTTGTTAACTTAAAATGTTTGTATTTCAAAATAAAAATTTCCATGATAGACAAACAATAAAATTATTTTCCATGCATTATCTCATTTTTCAGTTGGTCGTATTTAGAAAATGATGTTTACAGTAATTCAACACAATTTGGAAAGCAACAGTGAACTTAAATCTTAAAATCGCTATAAAAAAAAATGAAAAAATTTTGATATTTTAGACAATGTCAGGGAATATCTGGCAACCAAAACCGGTTCATTTAAGACAATTTTATTAACTCTCCAACGATATACAGGTTGGTTGAAAAGTTCCTGCGCTCGAAATGAAAGAATACTGTTTTTGTTACGAAATATATTTTTTTATTCAATATAATCTCCTAGAAGCTCAATACACTTGTTCCAATGATCTTCCAATAATTTTATCCGATCCTTATAATGGTTTTCCGGAAGCTCTGCAAAATAACCGTCTACGGCTGCTATGACCTCTTCATTCGACGAAATAGTAGTCACTGGGAGCCAAATCTGGTGAATACGGTGGATGTTCAAGAAATTCGTACTTTAATTCTTTGAATTTAGCCATCGTCAAAACACTTGTGAGCAGGTGCATTGTCTTGATGAAAAATGATTTTTTTCTTCTTTAAACCAGGCCTTATCTCACGAATTTTTTCATCCAGCTGATCCAAAAGGCTGCAATTATATTCAGTTTTACCTTTCTGAAGATAATCAATCAACAAAATTCTTTTTGCATCCCAAAAAACTGATGCCATAACCTTCTTTGCTGATCGTTGTGACTCACCTGCTTTGGAGCTTAACAACAAGCTTCTGTCCACTGTAAACGTTCTTGTTTCAATTTAGGATCATGGTGGTAGATCCAAGTCTCATCCTCCAAATTACGCTGAGAAATTTGTTTTCGATCCAGTTTTTGTTGAATTGTTAATGTGTGCGGCACTAACTTTCCAAACAGTTTTTTCATACGTAATTCTTCATGTAAAATATGGAGTACTCGTTCGTCTGAGATGCCTATGGCATTAGCAATTTCACGCTTAGTCAAACTTGGATCTTCACTAACCATATTATGTACCTGCTCATTGATTTCTGCTGTGGTTGCAGTTTTTGGTCGTCCTTCGTGTGGATCGTCTTTAAGGCTGGTACGACCACGTTTAAATTTACTAGCCTAAAATTCAACGGTGCGTTTTGAAGGTGAGGACTCCTTATACACTTCTAACAATTGTTCATAAATTTCCTTTGCTTTTAAACCCTTCAAAACAAAGATTCTAATGACTGCACGATATTCAATTTTTTTCATATTAAAAAAAATCAATGGCTTGTAAACAAAGAAAGAATTGACAGAATGACTTGCAACTTTGCATGTGTTCTCAGGACAGTTATACCAACTTGAGAAAAAAAAAAGTTTGGAGCTAGCAGTGCCATCTCTTGGTGAGCGCAGGAACTTTTCAACCAACCTGTACAGTTTGTATAGTTTCGATCGGTACCAATATCGCTAATTTTACCTTTAAGGCCACACCCACTTAAAACACATGGCGAAATTGAAAAAAAAACGTTACATTTCAAATCTGTACAATTGGTTCAGACAATTCTCAAAAATTTTTGGGACAGTTTAATACTTTTTCTGATCTTAAAAAATAAAGGCCACAACCATTTAATTAGCAAAAAAAAAAAAACATTAATCGATTCTATTGCCCGTCACTGTAAATAACACATTTTATTATTATCAGTTTCTGGCGAGAAGCAGTGCCCACTTAACACACCATTGGACTGTACAAAAATTCACAACAAGCTATAAGCTTTGTGATGCCAGTATAACCATTCCGTAACATTAAAATCTTAGTTTTCCTTAGATGTGGACTTAACGACTTTTCACACTAACAGACAAAGTATCCCAACCTAAACACATCGACTTTTATGAAATAAGGAAATGTGATACAAAAAATGAAATTCGTCCTCCTTAGCTATTTAGTGGGTCTAAGGGCCACCTTAGTTATCTAGTTGGTCTAAGGGAAAGAAAATCTAACATTTTATTCACTATTTTGTTCGGCAGCATGTCCTAAACGTCCTAAACTCTATATAAAAGCTGTACTATTATAATATATTCGTCAAATGAGGAAGTTTAATATAATATAATAATGCCCATGTTTTAGCATAGGATTTTCAAGTTATTACAAAAAGTACCAAAAAAGGCGTTTGAAATTTATCGTAGTAAGGAAATCATTATGTAAATTTGGTAGACAAAGCAGTATACTTCTCCATATAAAGTACCCAAAATTGTTAAAAATTTTTACAAATAGCAAATTCAAAAAAGCAAGAAAGTACCAAAAAAAGGTATACCTTTTTTTTTTTTGTTTAAATGCCTTAAAAAACTTAAAAAATGGAAAAATACCTATTTTTGACGTCTTAAAATTCCGATCGGGCCCAAAAGCCGAGACATGTCGATCTTAGATTTCTTTTCTCTATCACATATCCAAATTTTAGAAAAATCAAAGTGTTTAGGAAGTATTTTCCTTATAAGCCAACGTTTTAGAAAATATTTAAATACACTTCTCCCACAATTTTTACCCCCTAAACATGAAGTTGGGTCGATAAAAAAACACTGGTTCTTTAATTTTTAAAATTCGCTTTAAAGCCCGTATGACACTAGCTTTATTTTTTATGGAATTAATTTTGACATCCATATGATAGATCGTCGGCTTATCATTGATTTGACCCATACGCCAAAAATTCGGTATCGAGAAAAAGATATATTTGGTTTACATAATTTTTTTTTCACCATTAATTGCAGCATCTATTTTTAATAAAAATATAAATGTTCATATCTTTATATAGATTTAATAATAAGTTATTAAGCTTTTACGATAAAAAATCTTGTTTTGTGCTGCATATAAATTTGTATACACTCCACCATATGGTTAGGGTATATATCAGTTTGCCATTCCGTTTGTAACATGTCGAAATATAGGTTTAAGACCCTATAAAGTGCAATTTTAAGTCGATTTAGCGATGTCCGTCTGTCTGTCTGTTGAAATGGCAATCACGACGAGGAAACGCAAGCGGGGGTGCTCATTTTTACCTAGTTTAATGGGCATCCTCCCGAACAGTTTGGTATTGAAAATGAGCAAAATTGGCCCAGCTTAAAAAATTTTGTTTCACCTCAAAGTTTTTTCCCACCACAAAATTTGCTTTCACATCCAAAAAAGTTTTTTTACATTGTTTGAATCAAAAATAGTAGAGAACATTTTTAAGGATATTGATGGATGGTATTTAAAGATTCGGCACAGCCGAATTTAAGCCTTTTTTACTTGTTGTTTTTTAATTTGTTTTATTTTGCTGCATATACAAATATTTATGTGTGCCTAAAGGAGGTCCGTCTTATGTTTTGATCTAGATTCGTTGTTATGGCAATGTAGTAAAACAATAATCAAGTTTAGTCTAAATTGTGTTATGGAAATTTGCTGCATATGCCAAAGCATCAAATTTATTTATTTATTTCAGTCTTTAGCTATAATAATTATTCTTACAGACTGGCAACTCATAACAATAATGAATAAATAAATTAACAATGAAGTTTTTTTATTTTTGCATTAAAAAATTTGCTGTATATGCCAAACGGTAGAGTATGCAGCAAATCAATTCTTAATAAATGTTAAAATCACGAATTTAAAGCAAAGTCGATGTTTAATATCTTAGATATGATGCAAGATATCGAGAAAGGGGTTTCGGAGTGAAAATGAATATATTTACAAAATATTTCTATGGCATTTTTTTTTAATAATCAAGTGGGTCAAACCAATAATAAGTTGACAAGATTCTGATTCATTCTATTCACAAATTCATAAATTTTTTTTAATATCAGTCTAATACAAAATCAAGCTATCCAACAAACAATACGTACCGTTTACGTACCGTTTTCGGTCCGTCATAAACGGAATCCAACTCCATTTACGTACCGTTTTCTAGATCTGTATACGGACCAGAAAACGGATTTTAACCCTTTAACCACTAAGACCGTCTACAGAAGGTCATCACTAAAGTCCATTATACCCAAAGCGATATTTTTGGTGCAATAATCGCCAACGACATTGTCTGTTTGAATTTACCTTTCGAACAGTGCCGGTTTGAACACGCTCAGTTGAATAGTTTGATAGATACACCCATTTTTGTCAAGATTTTTGTCAAAACAGACACGAAAATTATTTATGATTTTGGTGCAAAATTAAAACTAAAAAAAAACATACTTTCCAACAGCTCAATTGACTTGAAATTTTTTTGGAAAGTAGCTTCAAGCTGTATTTTGATAATTTGTTGCGTATTTGATTTGTGAAACATATATTTTTGTTTGAGTCGAGCTTTTTGTCTTCAGGTTGTCTTTCATTTTTCAGGTTAAATTTTTTTGACAAATGGTCTTCACATTCGTGCTTTTTAGTCCAAAATGATACTAGAACCAAAATTTCATAACAAAATACCTCGTATTTCGACTCCAGTGGTTAAAGGGTTAAGGAACATCGAAACTGATTATAATCCGTTTAAAACCCGTCAATGTCGGACCGTTTACGAACCGGATATATCGCATGAAAAACGGAGGTGTCCGTTGAAAGTCCGTCAATGGCGGACCGTTTACGGATCCGTATTCCTACCGTTTTTTTCAAAAAAAAAAACGGATTTATGTAAATGCCTAAATTTTTAAATTTCCAATAACAAATTTTAGTTTTTTCTTTAAACTTATTTATTTAGATATGTAATAATAAAATAAAACTTTTACAAATTTAATTAAATGAAATATTCATATCCAGCATAACTAGCATATCTTTCCATCACTGCGGTTATGGCACATTGAATATCATGCAAAAATAAAACAAAATTTTAATTTTGGTTTAATTAATGGCGTTAACGAAATGATGTAGCATACAACGCAAATTTGCACATTTTTTAACAAAATCTATTATGAATTGGCAGGTAATATTTTTATTTGCAAAATTGCATAAATTTGCGTACATCACCGTAAAACTTGTTTTAAATTTCATAAATATTTACCACAAATTAAATTTATTTTCGGTGTATTTGTTTTTCTAAACTTTAGCGCGCGACCCGTATAATGATCACAGACATTTTTCAATTATTCGTTTTTGACACCAAAACGAATTCAAAAGCAACGGAAGAAAAACTAATAAAATTTAAGGAAGTCCGTATTTGACGATACAGAAACGGATGCACCAAAACGGAGTCAAAACGTACTGTTTTCGAAAATTCAATTATACGGTCCGTTAATGTTTACGGTCCGATGGATACGTATTTGCGGTCCGTAAACGTGCATTGGAACCGGATTCACGAATTCGTACGTGTCGGAGAGTCCGTGAAAATGTTTCTTGGGTAGTGTCATAGGGGCTTAATATATATGTATAAAAAAACTAATTTAAAAAAAATGAATTATACGAAAAAATATCTAAACTTAAGCTAGATTCACAATGATGAAGTACTTCACGTAATTCAAGTACTTCATAATGGAGTGTACACTAAAATGCAGATCTCATGAGACAAAACATTTGTAAGTGCAAAGGATAAGGGAACAAAATACGATTTGCAAAGTGTAGACTCCATAATTGTGAATGGGCGGGTCTTTATGATTTAAATTTGTTAAATTTCTTAACTGCTTTTTAAGAAGTAAACTTTATAAATAATTAACTATATAAAACTAATGAAATTTTTTTAATTAAAATCCTTCTTTAGGTGGACGTATGCGACGCATGGGACACTTTGCTAGAAATTATACTGTCGGCCATTGCCAATAAAATGGAGGATGTTAACATCAAAATATTATATTTTACATATTTTATTTAAAATTATTTATGTATTTTGTTTGATGTTTTTTTATAATTTAATTTTATCAATAATTGTTGCAATTTTTTTAAATTTAATTTCAAACATTTTAAATTACATATATGCATGTCTCGCTTGATTGAGGGTATAAAATACAACTTTTTGAAAACATTGTTTTTTGTTTTCTGCAAACTGATTTTTAAAACTTAGCATGCGTTATTACACGTGAATTTTTCAAAAAGTACATTTTTACGGATCACAAAACTTATGGTAATTACTATGTTTGGTAATCACTGCGCAAGATTTATAAAGATACTTTAACTACTTTCACTTAAAATTTTAGATAATTCAAATGAATATTATTTAAATATAAACAAAATTGGAAATAAAAGCACTTTTGTCAGTTTTAAACGCAATATTTCAATAAAATTTTCTACTCAGCTAAAATTAAACTTGTATTATAAAATTGTACACAAACCTAATTAAAATTTTTTATTTATTACACCATATCTTAGGTATTTCTCTAATGTTTTGAAAATGCTTTATATATTCTTATTCGAGCGAGATCTTCATTTAAAATAATAAAAAAAAAATTAATTCATAAAATAATGAAAATGAGTTAGTAATTATTTCAAAATTTTGTTAAAATCTATAAAATAAACAAGTTGATTTAATTTCTAAAAATTTATATTGTTAATTGTTTGATATTTGCATAAAAACAATATTTAAACATTTATATCTACACATAAACTAAATCATTTTATATGGCAATGAGATAAAAAAAAACTAAACAACTATTTAAATATATTTACTAATTGTTAATAATTTATCCAAATATTTAATTATCCTAGAAAAAAAAAACACAATGCTGCCACATTAAACAGAAATTGTTAAATATTAAAAACAAATTATTGTTTTTTTTTTAAATTATAATAAAAATTTAAATCAAATTCTAAACTTGTTTCTAAATGTGTATGTTGTTGCAAAAGAAGTATGTGGTAGAAAAATTAAAAAGATTTATTATAAATATTGTTAAATAAATATTATTTAACAATTAAAAAAAAATGGAAGATATGGTGGATAAATAACAAGCAAAAGACATTTCAATATTAAAGCTTAAAAAAATTCGTCATTGAAACAAATATTAAACATTTTATAAATCTTATAAATTTCCTTAATTCATGTAAAGCTTTTTTTATAAAAACAAATTTTCATAAATTTATGCTTTTTACATTTTAAAATCCCCCAAGCAGGCTTAAAGCAATTTATATAAATGCTCTTACATGTACACATTTAATAAAAAAAAAAAAAACAATTTAAAGTACATTTTTTACAATTGAAAATTTGCGTAGTTTAACAAATAATACACACAAAAAAAGTAAAATCATATTTTTTTTAATCAATTTTTGTTTTTTTTTTTTTTTTTTGTTTTTTTATTTAGAATTTTAATTTATTTTTCTTTCAATTTCAATTATATATTATTTTGAAACTTTTACCAGCTGATTATATAATATTTAGTTTATTTTTTTTTGTATTTTATACAAATACAATTTATTGTTTAAATATATTTTTTTTTCAACATAGTTTATTTTTTTTATTATTATTTTAAAAAATTATCAAAAGATCATAATGTAATATTATTTTAAATTAAAAAAAAATTAAATTGTATAATTTTAAACTGAAAATAATATAAACATATATATTAAAATTACACTTTATATATTTAAATATAATAAAAATGCTTATAAATTATGTAAAATGTAAACAAATAAAAAATAAAAAAAAAACTTAAAAAATTAATAAAAAAAAATTTAAAAAAACACAAAATTGTTTTTGATTGCTGAAGAAAATCTTATAGGGTAAATTTATAAAATTAGAACATTTCGAGTTGACAGAATCTAGAACTTCTTATCTATCATTTGGCGAAAATTCCATTCTATCATTTGGCGAAAATTTCATTCCAATATTTTTACTACTTCAATAGCTATAACAATTTTAACAAAATGAAATCATTTTTTAAAACAGTAAGAAAAAAACTTTCCGGGAAGTAAGTGAGTTCGTAAATGCAGTAGTTCCGCATCACTGCAGCATAATAAAAGTAAAACGTTCGAAAAAGCATCACTTGGCAGCACTGATTTATGTCACACGTTTTTTATACAAACAATTTTGCCAACTGTGGCATCACTAAAGTTTCTAATGCAATAGTGCGAAATCAGTTTTCTTTTTCGTTTTAATTTATTTTTAATAATCAAAAGTCGTTGTATCTTTCTTTTAATTCTTTTTTATTATAAGTTAACAAAAAGTTGTAATTTTACCATCAGAATTTTTAATAACATTTATTAATGTTATTGTCATGAACATATTTTTATATTTTGCAAAACATTCTACAAAGCAAACTGTGTAGTTGTTGAGCAGTAGCAAAGCATCTGCATAACTATCGCAGTGATGCACAAGCTTTCTGCATTTACGAACGTGCCCAGTTTTAAATTAATTTTGGTAAAAAGTCCAAAAAAAGTATCGAAAATCCAAAACATTAGGTTTGCCCAACCAAATTGGACCAGTATTTCCCGAGAAAAAAAGGAGAAGTTAAAAAAAAATTTTTTTTTTTGGGTTGAAATTAGAAAAATTACATTTTATAGAAAAATACCAAAATTAAAAAAAAAATACAATAGATGAATTTTGGCATACCGATAGAAAAAATAATGAGCTGTAAATTACAATTTGACCATATAAAATTAATCTGAAAAGTATTTAGAACTCAATTATATTTTTGTGAATTTCATAAGGAGTAGGACTAAATACAACAATAGTGGTCCATTAAATATCTCTTCTTTCATTCTATCATCCCAATGTCCTAACTAGTTTAAGATCTATAGTGATTTTAACAAAATTGTAACACTGTAAAACGGGGCTACCATACTAAAAAAACATATTTTTTCCTGGGAAGTTTGAAATCAAATGTGGGTAAAAAAATTCTGAAAGATCGTGAAAAAAAGTACAAATTGAACTTCAGTTAAATTTCCTTTTATAGGAAATACCAAAATTAAATGAAATACAATAGATATTGGTATGAAATTTGTCATACTGATAGAGGAACAGACTAAGCTAAAAATCTTTAAAAATAAAATTTGACCACACACAATATTCTCAAGAATATTTAAAACTCAATTATGTTATTGTGAATTTCATATAAATATGTAAATAGAAATAAATCTGTACAAAGAGCAGAAAAAGCTACTCAAAATTAGTTAAAAAGGGCTTTTGTTAAAAAGTATTTTTAATATGAAAACCCTAATAAAACAGAGTTTGAGTTTGACATCTAGGAGGCGAGATACATTATTCGTTGTACTAAAATAATTATACCTAACTTTATAACCCAGACTGTTTAAGTTAGTTAAGTCTTAGCTTTAAAGTCAGCAACATCCATATACCTGAATAAAAGAATTATATCCAGAAAATCTTACCAATTGACTTTTATTACGTTTTCATCGCTTAGACTCTAACTCTGATCCTTCAAGTCTTCAAGTATTAAGATAAGATAATAAAAAATTGAAATTAATCTGTTAAGTTATTTAAAAATTACTATTTACCTGATAAAATCAACAAAAAATTTGTTCAATATTAGTAAACAAAAAATTGTTATAGAGGATAACCTCAAATATAACACCCTATCGGAACACTCACCAAAAACTGTAATGGCAACTGAACATTTTGCTGTTGTTACTGGAAATTTTGATAATTTGGGCCTAGCGGTATTTTTTGCTAATCTTTCTGACAATGAAATTTTTAGAAAAAATTTTTTTATTTTATTTATTTTTTTTCAAAAAATATTTTAGACAAAATTAAAAAAAAAAAAAAATAAAGCTTTAAAATGTTAAAAACATAAACGAATTTATCATTTTGTTTTAATTTGGTAATTTCTGTCTTGAAAAATATTTTAGTACATTTTTTTTTTTACTTTTAAGGTTTAAATTTGATTGTTTTTTGGGACTGATTTTTAAACTAAAAAAACTTTTTAGTGCTATTTTAAGTGGAAGTCCTATTTTTAGACATGAGTCGGTATATTCACTTCCGATATCTTTTTTTTAGCCTATGTAACATTTTAAGGGAATTTAATTAGAAATAACATTTCCATCCTTTTTTAAAATTAGTAAATTTTTTTTGCTAATTTTGGCAAATCGGGTTTCAAAATTTTTGTAAAATTATTTTTGAAATAAGCAACAAAAATTTGTAAATACTGTAAAAGTTCTGTAATTTGTAAAATGTAAATTGCAAAAAGATTTGTTAAGAAATATTTTATTTTACTAAAAATCAGTACAAAAATAGTAGTGGGATTGAAAACCGTTTACAAATTTTTCTACTAACTTTTTTTTTCTGAGTGAAGTCAGTTTTACTATTGAAAAGAAAAGAGATACGGAATACACGTCGATAAGCCATGTAACGTTATACTCCTCAAGCACAAGGAGTACTCAGGATTATTGTGCAATGGACGATTTTCTGCCCAAATTTATTATAAGCAACGAGGCCTATTTCCATCTAAAAGGATGCGTAATAAACAAATCCTTATATAATCCTTACATCATTTTTGAGGAACCATAACATCCACTCACAGTCACTGCATGGTATGCCATTTATGCCGGAGGTGTCATATGGCCTTATATTTTCGAGGACACCGTGGACATCAGGGCTACTGTGGGTGGCGATCTACGCAGAACCATGATTAACGATTTTTCATTGCCGCAAATTGATGAATTGTGACTGGAGGCCATGTGGTTCCAGCAGGACGGCGCAACTGCACACACAGCTCGCGCGACAAGGGATATTCTGAAGGATCGTGCTAAAATCTACAAAACGATAGAAAATGCGATAAAAATTGCCCAAATGATCAACAATGGCGGTCCACTCGGTCGATAAAATCTTCAAAAATTAATGAAAAAAAACACTTAAAAATCAAAAACCATTAAAAAAATTATACCGTGTCATTTTAAAGATATAGCAAAACAACAAAGGATAATTGTTTTTGAGACACCCTGTATTCACCAAATTTTAGTTCAACAGAAATAACAGTCAATTCTGCTAAATCTACACAAATATTTGTTAAAAAAGAATATTCATTGTGATTGTTTATAGTTTACTAATATTCAGCATATTGTTTCTTTTTACTGGTTTTAGAAGGGTAGGTAGAATTTACCTCAAATACACTCAAAAAATTATGTAGTTTACTGTTTGTAGTTTTAAAAAAAATTCAGTTCAGTTAAAAATAAAGAAACTTACATTTTCTTTTCAAAGAAATATTTATTTTAACATTTTTATACATTTTTTCAAAATGATTTATTTTTTATTTATTGCATTTGTTTATTTTATTTTTTGCATTTGTTTCAAACAATAAGAATTTACCCTCAAAACGGAAATTGGTGGTTTATTTGTTACAGTTTTTACAAATTTAAATTTTTTGCTGTTAAAGAAAAATAATAAAAAATTCCAATTTGTTTTTTATTTAAATTGTTTACTTATATACAAAATTTTTTCAATTCAAATTATAAGAACTTCATAAACACACACATATACACACAAAATGTGTCTATAGACAGTGTGAATATGCATTTTGTAGATTAAAAAACAAGCATTTAATAATCAGTTATTTTTTAACGGAATCGGTAGGTAAAATTCTACCATTTATTTTTAACTTAATTTATAACTTCTTTTTTACTGATGTGTCAGTTGTTTAAACAATATTTTAAAATAAATAATAAAAACCATTTGATTTAAATGAAAAGTAAGTAGACCGGTTTATATCATTTCTTTTAAATGCAATTATCTGATATTTTAACTTACAAACTATTTTAAGTGTATTACTAAAATTTTGTATATTTAACAGTTTTATTTTTGCTGTTCTTATCTTACTAATATTTAGCAAAAAAATCTGTTAATTTCCTAGTTTTTTATAATTTTTATTAGCTTTTCTGCTAATTATACGGGTTGATTTCTTTTAGTGTAGGGTATTAAAAAGCAGATCTGCCATTCAAAAAAATATATAAAATAATTCAGTGTGTAATGTTGTTGTAATTTATTACTTCTAAGTGCGACATCGCGAATAAAAATCATATCAATAAAAAAGCTGCTCAAAAAATACATTAAAAAGTAGCAATTGGTTTACTGCGGGTATATGAAATGATTATTGTTCACCATGTCCCATTTCGAAGCAATAAATTACAACAAAAATGCAACAACATTCAAAACTTTGTGCTCTTTTGCCGTATTTTTGGTAGTATCGCCAAAAATGCTGGGAAATTTAAAAAAAAACTCAATTAAAAAGAATAGTCTCAAAACGTAATTTAATTTGTAAAAATTAAAATTTTATTTATTTTGTAAAAAAAAAAATAATCACAATAAACCCAAAAATGCTACGTTTTCACTAGAAAAATGTAATAAAATAATAGTCTTGTATTCACGTGAAACCCGAACAACTTACTGAGCTTAAGATGTTAATCTAACATTGTTAACACATCAACATCAATATGCTAATTTAAATTAGAAGTATGTTTTTCTAAATTCCTAAATTCAATGATTAAATAAATAAAAATGCTTAATACACAAGTGTGTTTAAATATTTTTTTTTTTTTTTGTTTACTTTTGAAATATATATTTCATTATGTTTACAAAATACCTTCATTTGCATCACCAAATGCATGTTACCAACATAAAGCACTGCTCAAAATTATAGCGCATTTTAAAATATAAGGTTTAGCATGAATTTTCCAAAAGTTTTACGTAGGAAATATTTTTGTTTCTATTTTAATTATATACTTAACTGTATTACAAATTTATATAACAAGAAAAAATTTTTAATAATTAAACATGGTATGTCATACACTCAAAAAAAAAAAAAAAGACATGAACTAATATGTAATCAAAAATTTCTTTCAAAATAGTTTATAAATTGTTCTCAATTTAAGTAAAATTTTATTAAAATTTAGAAACATTTTCTTAAAAAGAATAAAAATTCCTAAAGCTTGAGGAAAAACGAAAAAGTTTATATACTCAGAAATAGTTCATATTTTTCCTAAGTAATATTTCTTGATTTTAGGAAAAAAAAAAACAAGTCAATTAAATAAAAATTTATTAATTTTAAGAAAAAACATCTTAGTCTTAAGAAATTTGCATACTCAAATGTAATAAAATTAAGTTTAGTTCAAAAAAAAAAAAAAAAATTAGTACATAATTTACACCCATTTAGTTAAAAAAATGTGTCTAACTTAAATCGAGAAAGGACTTGAACTTAATGTGTGTTAATTTTTTGTTCGCGAGTAGTAAAATTAACTAAATATTAGAAAGCCATTTCCAAATTCAGTTTTTATGTATACCACCTTCTAATTTTGAAGAGTTGTTTTCTAAAAATTTGTTCAGACTATTAAAAACCAAAAGTAATACAAAAAATGTAATAATAAAAATTTACTTTATTAGTTCAGATAAATTTACTTAATTTAGTTCAGATAAATTTTAAAAATTTTAATAATATATTCTTTTTTCAAGTAAAAGTTTTCTAATTTTTAAAAAAATATAAAATTTGGTGTAGGATTTAACATTGAACTTAAAGTAGCTTAAAATATTTTTTAAAAATTTTGTTAGCAAAAGTTTAAAAATTTCGAATTTTCGCTTTTATGTAATAATTTGCTGATTACAATACAAAATATCGCAAATATCGCAAGTACATTTTATACATTACGGCATAATGGCTTTCCTATAATTGACGTTGTGTCTATTGAACTTTATATTTATCAAAGGCACTAAAACTACTTTTTTTTTGACTTAATAATAAAAAAGTTAAAATTTGTATATGTCAATTAAAGTTTAAGCTAAAAATGTCATTAAATAAAATTACGATCTTTTTCCATTTTCCAATAATAACAAGAAATGTAATTGTCATATTTTGTATTTTTAAAACAACTTCTTTTAATTAGTTAACTTAAGAAGACAAAGGACCCCCAGTGTTCCTTAGCCATAGATGCCGTGTGTCACTTAGGGCGTCCCTTTTTGTAGTTCTCACAAGCAGAACCGTTAACTAACTACGAAATGGACCTAACTTTGTCACAATTTATTACGTTTCAGGATATCCTGCAGTACATTTTTTTAATTTGTTTACCTTTTTGCTAATGAAATTTAATTTATATTTTAAAAACATGAATTTAGTATAATTTTATTTTAAGACAAAAATGTGTAGCAAAAAGCTTGTTAAGAGCAGTGTCCTCACAAAGCTGAAGTCCTCTGAAAGTGGGAAAATACGTACTCAATGAGTGTAAAGTACTTTAAAATATATGGATAAGGATAATTTTCACTTAAAAGAAGTGCTTTTTAACTTGATGTTAAAAAATATTTTCTTATTTTTAGGGAGTTAAGTCCTAGTTTTTAGCAAAAAAAAATTATCTAATGAACTTAAATAAAATAAAATTTTTCTTAAAACCAAGGAAACATTTCCTAACTAACAGTAAAATTTTAGATGATGTATGAACTAATTAGGAGAAAATTTTACTGATTTCTAAAAAAAACTTAGTTTTCAGTAGTAAAATTTTTCTATAATTTAGAAATTTTGACTAAATTTTAAGGATAATTTGTTTCTTAATTTCAAGGAAAATTTTATTAAATATTGGTAAAATGAATCTTTGGCACAGTTTTCTTTTAAATTTTTCCTCTAAATAACTTAATTTTTCTAAATTCTAGTTCACTTTTTTTTTGAGTGTAATTGAATGTGTAAAAATTATAACTGGACTTTTTGCTCTTATAATTTAACTTAAAACAATAAATTACATTTAGTTCTACTTAAAGCCACGTGATTTAAGTTACATTTTTACATCGCGATTATGATTTTTCAAAATTTTTTTGTTATAATTGTATTTAAAGTTATGGGTAGAAAGAGGGTCACTTTGGAACAAAAGATTTCTAAAAAGATGTTACTTTCAGAAAATCTGTCTTATGTAGAAATTTTTAAGAGACTTGGACTTTGACGAAAATGTGTGTATAATGTAGCAAAAAAGTATTCTTTAAAGAACCTCTCACAAATACGCCGGATCAAGGGCGTGAAAAGTGCGCAACGCCTCCCCAAGAACAATATTTAATACAACTGTGTAAGCGAAATCGCTCAGCTAGTAGTCGTCAGGTAGCATCTGAGTGGTCATCCAATAAGCGCTAGTACGACCCGTCGCCGTCTAAAAAGATATACCAAAAAACGTCGCCCATTCCGTAACAAGTGCCAACGTCAAAAGAGATTGTATTGGTGTAAAAAATATATGAATTGGACTCAACGAGAATAGAATCATGTTGTTTTAGTGATGAGTCCCACTTCGAGTTAATCAATCGGAAAAATCGATAATTTTTCCGGCGTACAAAGGATGAAAAGAATCAACCATTTAGCTTCAAACCAAGTATGCAGGGTGGTAGTGGATCTGTCAGCGTATGAGGGTGTTTTACGGTACATGGAATTGGCTTGTTATTCTTTTATGAAGGAGCTTAATGCTAGAAGCTATATTGATTTAATTCCTGAGGAGTTTACGTCATATTGCGACCAAGTTTTAGGCTCTGAAATGGCACAAAGCTATTTTCAGCAAGATAATACCCAGTATCATTAGGCCAAATTTTCGATGGCCTGGTTTCAAAACAACAATTTAGCCTTATTAGATTGGCCCCCAACATCTGATCTTAATCCGATACAAAATATTTGGTCTATTATTTATCGTGATATCCAAAAGTGTAAAACAACAACAGAGAAGTTAAAAAATGCCATAAAAGACATTTGGTCAAAAATTACCATAGATAAGTGCAATAAATTGATAAAATCAATTCCAAATAGAATCCAATACATTTTTAAAGTCACCGGAGGAAGTTTTTCATCATATTAAGTAATATATTGTTTTTTTTTTTAATTTTCATTAAATGAATTAAATTTTTAATTTGCATTGTATGCGCACTATAATTTTGAACCATGATTTTTTGATTTGTTTTAAAGAATTAGAAATATTATTTTAATTTTTTATGTTTCCAACTGAAATATTATATTAATTTCATAATTTTTAATAAATTTGATTTCTTAGTACCAAAAAAACAACATTCATTTTTTATTTTTTTAAAAGGATAAATTATAACTATAAATTTTATTTAGTAGTGCGCTATATTTTTGAGCAGTACTTAAGTTCGAAACCACTATTTTTTGTTATTTTTTCAAATATAATGAAATATATCGGTTAATAAATCGTGCAAATACAGTTAAGAAACACTTTAAAAATTTGAAATTTATTTTCCAACATGATGGAAAAATTTTGTTAAACTAACTACTACACAAAATGTTCGCATTATTATTTGTATTTAAATTAAGTTATCATGTATTTCAGATTTAGTTAAATAACACAGTGCAACAAAATGTGGCTTATCGTCGTCAGCCAAAATGGTTCCAATAAGAAATGGAACTACACTAAAACAAAACCGACCAAATGAATTTGCAAAGTGAGCTGGGATTTTTATTTTATTTTTAGGGTTGTATTGCGTTTAGGGCATAAAGGGAAGTTGCTAATTTACCTGGATTATTTGCTAATCGTAGACCAACACTCAGTGGATGCCCCTTACTAATACAGTGTAGTCTGGGAATTAGGAAAATAAGTTATGGGAACGAGGAAATAGGAGTGTTTGTGGACATTTGACTTAAATTTATCTATAACATATTATAGGTAACAGTGAATACCTATGTGAGAAGTTTATTCCACATACGACTTTTAAAGGAATTTTCTCTATAATGCGTTTTGTGATCCACTGGACAGTAGACTACAAACGGATGTACTCTTCTTTATAAGTTATCCGAATAAAACTCCGGGCTCTGCAGATTAGTTCACCTATCTCGGCAGAACAATTCCTACGGTAATATGAAGAAAACCATGATACACAACCTACATTCCCACGATGCTCAAATTAATCAATAGAGCTGCCTACCTTACTGTATTTAGTGAGGGCCGACGCCCTCATTTGGTCCAAGAGTTCCAACATAATTTTTGAAGCTCCTGCCTATTTATGGGAGTTGTATTTAATCGATGGTCGGATATAGGTGGTGTACATAGTAAGGAGATCGGATGGGGTGAAATATTTTGTACACCGTTTAAAAACTGCAATACACTTGAATGCTTCTTTTAACACTTCAAATATTTGCTTATTTCAACGGACATCACACTGAATTCTCAAGCACACAACATCAACATTTTTCGATTCCTCAATATTTACAACATCCATATTTACTGAGATTCACTACCCCACAACTCTATGGATTAATATAGAATATTGTGTCTTACATGCATTGTAATCGACCTTTCAGCAAAGATGCCTCTCGGAGATTGGCAAAAGGTCACTAATGAGTGTGTCATTCATAACCTGCCTTTTAACCCCAACCACCAAGAGGCTTGGACTGCAACACGAAGGAAAAAGAGTGACAAATGTTGTTGTCATCAGCGAAAGAGTAGATATGGTTGAAAGTTCTATTAAGAAGATCATTAATTAAGATGAGAAAAAGAGAGGAAGATAGAACCGAACCTTGCGTTACCCCTGAATTTAGTTGAAACTTGTTGGATGAATTCCCATCTACAATATGACGTACATATTTAGAGCAGCTTTTTTACTTCCACCAAGCTGATGAATAGACCACCTCCAACGCTCCAAAATAAAAGCTAACAGGTCTCCCGTAGAACGACATCTTTGAAAAAAAAATAAAATGATTTGGACTTAAGAAAATTAACCATATTGTGATTGGACGATAGTTTTCACCCTTCACAGGAATTAACTGAACATTGGCGACCTTCCAGCATTAGGGGAGGATTCCTCCACGGTACGAAGAGTTTGGTAATGGACAATCTAGAGTCAAAGAGCACTGTTTCAGCACCGGCCCCAGTGACTTATTCCCATTGGGATTCACAAAAAGTTGCGAGTGAAAATGTAAAGACACCCTGAAATTTTTGGTACAGTCCACCATTTTGCTAAAATCAAACATTTTGTAAGAAGTTACAAAACTTCAAAACCGCTGGAGAGATTTTCAAAATTTTTAACACTTAACTGCTAAGAAGATTAACAAATAATGTACGTAAAAATAAGCAACATTTCTTGCGTTTACGACATAAAATAAAAAACCGCGTTTATTTTTACCAAAACCCTTTTGAGTTATACAAAGCTGTAATTTATTGTTGAACTGTGTAATCAACGTTGGTGACAAAGAATAAAATTTTAATAAATTTTAAAAAGCATCACAATTTACTACTGCAATCAAAGAGTTTAGAAAATAAAAAGAATGCAATCCCCTTAGAAAAAATATATAAAGTGTCACTGCAAATAGTAAGATTAAATTTTTTTCGCAACTTTTAATTCATAAATTTATATTTTTTTTAAGGTTCGTACTGATAGTTTTCGTCATAATATTTATTATTTAAGCACACAATTTATTAATCCACTTTTATTTTACGTTAACAATAGATCATTTACTGCCTACAGACACAAGTTTTTAATATGGGTTGAGTGAATTACATAGCCATTGCTGCAATCTCGAAAAATTTAAAAAAAAAATTCATATGACAACAATATTATTGTTATTTTTTATCTAAAAGTAGATCGGAACTGAAGTTGTAGCTGTTCAAGATATTAATAAAAAAAAAGTTTTACAATGAATTAAATAAACAGAAATAACAAACGATGAAAAAGGCGTAAATTGTTTGTTGTCGTAGCTTATAAACATTTTCTTTATTCATGCTCCTGATTATTAAACTGATATACAATAGACGTCGTTTTAAGGGGGATATGTAATCTATATCAAAATAAATTTTTAGCAACACTATTTTTGACAGCTCAGCTGTTTTCGTGTAACATGTTAGTGTCAAACACGTTCATTTTGGTCTATAATTTAACCATGAATCGACTAACAAAGGAATAACGCTTGCAGATTATTAAACTTTATTATAAAAATGCATGCTCAGTTAAGAAAGTGCATCGTGCACTTCTTCCATTTCATGGTCAGTTTGGGCGACCTTCTGAGGCGGCTATTCGGAAACTTGTGACTAAATTTCGACCCAATTTACATAATTGGACATTAAACCACCAACACGCATGCGTAGAGTGCGGACAGAGGAAAATATCGCAGCTGTATCCGCCAGTGTTGTTGACGACCGTGAATTATCGATTCGGCGCCGTTTGCAGGATTGGGCCTATATTACTCCACTACGTTAACAATTTTGAAGAAGGATTTGGGTGTAAAACATTTTAAAATACAGCTGGTGCACGCGAAACAATGACCCAATTGAGAGGGGAGTTTGGTGAACAGTTTATTTCACCTTTGGGGCCGCCTAGATCGTGCGATTTACCGCCTTTAGATTATTTTTGTGGGGCTTGGTAAGGCTAATGTCTATAGGGACAAGTCCGCAACGGTCGACGCACTGGAAGCCAACATTAAAGAATTTATTCGTCAGATACCGGCCGATATGTTGGAGAGAGTATGCCAGAATTTGACCCAGCGTATGAACAATTTAAGGCGAAGCCGCGGTCAACATTTACATGAAATCATCTTTAAATATTGAATTATATAGACCGTCCTATTGACTCAAATAAAGATTTCATACACTTCTCTAAATTTTATGTGTTTTTTTTTTAATCAAATCCGAAAGCTCTTAAAAATCACCAATTATTTATTTGAAAATTGTCTGTAATATGGAAATATCCGCTAGGGAAAATGTTCGTTATTTGGAGGTGTCACTGTTTTTTTAAGCCTAAGCTAGGGTCGGGTTTCCCGACTATATTATACGATCAAATTTTGGAAGATAATTTTAATTGACAGGAAAATAAATATAGTAAAATATAAAGGATGGTCTAAATACAAATATTTTTTTAAAAATTAAATAAAATTAATTAAACTTAATTTCTTTTGGTATATTATGACCTTATTAGAAATAACAAATATTCCCATTATTTATGAAATACGATTTCATTCATGTGGCTGCCACGGCTTTCTTCGCAGTAGCTGATCATGTCAGTCCAATTTTCCAAGACTTTGTTGACAGTTTCTGGTTTTATCTCACGAATGGCTCGCTCGATATTAGCCTTAAGGGTGTAGATCGTTTCTGGATTATTTACATATATCATTAGTCTTGAACCACACCCCAGAAGAAAAAGTCTAAAGGGGTTAAATCGCAGCTCCGAGGCGTCCAACTGACATCGCTAAGACGGCTTATAATACTATTACTGTACTTAACGCGCAATAGATCGATTGTTTGATGAGCTTGGATTACCAAATTTAATCCAAGTTCATATCTTCCATTTTAGCCCATAAAAAGTTCGTAATCATGGCTCTCTAGCGCTCGCCATTGACAAAAACGGCATTTCCGGCAGTATTTTAGAAAAAATGGACCAATGATGCTACCGCTCCAAAATCCACAACAAACTGTCACTCTCTGTGGATGCATTGGCTTTTCGACAATAACGTGCGGGAGTTCCGATTCCCAGATGTGGAAATTTTGTTTGTTAAGATAGCCGCTGATATGAAAAGTTGATTTTTCGGCCAAATTCAATGGTCGATTGGAGTTTCTGTTAGGCACAAACTGAGAAGCCTTAACGAAGTGGATGGTGGTTTACCTTCAATTGCTGAGTCAATTGGACCTTTTAAGCGAATAATCCTAGATATTTATTGAAAATTCTTTTATGCTGGTTCATAAAATGCCGAGTTGTTGAGTTCGATATTCTTGGGATCTTGATTTGCATACTTTCGGCCACAGTAGCCACATTCCCATCGGTACGCACCGTGCGATGACAACTGACCATGAGTGTTGTTCACTTGCAACCCAGTGTTACGAACTATTTCACAAACTTGTGTACAGCACGAGGGGTGGCTGCTTTATTTCGGCCAAAACTTCTTTTCAACAAACGACCAAAACCTATTTTCAAGTTTGAGCAACACAGCATTCACTTTGGAAATAAGTTTACAATATTTCTCAACGTTGTCTAAGCGTAAATCGACTTATTTTGGTCGACGGAGGTATGATGCTGACTTATAATCAATATTTCGAACAGAAAAAAATTCAGTATAAAAATAACATATGATTTAAAAAGATAGGTTTGGGTGAAATATTTTTGGAAGTAAAAAACATCAGCACACTTAAAAAAATTTGTAAGTTAAAATAACTGAAAATATCATTTAAAAGAAATGATATTTTATTTAAAAACCGGTCTACTTAATTTTCATTTAAATTAAATGCCATTTGTTATTTATTTTTAAATGTTGATTAATCAACTGACACATCCGTAAGAAACAACTGATATAATCAGTTAAAATAAATGTCAAAATTTTACCCACCAATCCTTAAAAAATAAATGTTTTTTTCATTTATTTGAAATTATTTCCGTTTTTGTATTTTTTTTTTTTTTTTTTTAATATACTCGTACAATACAAAATGTATGTATGCATATGAAGCTATAAACACTTTTTGTGTGAATGTATTTGTATATGTATGTGTGTTTATGAAGTTCTTGTAAATTGTATTGAAAAATTTTGTATATATACAACCAATTTAAATAAAAAAACAAATTGAAATTTTTTGAATATTTTTTTTTTGAAACAGACAGCAAACAAAATTTAAATTTGTAATAACTGTTACGGACACAAATAAACCACAAGTTTCCGTTTTGTGGGTAAATTTTTATTAAATTTCAAACAAATGAAAAAAATAAATGAAACTGAAAAAATCGGTAAATGATAGTAAATTATTTCGAATAAATGTATAAAAAAGTTAATATAGATTTTTCTTTGAAAAATAAATGTTTCTTCCTTTATTTTTAAATGGAACGGAAAACTTTTGTATTAAACTACAAACAGTTAACTACATAATATTCTGAGTGCACAAAGTCATTAAACCTATTTCTGGCGGGGCGTGCTTTCTAGGCTTGTCAAATGTCCAAAAATTAATCCATTAGTTAGGTTCAACGATTTTGTACAAAAGAACGAAGGGCCAAGAACTGTTCGCCCTTCAAAATGCTGTAAAATTAAATTCAGTTAAACTAAGTCAAAGTTGGAACTGATGTCTTTTTTTGCCTGAGTAAGTACTTTCTGTGTGATGAATAAAATAATATATGCCAAGCAAGAAATTACTTCAATTTGCTTTGGTTTGGCCATTAAAACTCGAACCTAAATAAGAGTGCACAACAAACCGACTTTCGAGTTTAAGCGTTAGATCTATTCCTGGACATGAATCGGTTGCGAAGAGTATTTTCACTTGCGATTCTTCTTTTTCAACCTAAACTATAATCCGGAGTCTTCACGTAAAATAAATTGATACATGCTATTTTCAAATTGGGTATACGCCTAAATATACTCTTTTCCGTAGAGTGATGCAGGGTAAAAAAATATCGTATAACGGACACAACTCTGAAAGGGCACATTAATCTAATTATGCTTCGAACTAAATATATTTTACTTTTATTATAGCACCCAACTTTACTACGTTTCTGTGATTGAATATATGTGTGCATATATTGTTATAATGTTATCTTAAATAAATAGGTACTAAAAATGAGTAAAAATCAGCAGTAGCAGATGATCTTATTAGTAAAATAATATATATAATCTACATAAAATTAAATTATCATATTAAAAAAAAAGTAATTCATGAACAAAAATGTTAACAAAAACCTTTAACATTACACTTATTTTAAATAGATATTAACTTAAGTCTTAAATGATAAGACGTTAAGCGCGAAAAATCAAAGAAAATAATACAAACAATAAAATAAATCACTAAGTACCAAAAAAAAAAAATAAAAGTGAAAAAATATGTCTTCTTTAGAAAATGAAACACATTTTTATAAAACCACCGAATTAAACATACCTGTCGATGCACAATTTAACGGTTCTACGGAATTTATATTAATTACAAATCATCAAACTTCAAAATCGCGAAGTCGTGAACAATTAGAATCGCAGGAAAGTGACAATTGTTGCCATTCATGTTTTAAAAGTGTGTTTCGTAAGAAAATTTTATATAAACGTTTGCCAATATTACAATGGTTACCAAAGTATACACGAGCGGATGCAATTGGTGATTTAATAGCCGGTATAACGGTCGGTCTAACGGTTATACCACAAGGTTTAGCGTATTCGAGTGTTGCTGGTCTTCCAACACAGGTTGGTTGAGATTACCTACTGATTTTTATATAAATTGTGTCAAACTGTGATATTTAAAAAATAAAGTATTGGAGTAAGATGAAAAAAAAAACAATAAAAATGTATCTGCTATTAGATTAATACTTTGAAGAAAAAAAAATATTACGATTTTCAATGCCTATTAAATTGGCTAGTCCTCATCGTGGCCACCAAAAAATCTTTACTTGAGGATTTCAAATTATTTTCACTAATATTATAAAAAAATGCCAGTTTTTATTTGAGCTCATGGTTGTGAAACAAAAACCAATATATATAAAATATTTTGGGTAGCCAACGTGTTCGCGAGTTTAAGTTTTTACGTTGGGTCCCACAGCATTTTCGGGAGTGACGAAAGAGCGACCCAAAGTGAAGCATTTCGAGTAAAAGAAAAGTTATGAAGCTAATGAATTGTGTATATCGAGGGTTTTTCAACGCAACCTCGTATCTGGAAAACTACCACTTTTCAGAAGAGGCAGAAAAAATGTTTTTTAATAAACTTGTGTCATTTATTTAATTTGTAAATTAAACCATTTTATACCGGCGTTAAAAAAGCACATGAGAAAATATTTAAGATAAGAAAATTAATTTGTGCTTTTTTAACAAAAATCATGAGATATAATCAAACACTTTTCTAGCTTATTATAATATGAGGTATCCATAAGCCAGATGATGAAACATATTTTAAAAATTGAGCAACTAATAGCTACTCGAGTAAAAAAAGTTTAGATATAATCATATGTGGCCTTATCTAATAATATATTATTATATATATTTACATCAGTATGCATTTCCATTTGAAATTATATATTGTTTTATTTTCTTTAAAATTACCTTATATTGTGCCATATATAACCACATCAAGTTATGTATTGATCTTTATAAAATTAGATATGATTTATATGATAAGATATAGTCAGCCACATACTGCTGAGTGGTTAACTCACTACAATTCTGGCAGACCAAGTTAAAATCCTGGCAAAGGCATTGTTTTTTTTAGAATTGTAATATTTTTTTTTAAATTTAAAATTTTTTATACTTTTTTAATAAACTAAATCTGATACAATTCGATCTGACATTTTTTGGATTAATTTGGACCTTACTTATCCCTAAATATATTGCTGGATCTAATTTGAATAGCCGTTTTTCGGATCAATTTAGATCTTTCTAAATCCCTTAATATAATGCTGGATCTAATTTGATCTGACATTTTTCGCATCAATTTAAAACCTTCTAAGTCTCTTAATATATTGCTGGATCTAATTTGATCTGTAATATTTCTGATCAAATAAGATCAGCTAAATATTAAAGAATATCAAATTGGATATGATTAAATATTGCGTCATATAAATTTTTTTACTCGGGTATTAATCATTTTTAAAAAATAATATAATATTAAACTTCAAACAATTCTTATTGAAAAAGGAAACCAATTTATATCCAATTTTATATAAAAAAAATTACCAGAGAACAAAGGCATAATTGGGTTAATCAAGCTCTAAAACGGCATAGATCCCCTGAACATTTTGTGATTAAACTTTGTACATATAGAGGAATATGACTCATTAAAAAAATTTGTTTTTACTTTAAATATGTTTAAGTGAAAAGAAAGTAAATTTATGCATATTTTCGATTCCATGTATCTGAAAAATTTATGTTCCATTCGGACTTATTTCACAAATATACACTATCGGGCAAAATAGAGTACAAAACAGTAAAAAAGTATAAATCGAAACATAATTTAAACTGTTCTAAAGTTGTCAAATTGATTTGAAAATACGTAAATGGCACCACTCATTAATTATAGAAGCCCATAGATTAAAAGTGTAATGTTTTTTGTAGTGGACTTCAAATGGGAATTCGTCAATTCAAATGAGAATTCGTCAACAGATAGGAAAATATTGATCAGATTTAAAAATGATGTATATGTAGACGAGATTAAGTTTATAAAATTGTCTTTCAAATAATATAAATAATATTTAAATTGAGTCGTAGAACTCTTAACTATCGACAATTGAATTAGGCATAAAAATTTCATAATTTTGCATACAATAACTAAATCGTCAGTATTAATGGACTAATACTTACACATGAATTAAAACTTACACATTTTAAGTTTACAAAATTATAAATAATGTAAAATTAAAAATATACTAGTTTTTAAAATAAAAGTATTAAAATATTTTATGATAAAATAATACGATTTTATTGCTAAATCTAAGGCCGGATAGTTTTGAATCTTGCGACCTAGAGAAAAAGATTTATATGTCATTCAAAAGTAAATTTAATTATCTTTTTTCATGTATACATTACTTGAAGATCCGATAAATATTTCCTAATATGTATACGAATTTCCAAAATAGTCATTATTGAAAGTTTTTATCTTAACTCCTAAATTTGTTTCTCAAAACAAATATTAAATATTTTTATCTGTGGATCTCTGTGATTAATAAATGGTGCCTGTTTAGTATTTTCAAATGAATTTTATCATATTTATACGGTTTTATACTTTATTTGTCTTTCAGGCGAATTTCCAAAACAGTCATTATTGGCAGTTTTTATCTATAATATAGTTTTGTTTTTGTTTCTATCTAAACATCAGTTTTTAAAATTTTTCTAAAAAAAATATATGCCAACATTGCCCGCAATCTATAATGCTGTCCATACACGAAGGAATATTAGTAGAAACATGGGCATGTTCCATTTAATGCTCCATCGTATGTAGAAATGTTTTCTGTTAAAATTCGGGTTTTATCTTTGGTTTCTCAAATATGAAAATCAAATATCAAAAGGTTGTGTGCGTGCGGTGCCTTTGCAATTCGCGGAGTAAATAAAATAAAAGAGAGACGAAAATGGTGACGGTTAAAAATAATGAAAATTGAATAAATTTTTTTTTATTTTTTAAAAATTATTTTCTACAAACTTTTTTCCGGCAAACTTTTTTCGAACACAAAGAACTGATGTATCGTTTATGGTTCCATCATCTATATTAAAAAAAAATTAAACATTAGTAGAAACACATGTTTCTACAAATGTTCCCTCGTGTGTGGGCAGCATAATTTCCTACAGAAATACTTATTAGAGGGAATTATTTCCCAACTGATCTTTATTAATTCGAAAACATTTAAATATTTTTAATTAATTCAGAACAGCTTAAAACACTAATGAAAATAGTTGGACAAATTTTGTTACTTACCAAATTATTCATGAAACTTTTGATCATTTTCAAAAAAAATTTATTATTACCGACGGGCCTTCATTATTTGCCTTTTCTATACACAAAAAAAATATAATAAAATAATTTAATTTTTTAATGCATAATTTTCTTTTGGATTTTTTTAATTTAACTTTAATTATTTTTTTGTTACACAAAAGCTAAAATTTACACACACAAACACGTTACAAACAAATTTAAAAGAAATCCGAAAAGAAAAAGCATTTTTTGCTGTACAATAATATTTTTCGTAAATTATTTCTTTTATAAAAACGATCTATATTTATTTAACTTTAGCCACAAACCTTAAATAAATTTTGTTATTAAAAGATTAATATTTATTTTTTATTTAACCGTATTATTTATATGTATAAAATAATTATAATTTGTTGTTTTATAAAATTTTTACAAGGCAACTAAAAAGAATTGTCAAATATGTAGTATCACTGCAAAAGAAATAACTTAAGAGAGACATATTTGTCGTTCTTTTAAATTTGTTTTGTTTTACCTATAGAAGCGCTGCCGACTGCGAAGTTTACTATACTAATTTCTTTATATTTTTTTTTATCAAAATCTTTTAAGAAACTTTACTACTTGCACTTTTATATATTTTTTTAACACATTAAATTAATTTAATTTTTTTTTTATAAAATTCTAGCAATATTTTACAAATTATGCGCACTTCTTGTTGCAAAACTATTAAAGAACTTAAAAAGAATTATCAAGAGATCACTCTTTTCCATGCTAACAAGCAAAACAAACAGAAACCAACAACACAATTAAATTAGCACTAGCGCCGACTGCATTTGATTGGCGTCGACAGAGCTAATGCTAATGCAAAGTTAAATTAGTACTCTTTTAAAAATTCATGAATGCATTTATTAAATTTTATTTGTCTTATGTAATTTTAATAGTTTTCAAATATTTTTAACACTTTTTAACAAACAAATACATATTTATTAAACACCTTCACCAAACACACGCATTCTTTATAAGAAAACGAAATAATCTAAAAAGAAATATGCAAAAATAACCCAAAAAAGAGCAATGATAAAAGGGAGCTATGCTGTATCAAGTAACGGTTTCATAGCAAAACAATTTAAATTGACAACAGGCTTGCCAGACTTGAGGTTAAGTCCCCATGTATTTGATAATTTCTTGTTAGTCTTGGAGAACAAACATTTTAAATTGGGGACAGAGTATTTTTTTTTTTTGGGTATTAAACAAATATTATGGATATTTTTAGGATATTTTTTTGATATATTTTTATGGTAAAGTAAAATTTGTGTATTTCTTAGAAAAGAAAAGTCATTCCGGTTGGTATTAGGGATATCAATGCCGAATTTCGAAACGACAAAATTCTAAAGACAACAGCAAAGATTCATCAAAAACAAACAAGAAAACATTAAAATTATATCAGTGGTATTTTGATATTAAGCTATGAATGTAGGTAGTGTTTGATGTCGAACCCCCAAAACATGAAATTTTGACCAAACCTCATGTTTTGTCCTGTACATGGGGGTGTCATTTGAGGTAAATGGTTACCCAAAGCTTACGAATATAGACATAAATAAAACCTTACCAAAAAAATACTGAAATACTGGTTACCAATATGGGCTAAAATAAGAACATACTTGTAATGAGAAAAATAAGGCATGTTAAATAAAATCATGGACATATATGTGAAATAATCCAAACTGTTTGAACATAAATCAATGGTATTCAAATTATAGAATCTGTGCAATAAATTTAGACTATAAACTTGTATAACATCGTACTTTCTCATTGTAAGTAGTTCATCATTATCATAATCAGTTATTACTTAGCACAATGTCAGCAGCAAATTATTTTAAAGCCTCTAAATAAGTAGTGATCAATATCGATAACGCATTGTTTCACAACTTTCAAATAAGAAGTGATATATCGCAATATTTTTAACGTATTACTTTAAGTTTCTAAGTAAAGCAAACGGTAAAGGATACCAGGTAATACTTGAAATAGGTCAAACCCTTTACCCTGCAGCTTGTCAAAATTCATTAGAATTGACAACTCTGACGTAGGCTGCACGCAAATTGAAAGCAATTTTACTTTTCAAGTTGTCATCGTTTATTTTAATTAATGATATTTATTTATGATATTTCTATTAAATGTTTTAAATTGCGGATGAATATTTATAAAAAAAGGTAGAAAAAAAAGAAAAACGAAAAATAGTTCAAGAGAAGTGTAATCAGCTGCTTTTTGACCGTTAATTGACACACTCCCAAAATTCATGGGTGATCATTACCCTCTTGCTTACAAAAAAAGTGAGAACAATGTGTTACCAGCATGGTTGATCATAGTGAAGAAATATGTGGTTACCTACAATAATAAAGTAAGTAGTTACTCCTAATAAAACAATAGTGGATCTTAATCTAGTAAAATTTTCTTACTTAAAGAAATATCAATATTATGTATTAAATTTATAAAAAAAAATCTTTAAAATTGCTTCCTTTTGCATTCAAAAATTTAAGTTCATATCCAATGCTATTTCACATAGAAAACCTTTAAAATATTAAAATTTAAAAAAATAACAATTTACAGCACTTTTTACTCTTCAATCGGCCAACTCCATATCGTAGATTTTTTCGACATTTTCGGGTGTATTGACCTCAGTTGGCCGTCCAGAACGTTCAGCGTCATTTGTACTTGTGCGACCACAACAAAAGTCAGTAAACCACTTTTTTACCATTGACCTTGGTTTGATTGACGGTTTTTTTTCGCAAAAAATAATGTTTAATGGCCACTTTTTTCCATTTTTAAAAAAATCCACGAGGTCGTATATTTTGAACAGCTGTAAATGACGAAACTTGCTTAAAATTTGACAGTAGTCTATTGAAAGGTGGTAATTGATGGGAGCAGTGTCGCATTTCATATAACTAAGAGGGAAGTTAGAAAAGTCACGGACTTATTGATCCTCCCTTGTACTATGCATAATATTCAAATATTTATAGAGAGTTGTGTTTTAGAATTTTGAAACGTTGCAAAAAAAAAATAGTCCTGTGTAATTGTTCTATGAGAATCAAATTTTTTTGAGTTATCCATTTCTTTTGACCAATTTAACAGGTTTTATCGACATTTCCAATGATTTTATATTGTTGTAGAAAACTTATTTTGATTTTACTGTCGGTGAATAGGTGCTTTTTTAAAAAGTGTGCAAATAAGCGAAAAATAAAATTCTAAAGAATAAATTTTTGATAAGGTCTTATGATCTTGGATAAGATAATGGAAAATGCGCAAAAAAAGTAATGAAAATTACTTAATGTGTTTACCAATGTGTAAGAAAATATTAATATAGATAAACTTATTTTTAGCAATAAATTAAATAATAAAAAAATAACAGACAAAACAAAAGCATTTAAAATTAAACGTTTCATTTTAATTTATTATTTTTCACACTTGTGAAATTATTAGAGAAATTATTATTTGTATTTTTAATGATTGTGACTTAAATTGAATTTACACAAGTTAAAATCAAGATAAATCCAGTTTCAAATTACCTTCGTTTACACTATGAAATTTGACAACCACAACATTTTTTAAACAAAGCAAAATAAAAAATAATAATAAAAGAAACAATACCTATGTTTTTGCGGCAAGCTATCAATGTTAACTTATGTCAATCCCATATAAATGTTGACATAAGCCAACGTTTAGTGTTAACGCTTAATGTTACTTATGATAAAATTGTATGGGAATGACAGAAGCCAACGTTGATATTTTCCGCATAAACACAGCTAATGTTAGTATTGTTTATAAAAGTGTTTTTAATAAGGGACGACTATTTCTAGCAAGAGTCTTCACTTTATTCATGGTGAATCTTGCCGGAACTGTTCAAATGTTTTATGCAAAGATTTTAATAGCCGGAGATAAAAATAACAGGCTAGATGCTGCATTTAAATTAACTTTCAATTAACAGCGCAATTTCATTGGATTTACAACTCATATTGTTAGGTTTTTTAAAATAATTAAAATTAATTTTTTTTTACAAGGTGATGCCAGATTTTCACAATATTCTCTTCAATATTAAATCTGAATGCTGTGTAAACATTATTATGAAAATCTGGTTTTAAAACTGGCATTGTCTGTATAGAAAATCTGGTTTTAAATCCAGTTATGAACTAGATTTTCGTTAAAATCCGGTATTAAATATCTTTGTTACTTGTTTGAGTAACTGCATCATTAACCAAAAAATACGTCCCATGCGATTTATACAAATTGTCTTTAAAAATATAAATTAATTGAGATGGTATGTTTGGTGAATTGTTTTATTAATTTTTCTATAATTTAAATTTCAATAAAGTAACTAATTATCCATAATGGATGCCTGCAGGTTGTCGTAATATTTTATACAAAAGTACCCAATTTAAAATTAATTTATATTGTAAAATATATCTAGCGATCGATACAATTTAATACAATTATTTACTATGTACTAGGGCGGGCCAATAATTCCGTGACTTTTTGAAAAAAAGGTTTTTGGATAAAAAATCATTGTATTATTTAACATAGTCTTCTTTGAGCTATATACACTTTGTCCAACTTTTCTCCAATTTTTTTTTATCCCGTCCAAAAAAAAAAAGATTTATTGAGGTCATCAAAAGAGGTGTTTGTTTGTGGGATGATTTTATCGCTGGAGTCAAATTTCTTTTCACCGTACCATATCTTTAGGTGTGGAAATAAGAAATAGTCACTCAGGGTAAATCCGGAGAATAGGACGGATGAGGAAGCAATTCGTAGGCTAAATCATGGATTTGTCGAGTTGTCACACGATTGCGTTTGTAGTCGATTGTGAGCAAAAGCTGTCTCATACACAAGTGATCATTCAAAATTGAAACAATCTCCGCACTTTTAATCACCGATCGGCCAACACGATATCGTGAATTTTTTCAATTGTTTAGGGTGTAGAGACCTCAACTGGAAGTCCAGATCGTTCGCCATCATCCGTGTTTGTACGGCCACAACGAATTTCATTAAACCAACTTGTTTACCATTGAAATTGATGGTGCAGAGTTCCCATAATACGAGGAAAGTTCGAAAAGTCACGGACTTATTGATCCGCCATCATAGCATACCGATTATGCTAAGCAGAGAGTTAGCATATATTTTATTTATAATGATTTTTTATTTGTGAATTATTGGTTTGTAAATCAACTCTGAAAATTGTTATGCCATCGTGTTTTTTTTTCATTATTGCCAACCTTGTAACTGAAATATCAACATCTGATAAAGATGTTGAAATTTTTATTTAGGTTTTTCCCCCAATCTGTAAAGTGCTTCGTGAAGAAAGTATGGAAAAAGAAGAAAAGAAATTGTTAAAAGTTCTGCAATGATAAAAAAATGATCAAGAGTTTTCCATAGTTTTTAAATAAAAAATATTTTTTTAGCACTCAAAAAATTTTTTTATATTTTTTTCACGTTTATTTACTTAATCACTTTGACACAAAACAGCTGCTTTCAACACTTGGTAGTTCGTTAACATGAATTTAGCAGAGGGGATAAAATGTGCATTATAAATAACATGCATGTTAAATCTATGCTCTTTTTGGTTATAAATACGGCTGTTAATATCTTCGTTGCTTTAACATATTTTGAGCGTTAATTTTCAATATTATCTGTAAAAAATTTTAAAGAACTCAAATTGTTGTTAAAATGTAAAATTTTCTTGTCTCTGCTATTACCCGGTAGATATCGCTACCCGTGTATCCTAAGTTTTGAATATGGCGCTATTTTGTCCGGTTCGGATTTTTTAAAATGGCTCATATTTAGAAAACTAAGAGGGATAAAGCAAAATAGATGAAAATTTCGAAAAGGTCATATCTTTCCAAAAAATGTGACTTGGTGAGGCTTTGGACTAACGGAATTTTTATTTAAAAAAGATCTCATTTTACAAAGTGTCCCACATCTCGAGCAAAGCGGATGTGGACCATATTCAGGGAGGGTTCCCAGACGCTATAATATGAACGAATTTTACTTCTCGGTATAATTACAAATGAAACTCTAAATTTACTTATTTGTTTTTTTAATTTAAATTTGTTGATTTTGACAAAAATTTCGTTAAAAATTAACAAGTCTGAAAATACGCGAAAAAAATGGAATAAATTTTATTAAATTAACAAATTTTCCTGTTAAGCCTACATACAAAATATTGTTACGATTTTTATCCCTTATAAAATCGTTGATAAATCGAGTTCTTTCTATATTGCAAATAATAAACACTGTTTGAAATTATTTATAGCTCCATTTATTTATAACAGTCACTAAAAATTACAGAAATACACTTTAATAGCACACTTTATTTACACGGTGTAGATAGACTAAACGTTAGACACATTTTAGTTCTTGGCACTCAGCGTTTTATTTATAAACTGAACTACTGCACCAACCAAGTACCCGTATTTATAGGAGTAGTCAAGTATTCTAGTTATTTTCAGTTATTACTACACTGGATTTTTCCAGCTGTCAAAATTCGTGTGAAGAAATTTCTAGTTGCAGAAATTTCTTGTAACAATATTATGATTAAATTTGGTACATTGTGGATTTCACTGTGTTGAAATATGGAACCTGTTTTACCGTCACCTCTTCGGTAAATACTTTTCTATTTGATGGAAGTTGCATATTTATTGTTTTTTTTAATACCCACTGTACTTGTGGTGGCGTAGGAGTTGTATTATTTAGCAACAATACGTTATAGCGAATAAAAATAATAATGCATTTTCCGCTTCCTTTTTCTATTACAGTATGGTCTTTATGGCTCATTTATGGGATGTTTTGTATACGTTCTCCTGGGAACTTGCAAAGATAGTACTGTGGGTTCAACCGCCATTGCCTCTTTATTAACATATCAAGTGGCACGAGGGGTGTGGCAAAGAGCTGTATTGTTAACATTTCTTACCGGTATAATAGAAATACTTATGGCAATATTTCGTCTTGGATTTTTGGTTGATTTTGTTTCGGGTCCCGTAAGTGCTGGCTTCACAAGTGCTGTAGCACTGATCGTCTCTACGTCACAGGTAAAAAATATATTGGGTGTCAAAAGTGAAGGTGCTTCATTTCTACAACGATGGATTAGTATGATAAATGATATAGAAAATATACATTTAAATGATGCCATCTTGGGCTGCTGTTGTGTAGCCACACTAGTGGCGCTACGTTCCATTGGTCGTGTGAAATTGGGACCATCAGAAGAAAATGAACAAAAGTGGTATCATAAATTGCTAAATAAATTTTTTTGGTTTATGGGTGTTATGCGTAATGCTATGCTGGTAATAACATGTTCTTTGGTTAGCATGTATTTAGAATCACAAGGTAAACATTATTTCCGCCTAACTGGTAATGTACCAGTGGGTTTACCTACTCCCGCAATACCACCATTTTCCATAGAATCAAGAGCAGGAAATGCTACATTGGGTATTGAACCGATTAAGGAAGAATCATTTTTAGATATCATTAATCACTTGGGTTATGGTTTGGTTATTATACCAATGATTGCCATGTTGGAAAATATATCAGTTTGTAAAGCATTTGGTAAGTTTGAAAAATTTATTGCAAAGAAAAAAAAATAGTTTTAATTTATTTTTTTTCCAATTGTTTCAGCTAAAGGCAAACCTATTGATGCCACCCAAGAAATATTTGCCACAGGTGTGGCCAATGTTTGCAATTCATTTTTTCAGGGTTATCGTGGTAATGGTGGTTTAGCTCGATCGGCTGTAAATAATGCTAGTGGCGCTAAAACTCCTATGTCTAATTTATACATTGGTTTAGTGGTAATGTTGGCTTTAATGTATCTAACAAAGTATTTCTATTATATACCTTTACCTGTATTGGGCGCCATAATCATATCTGCCGTTATATTCCAATTACAATTTCATGTTGTGAAGCCCATGTGGAGAAGTAAAAGTAAGTATAATTTTAAGGGCCTATAGAATAAAAAATATTAGAGATATACCTAGTCAACTTTCGAAAAACAGATTTTAGTATTCCAAAATATTTTTAGATATTTTCCTTGGGGAATTTCTTATGATTTCTGATCTAGTCATGCATGCTGACTATATGATACCCTTGGTGAGTGTATACCAAAAAAGTCTGTAATGGCAAGTGAAAATTTTGCTATTATTACGGGAAATTTTGCTAATGTGAGCCCAGTGGTATTTTTTTTTTTTTTTTGCTAATCTTAGCAACACACGTCTGCTGACGTGTAGTAAAATGAAATTTGTAGAAAAAATTAGCTGCCGCTAGTAAATTTTAGTAAAATTTTTGTAGAGGAATTTAAAATCTACTAAATTAAAAATTTACTAAATATTATTAATATTACTACAAAATTTCAAATTTATTTTGTTTATCGAACATCAAATTTATTTTTATTATATTTATTTTAAAAAAAAAAAAATATTTTAGATAAAATTAAAAAAAATCAAAGCTTTAAAAATTGTAGAAACATAAACGAATTTACCATTTTGTTTTAACTTGGTAATTTCTGTTTTGAAAAATATTTAAGTAAATTTTGTTTCTTTAAAAATAAATTTTAATTGTTTTTAGGGCTAATTTTAGAATAAAAAAATCTTTTTAGTGCTTTTTTAAGTGGATGTCCTATTTTTAGACATGAGTCGGTATCTTCACTTAGGAAACCTTTTTCTAATCTATGCAATATTTTAAGGCAATTTAAGTTTGTAGGTGTAAGTTTTAATTAAAAATAACATTTCCTTCAATATCCACTTTATTAAAATTTTTGAAAACCGATTTGCTAAAATTTGTAAATATTCTGTAAAAGTGCTGTAATTTGTAAAATGTAAGCAAAAAGATTTACTAATATTTTTACTTAAAATCAGTACAAAAATAGTAAAGTGGGATTTAAAACCATTTACAATTTTTTCTTCTAACTTTTTTTCTGAGTGTAAAGTATAATTTCAGTTGAATTTCGGGAAGCGGTCCAAATTCCGGGATGGGTACTTATTCTTTTTTATAAATAGTAAATGAAATTGTCGAAAACGTTAATTTAAGGAAATTACGGAATTACGGGCTTATACGCGGTATAGAACCATTTTTGGTGCGATTTTCTTTAAATTTCAACCAAGCCTCCATGTAAGCCAAATTCAGAGAGGACAGATTCCAGCGAAATGCAATAAGAATACGTGTACCAAATTTCAATTAAATATCTTAATATTTGCGACCTGTAGTTAATTTAAAGTTAACCAATTGCACGCCAGTGATTTTTAAATTGACCGCGTACCATGAACACATGCCAACATATTTGGACCCGGTTGAAGGAAGATTTTGTGAATACATGGTTTAAAAAATGTTCAACGAACCTTCCCCAATTTACTCCTTTTGAGGTTAATGGGGTAGAGGTCCTCTACCTCCAAAATTGACCACCAAATTCGGAAAAAAATTCTTGGCCGATATTGGCTTTATTACTAAATACCGGAAACTTGGGATAGACATTTAAATGAAATTTAATACGTAAACTTCAAGGACAAGCTCTATAGGATTTGGTTAGGATTATTCCATATTCAGACCTGCTGCCTCCCATATAAGGGTCCTTTCTGAATTTGCCTTGAATGGTCTTTGGACACTCAAAACAGTAAATCTTGCTCCAAATTTAAACAACATCGAACTATATTTAGATATAAACCCAACTAACCGATATTTTCTGAACAAAATTTTACCGCAATCGTGATCGAATGAATTTGTTTGAAATCTATTTTTTAATACAAAACTACCCAGCAAAAATAAATGGAAGTGATTCTTAAGGAATCAAATTTTTCATTGATTCCAAAGTATCATTTAGTACTGATTTTTCTCTTCCAAAGCAGTTCTTTTTCACAACTTTAAAAATTAGATTTTAAATTTAAATTTTCATATCACCGAAATCAAAATCATTTCTTTTTTTCTCTTCTTTTGCTACTTTTTTTTTTTTGCTGGGTAAAACAATACTAATAATAAAAACACCAACTTGAACTTTTATTTCCAATCTTTTACCAAAATTCGACATTTCTCATGGAAAAATTCTATTTAAATGTTTTATTTTAAAAAATAATTTCGATCAAAAAATTACGATAACAAATGCCGTAATTTGACGCCCACATCTATATATTTTCCACACTGTTAAAAAAAATGATTAGGACCCTTCCAGGAATTCGAACCGCTTCCCGAAATTTGAACCAAATTATACTTGGTGTAGGGTACCATATAATCAAAATGCTCGCCTTTAATCTTTTTACTTGTTTTATCCTAAATCATTTATTAATTCTGAAATACTGAAACAGATTCATTGAGACATTGTGAATTTTTCGCCAAACAAATGATTAGATTGGAGCTACTGATATAAATATTTGTTTGTGGCTACAGAAAATCGGTTATTAAAACAGAATTTCAGTTGGAATATAATATTTCACATATGCCAGGAATAAATTTGATTCTGAAAATCATTGAAGGTCTTTCGTTGCCGTTAAGCGATCGATGTTTCCGAGTTTAGTAATATTGCCTGAATTTCTTGCCGTGTGATATTTTGAAAACTTTTCAGCTCAACCAAAAATTACTGTATGCGATTTTTCAAAACTCCGAAATTCCAATCGTTTAATGGAAAAATTGTATATTTCCCTAAAACCGCAGTTATACAATTGAAATTTCATCCCACTCTAGTCTACACTAAATATCACCAATGTTGGGATATTGGGACACTTGTGCGAAAAACTTCGATATTTCCAGCTCATATATGAGGGATATAAATTCCAGTTTACGCCAGCTTCTCTAATTCTTAAATTATTACATAATAATAACATTTTATCATATTTAGCATCTATTAATTTGAAATTTACTTACAGGATCCGATTTAATACCCGGTTTGGTGGCTTTTATAGCATGTTTAGTTATGCCCTTGGAAATTGGCATCTTAATAGCTATTGGTGTTAATATTATATTTATACTCTATCACTCGGCTAGACCGAAAGTTTCATTGGAAACAATGGAGGTAAATTTATATGTTCACTATTCCAATTCGTATTATTCTTTAACTATTTTAATTTCCTTTACAGACTGTAGAAGGTTATAAATTCCTTAAACTAACTCCTGATCGTTGTTTAATTTTTCCTTCGGTGGAATTTGTTCGCAATTTAATATTAAAATCAGGCACCAAAACGACACTGCCTGTCGTCATAGATTGTACTTATGTTTATGGTGCTGATTTTACTGCTGCCAAAGTTATATCCTCAATTATTGAAGATTTTAAAGGACGTAATCAGAAGATTATATTCTTTAATTTGAAACCGAGTGTTGTTCACATATTTGAAGGCCTTAATTGCAAGCTGGTCTTATGTTATAATGTTGATGCATTATTACAAGAATTAAGAATGGCAGCAGATAAAAAACCAGTTGTTTTAACATTTGATAATGGATGCAATAATAATAATAATAGTAATAGTAACAGTACTACGAGTACTATAAGATTAACAAAATATCAAAAAAATATTTCTTAAGTATTTTATTAAGTGGTTATAGATAAATGAGTTTTCGAACACAAAGTTGATATTAAAAAAAAAGAGTTAAGACAATTAATTATAAATTACTTAAATAATATGTATATTAAGGCTCTGTGCGAGGTAGATAAATAAATCCTAAAGTAAATACAAAATGTCAAAAAGTTTTGAAATTTCTTTGAAAATATTGGTGAATTTAAACATGGTCGTATATGCATTGGAAATGAACCACGAAGTGGACGTCTAAAAACTTCAACAATATCAGAAATCATAGCATGATATGGTATTACACGATCGACGAGTGATGGTGCGTGAAATAGATAATGCTATAGGCATCTCTAATGATGGAGTCCATTTTATTTTGCATCAAGACTCACAGATGAAAAAGCTTTCAGCAAGATGGGTGCCTTAACAGATGGTCAAAAATGCATTTGAATGAATTTTTTTTATTTAGATCGTTTCAAGTGTCATTTCATAAATGCACAAAAAAAATTATTGCCAAAAAAATTTTTTTTTGATTTTTTGTTCATTTTCAATTAAAAGTTTAATCATATCAATTAAATTTATAATTGATAATAAACTTGGTGTAAAAAATATTTTAGTTTACAATAAAAACTATGGAAAACATATAAAAGTCATATTATCTTTTTTTACAGTTATTTAAATTGCAAAATTGCATCTCAAATTCCTAAAAAATAACAAAAAAACAAAAAAAAATATTAAAAATATTTTTAGTATTACGCATATTATTAAAAGCGTCAATTTGATTGATTCTATGAAAATAATCAAACAAAAATCAAATTGATTCTCTGAATTTGATATTAATTTAATAAAGTAAAAAATTATTCAAATAATGAACAGAATTTTTAAAATCGATTCGTTGAAAATTGAATCAGATTTAAAAATTAAATCAAGGAATCGTGTTTTTAAAGCTCTATTTTAAAATTTAAAAAAATTGTTAAAATTTGAATTCTTTTATAAGGCCACCCTTTTTTCTAGAATATTTATTTTAAATTGTTAGCATACAAATCTGCGAAAAATCATTTTCGAAAAAAGGATAATTTGATTACTTAACAATTTTAAGGATTTTTGAGTTTTTCAACTTCGAGATGGGACCATGAGAACAAACTTTTTTGGAAACACTGCGGATACGCGCATGTACCAGTAATGATAAAGTTGGTACCAAAGTATTTTTGTGGTGCTATTGGAACCTCAAAAGTATTATGGTACACCAAGGAACTATTTCGTACAAAGTATTAGAAATTTTCATTCGTTGATAAATTACACACAAACATATGTTTATTTGACAAAAATATATTAAAAATTTTATTAAAACTTTAATTGATTTGAATATGGAATTTCAATCAAAAATTTTATTTAAATTTTAATTGATTTGATGCTGAAATTTCAATTAAAAATTTAATTAAAATTTTGATTGATTTTTGGTTAGAACAACTTTGATTAAAGTTTTAATTGATGTAATTAAAACTTTAATTGCAAATGTTGAAGATTTTTGATTAAAAAATAAATTGATATGATGAAAAAAATAATTGAAAAATTTCAATTAATTTTAACAAAAAAAAAATTGATAGAACAAATTCTTTTGCTGGTCCAAATTCAATTAAATTTTTAATTGAAAGTCGATTTTAGTTTTTTTCAGTGTGTTAATGAAACATGGATCCATCACTACACATCAGAGACAAAAGGGCAATCAAACCAGTGAACTGATTCTGGTGGAAGTTCTGCAAAGAAGGCAAAACCAATTTCATTGGCTGTTAAGGTTTTGGCAACGGTTTTCTGCAATTACAAACGTATTTTATTGATCGACTATCTTCAAAAAGGTAAAAATTCGAAATATTATTTTAAACTTTTGGATCAATCGAATGTGAAAATTTGAGAAAAACGATCTGGTTTATAACACAAAAAAAAAAGAAGTTTTCATTAAGAGATCACACCAGGGTACCGATTCTGAATGGTTTCATCATTGTAAGGTGATTAAAACTGTCATTTATTATCATTGTTTTTAAATAATACATTTTTCATCACTTCACAGCTTCCTAAATCATTCAGAATCGGGTCACAAGAGTGTTTTAACAATGGCAATGCTCCTGATTTAGCTCTCTGTGATAAATTCGTTTTAGCTCGAATGAAGATGCAATTGAAGATGTTAACGATCATTTTGCAGAGCTTCCAGAAAATTATTTGAATCAAGGCATACAATTTCTAGAAATTGTTGGAGTGTCAGGAGATTATATTGAAAAACAAACATAATTTTAGAAATCTAACTCATGTTTTTGATTATTAGGTTAAGATAATTTTGAACTGCCTCGTAGGTAACTGACATTTTTAAGTAAAGGGCACTCCCGCTACTTCGTCCTATTCCGCCCTTGGCACATTTTTAAGAAATGTTTTTATTGAACGTGATACCAAATTTTGAGTTGTAAGAGAACCGTTCTTTACTTTGTTCGAGAATTTAAGATTTTAAGATGAAAAGTGCTAGCCGAAATTCAATTGCAATTAGGCTGAAACTTTCTAAATAAAGTTTGTTTATTTAATTTTACCTTATCTTTCAAAATATATTGATTTTTTTTTTAAATCATTTAATTAGTAATTTTTTTTGCACACAATAAAATAATTTTGTCGCTCGGTGTTATAAACAAATTACCATAACATAATTTTTTTTATTTTAATTTTTTATTTTACACTAACCGGTTTAACACATAAAACGCGACAATATCAGTTAAAAAAACTTTTAGGATATTAAGCCAAAACCAGTCGAATTTTGTATACGTTTGTGTAATGTTGTGTCTTTCGATACCGTTCGGTGGTTTATGTTCTGTCTGCTACTATTCTTAATTAAACATGTCAGTAAACGATGTCACAACAATGTCATATCCAATGGATTGTATAATGATTACAGATCATCAAACAGTGTCTCGTAGTCGTCTGGCGCTTACAGCCAATGAATCATCATCATTGGATGATTTAAATAATGAAATAGAAAATAATACAAATTGTCGCGTGTATTTCAATAAAGTTTTTAATAAAAAATTCTTACGACGTCATTTGCCGATACTACAGTGGTTACCCACATATAATAAAGATGATTTTATTGGGGATTTAATAGCGGGCATTACCGGGTCATTAGCAGCCATACCATTGGCTTTAGCATTTGCTGATATAGCTGGCCTGCCAACTGAGGTAGATATTTGTGCAAACATTGAACAGGGCTTTTGAAGAAATAATTTTTTAATTGAATTTAAATTGATGAGTAACCAAGTGTCAAGCCAACATGTTAATATTGTGATATTTGCTTATCGAGACTTTATTTTGTTTAAGTTTGAATTAAAACAACTAAAACAAAAATGCAAAAATAATCATGTGTTTATAGCAGTGCTGTTCAAAAATAAATATGTCATTGTGTTAGTGAGAAAATGAGAATCGCACTGCATGAAATGTTCAATGGGTTAATAGCAGTGTTAGTATCTGTATGAATTTATTTTTTATTGAAAATATGAAACTGTTATGTTTTGTGTAAAACAGTTTTAAAGAAATATGAATTAAACAAAAAGTAAATTTTTGAAAGGAAAATAATAAATACATTGGCGTGCCTTTTTTTCATTTTATAAAAAACAAAAAGTTGTAAATTTTTTCCATTAATATTAATAATTTCATTATATTTACATATTAATAAAATATCTGTAATATCCCAAGAAACATTTTTACGGACTCTCCGATACGTACGGATTCATGAATCCTGCTTTTACTGCACGTTTACGGTCCGAAAATACGTATCCGTCAAAGCTTGTACGTAAACGGAACATTAACGGACCGTATAATTGAATTTTCGAAAATAATACGTTTTTACTCCATTTTGGTGTATCCGTTTCTATTCCGTCAAGTACGGACCATTGCTATTCATCAGTTATCAAAAACGAATACAGAAATATCCATGAGGTATATATTTATGAAATTTAAAATAAGTTTTGCGATGATGTGTGCAAATTTATGTAGATTTGCAAATTAAAATATTGTCTGATAGTTTATAATAGATTTTTTGAACAAATTTGCAAATTTACATTGTGCTACATCATATTGTAATACCACCATTTAATCGAAAATCAAATTTTTTTTATTTTTTTCATGATTTTTAATGGGCCACAATCGCAATGATTGATGGATGCTAATTGTGCTGGAGATAAATATTTGGTATTTGATGTATTTAATTTGTAAGTTTTATTTTCAATATGTTTGTGAATAAATTTAAAACAAAAAAAATAAAATTCGGTATTAAAAATTAAAATAATAGACATTTACACAAATACGTTTTTTGTTTAAAAAACGGTACCAATACGGACTGAATACGGATCCGTAAACAATCCGTCATTGACGGACTTTCAACGGACAGCTCCGTTTTTCATCCGATATAAACGGTCCGTCATTGACGGACTTTTAACGGACAACTCCGTTTTTCATCCGATATATCCGGTTCGGCATTGACGGTTTTTAAACGGATTCGAATCAGTTTGGATGTTCCTTAAAATCCGTTTTCTAGGCCGTATACGGATCCAGAAAACAATACGTAAATGGAGTTGGATTCCGTTTATGACGGACCGAAAACTGTACGTAAACGGAACGTATTGTTTGTTGGGATGTATGGATTTATTATGATATTCTATTAAAAAAAATGCTATTTTTGGAAGGAAAAAAAATACAATACATTCGATCGGAATAAATGAATGAACGATCGGACTCCAATTTTTAAAAAAATTTCAACTTTTATATTAAAAAAATGCGTTTTTTTATTAGGTTTATTAAAGATTTTTATAGATCTTGTATTATCATAAAATATTTTTCTTACATTGCTATTAATTTTTCTCAGTGCATTAAAGAAAAATCAGCATACATCCGCCACGCGTGTTCATTCGTCGCTGTTTCAGTGACGACTAAAGGTAAGAGCGTAAGAATACATGTGAGTTGAGCAGGGGACCATTGTCCCATGCAATGAACATCACTGGTTTATAGCAAACCGTTAATTTAGTGTACTACATACTGCGAGCGTCAAAAGGAACTGTACACGTTAGTCTTTTCATATTTCTTTTGCTTTATAATTTTATTCAATAATTTATGTTTTTTTTTTTGAAAATATATTTTTACATTTTTCCATTTAAAAAAAAAAAAACAATAACAAGTATCTTATACATAATAACAAAAAAAATATACCACAAAATCAAAAATTACTTCATATTTACAGCGTCAAAAGAAATTGTACAGTAAGAATAACAAAAGAATTTTAAGGAGTTTAGAATTTTGTTTGCTTTTCATTTGCTTTGATTAAAGCTCGCAATCTTCTGGGCATCGATCCCACTAGGTTTCTGGTTACTTTGGGAGAGATATTTTTGTCATTGCTCCATTATCACTGATTTAAGAGACTTTGCTGGTAATTGTTCTTTTTCGTATTTTCCGGTCCAGATATTTCCAAAAAAGTTCAATGGGATTGAGGTAGGATAACTGTGGCCATGATCCAACTGTTTGGAAGTACGATAAAGCAGTCATTCCTTTACTATTTTTGACATGTGCTTGGGATCATTGTCTTGTTAAAATACCCAATTTTTCAACACTGAGTAGCAAATTATCTTTTAAAATGGTAAGACTTCGAGACTCTGGAGATGCTAAGGTCCAGGGTAATCACCGTTGGTATAGGGTCTGCACTCAGGACCGTAAATGCTACCAGAGGGTGTCCTCAGGGAGGTGTTTTATCGCCATTATTATGGACACGGGTCATAGATGAGTTGCTCGAGGATCTAAATGACCTGGGCTTCAGAACCTACGGCTACGCAGATGATCTTGTCATATCCGTCGTCGGATGGGATGACAGGACGATCTCAGAGCGCATGCAAGAGGCTCTGAACTTTACTCTTTCATGGTGCCAGGGGCGTATCCATCAACCCACCATGCCCCCCCCGTTGTGGGGGGCATGGTGATAGATTACTCTGATGAGGTTAAGTATTTGGGGGTTACTCTTGACAAATCTCTAACCGGGAATGATCATATTGACTCGCTGTTCAAAAAGGCCACCAGAGCTGTCTATACCTGCTAGAAGCTCTTTGGGAGGACATGGGGTCTGAGTCCGTGGATGGTGTATTGGTCATTCATTACTAATGTCAGATCTATGATCACATATGCGGCCATCACATGGTGGCCAAAGGTCGAAAACGATGAATGCTCTCAACTAGACTTAGAGAATTCAGTAGCATGAGAAGCGGCGACCTAAGGGATCACATGAGGATCGCCAAAATGGATGACCCAATCAGAATCATCGCGGATAGGATGCAGCCGCAACAGATTTTGGTCAGGTATTTTGACGCTATGTCTTTTGATAGGAGCATGTGGACCACAGATGGCTCGAAAAAGCTGAATAAGGATACGGGTGCGGGGGTTTTAGGTCCCGGGTTCCAGCGCTCCCTTCCCATGGGCAAATATCCCTCCATTTTCCAGGCGGAAATTTATGCCATATGTGTGTGTGTGGAGGAATGCCGACGGAGGCGTGTGGTCAGATCTCGTATCTATATTCTCTCTGACAGTCAGGCGGCACTCAGGGCTCTTATGTCCCACGAGGTGTCATCTAAACTTGTCATGGAATGTATTACGGCACTCAACCGACTCGGTAGGAGCAACTCCCTTACCCTGGGATGGATTTCGGGACATGGGGGAAACGAAAGGACTGTCTGGCCAACCGAGGTGCCCGTCGGCCCTTAATAGGCCCTGAACCTTTCTGCGGGGTGCTATATTAGGGAGAGGCTCAGGTTGTGGAGAGAGTCGAGATTTTACGATTATTGGCAAACATCTCGTGGCACACGACATTTGGTACACTTCATCCGGTAAGGTTCTTGGCTTCATCAATAGCTTGAACCTTTAGGGTGGTTCTGGGCAGCACAAAAGACCTATTACAATCGCCCCCCCTATACCATGACCAAACCACCACCCTGCTTGACTGTCTATCTTACATTTCGCTGGGTAAATTTTGAATTTTTGCATTTCCAAATTTTAACAGGTTTTTTTCTTACCATTACATTTAAAATTATTACATTATTCTAGAATGTTTTAGATTTATTTTGATACTTTTAAGCGAAACCCTGAACATCAAGGAACTTGTCCATATAGTCCATTTGCATGTTGTGCTCTACGTATTGTGCTGTCGCTAACGTTGGCTTAGCATTCTGATATGTTCTCAGATATTCAAACAGCACTTTCCGTTGGATTTTGTGTCACACTTCATACAATAGATCGTATTTCAGTCCCATTAGTTTTGCCTTCCGCATTTGGGGCGATTTTATAAATTTGGAAACTTTTTATATTTATGAATTATGTATTGGTTACATGTCGCCTTGTGCTGTGGCTTTCGATCCTGAGGATATCTAACGGGTTCAGCGGCTATGTTGTCGCTTTGTGCTGTGGCCTTCGATCCTTAGGATATCTAACGAGTTCAGCTTCAATGTGGTCTGCGCATTAGCGGAGCAATTAGATCGAGATCTACAAGGGCAGTGAAAACGATACTCCCCATCTGACTGATAGATGTTCAGGTTTAGTATGAGGCGGCACCTGCGACTTATACACTGATGGTGCTCGAGGAGTGGTCTTTTGGAGGCCGTACCCCCAGTATCATAGAGACCCTAAAAATCTGCCAGGCTATCACATTTTGGATATGGAATGTGATAGGGTGGCGCAACATGTATTGTCGGACCGCGATTTTTTTATATAGGACAGGGAGCGGTGGAGTGATGAAGGAATATTGGATGATACCAATAAAATGCATTTCTACACTGGTGGCTCCAAACTGGACAGGAGACCAGTTCTTTTGTGGAGATCTCGCAATGGAAATGTGCTTTCGGCTATGGGACCACAACACCATTTTCAGTCGCAGGTTGTGGTTACTACAGAGTACATTAGGGTTTTTACTTCGCCTAATTATTCTGGGGATACAGATCTTCACTGATAGTCAGGCTGCGGTTAGGGTTCTGTCAGTGGAGTCTGTAAAATCTAAGACTGTTTTGCAGTGCAAGAGGGTGATAAACACCGATTTTCTGGCAAAGGTATATGTCACCCATTTTTGCAGGATCATGAAGTGCCAATGGCCCTTGCTCTTTTCAACCTTACCTATGAATTTTAAAGTGTTGTGGCTTCTTTCAAACATTAAACCAATTTCAAGAAATGCTTTATGCTTATTTCGAGACTATCTGATGAAAAGATCCCTATTTTTATGTAGCGATAAAATAAACGTTTAACAACAGCCTAGTACTTTTGTTCTAGGGGTTGGACAAATTTGTGTCGTACAATACTTAACTACAACAATTTTGTTTTAGCGTATATGATACGGTTTAAAAGCCAAAAGAGTTAAATTTTAAATTTCTTAAAATTATTTCAAATTGAAGCAATAAAATTCATACTTAAATTATAATTTCTTTTATATGGTCATAAAGGCACGTGACTGTATTTTAAATTAAATAAATTTTTATTTAATAGTTGTATTCAATTTTTCTGTTTTTTCATTTTAATTGGGCCTGCGAACAAATGTTTAGTAATGAACGATGATCTCAAATATTTTATTAATTTATTTTTAAAATGTCATTAAATATATATAAATGAAGATGATTATTTTAATGACAATATAGTTTATTTTAAAAATCATGTGATTATTATTTATGTTAAAAAAATAAGTTCATATGAAAATATGAGAGATATTAAAAAAAAATTATATAAAACCATTTTCGCTGGTTTTTACTGCCTTCAAAATAATACGGCAATAAAAGCTAATGTTGTGACGGCCCAGAATAATAACGTGACGTGTAACGAATGTCGCAGTGAGCGAAAGAAAATATGCCCAAAATAAAGACGTACACCAGTAATAGCAAAAACTGTTATGATTATTTTGGTGAAAAGAATACAGCAGAGATAATTTCCTCCCCAGTATCTTTTTCGCTGACTAAAAACATAATTTTTTTGATTTTAATACATACGCTGGTATACCATCAGCTCATGAGAGCCACAGAACATATTGTAATCTTTTCTCGTCACATGTTTTTTGGTTACAACAATTTTTAAAAGTAAGCAACTCTGTTTAGAGAATGAGAAACAAAAAATGAGAGAATTACAAAAATCGTTGTGAAAATAAAATAGACTCTTTCTCACAACTCCAACGCTCGATATGTTTAAAATACGTCACGTAACAGCTTTTAACGGTTTCGGGTTTTTTGAAATATTTTTTTTTTTAATATCGAATAACCGTTTTTTTTTGGTATAGAATACCCGGATTTTTAAAACTATGTTTTTAGTTTTAATTTATTAGACACAGTAAATATATAAAATTATAAAATTATTGTTAAAAAAAGTTTTTAATAGTGTGGTCAAAATATTTGAATTTTGTTGCAATGGCTTTTCTTTCGACTCAAAAACTACGCTTAAAAATCAAAATTAACTCTTTGAAGCTTTGTTAATTGACAATCATAAAAAATATCTTTTGTAACTAAATATTTTAATATCCAGTTTGCTCTTTACAGTTCATTTATGGGCAACATAATCTACACAATATTTGGATCCTGCAAAGATAACATACTGGGTTCGACTGCCATAGCAGCTCTATTAACCTTTCAAGTGGCACATGGAAATTGGCAGAAATCTATACTACTCACATTTCTAACCGGTCTAGTGGAATTATTTATGGGTGTGGGACGTTTAGGTTTTGTAATAGATTTTGTATCGGGACCCGTTAGTTCTGGTTTTACCAGTGCGGTGGCTTTAATTATATTCACCTCACAAATTAAAAATATTCTAGTGGTTAAAAGTATGGGAAAATCTTTTTTACAAAATTGGATTTCTATGTTTGGGGATATACACAATTATCGTATACATGATACGGTATTAGGATTTAGTAGTATTGCTATATTAATTATTTTGAGATATATAGGAAATTTGAAAATTATTCCTAAAGAACAAGAAGAAATTTCAAAATTTAAAAAAATTCTTAATAATTGTTTTTGGTTTTTGGGTGTTGCACGTAATGCTCTGTTGGTATTTATCACCGTTAGCATTGTGGCTTATTTTGAACATAATGGTTTTAGTTATTTTCAATTAACCGGATTTATACCATCGGGTTTCCCAAAAGTTGAGGTACCGACATTTTCTTTAGCACAAAATATTACTGCCGAAGGTATAGAATTGCAAGCTGGTGAAGATTTTATCGATTTATTACATGAATTTGGCTCATCTTTAATTGTTATACCGCTGATATCACTTTTGGAGACAATAGCGGTATGTAAAAATTTTGGTAAGTTTTAAAAAAAATAATTCAATTTTTCAAAAATAATTGCCGAAAAAAATTTAAATGAGATATAAAAAAGTTTTGAAACCTGTCAAGGATAGAGGGATACATTTTTAGCTGCCCAATCTCAAATCTAAATTAAACATGGGATTCAAAAACCTTCACTTTGTTTGTTAACACATCGGCTGGAAAATTTGTAGGATGACACATAGATGGCGCCACTAATGAAAAATCCATATGATTTTTTGGAACAACCAGATTGTAACTGTCAAAATTTAATGGCAAAATTATTATTATTATTAAGTCAAGATCTGGCCCCACGGCCGCACGGCGGCCCTTATCGATCTTTTGTACCAAGGATCATAAAACTAAACCAAATTCTGTATAATATTCCTTAGAAACTTCAATATAGGAGATGGAGAAGAGTTTATAATGTCTACTGGACCTAAAAATTCCCTATTGAAAACTTTCCTTCTGTTCCTATGAAATACAACACAATCACACAAAATGTGGATGGTTGTTTCGTCTTCCTCAAGACAAAGTCGACACAGTGGCGATTCTAACAGATTCATCTTCCGAAATGTCCTGCAATAAACCCTGTTAGTAGCCTAATGTTGTTCCTAGTAAAGTCCAAAATTTTCCCATTGGAAAGGGGGTTGACCAGTAGTTTTGCCTGTCTCACCCCCAAATAATTGTTCCAAAGGTCCTTAGCCATTGATGGTTTTCCCTCCCTAGCCAGGGCTGCTATGGTGTACCAGTTTACCCCACAGTACGAGTGAACAAGTTACAGCTGTTTTAGTGACGCTACTTTAGCGATTTTAAGAACAATGTATTCAAAGTAATTTCGTGTGTTGATTTATGATTGCTTTTCTTAATGGGAGAAATACACCGTTTAAGCCAAACCCTGGCTTGACAAGTGTTATTCGATCTCTGCTCCATCGAGACAAATAGTAGAAAAGTAGTTTGATGACTTTAAACGTGGTCAAACAAACACCAATGACGCTGAACGCTCTGGTCGCCCAAAAGAGTTGGTGATGTCGGAAAACATCAAAGAAGTTCACAAAATCGTTTTGGCAGACCATAAAGTGAAGTTTCAGGAGATAGCTGATACCTTAAAGATATCAAAGGAACGTGTCGGCTTTATTTTGCATGAACATTTGTGCATGAGAAAGCTGTTTTTAAATGAGTGCCGCGTTTGCTCTCAGTGCACCAAAAACAACAAGTCACAAGTCGTTGGCTAATATGGCCAAATTGCACGAATTACACTTTAAATTGCATCCGCATTCACGCCACATTTGGCTTTCAGCGATTTTTGCCGACTTTCAGAACCCAAAAAAAAATGCTCGCTGGAAAGTGATTTGGTTCGAATGAAAAGGCCTATTTTAAGGCCACAGATAAATTATTATATAAAAAGCTATCATAATATTATAAAGGCATTGGAGTGATTGTATTGCTCTTTAAGAAGACTATGTTCATAAATAAAAACGAATTTTACCGAAAAAAAATTGTTGTTTTATTGGTTATCCTACAGACTTTTCAGCCGATGTGATATACTCATATTGCCTTTACATTACATTATATGTACCTTTTTAAATCATATGTTAATTTGACACTGATCGATTTTTTTCTGTTCGAAATATGTTCAGTCAGTATCATGCATTTGCGGACCAAAATGAGTCGCTTTACACTTGCACAACGTTAAGAAATATTGCAAACTTATTTTCAAAGTGAGTGCTGTGTTGACCAAACTGTGCGTTTGTTGAAAAGAAGTTTTGGCTGTACGCAAGTTTGTGCAAATAATTCCTAAGACTGGCTTGCAAGTAAACAACACTCATGGTTCCCGTCATCATACGGTGTGTACCGATAAGAATGTGGCTGCTGTGGCCAAAAGTGTGCAACTCCATCCATGAACATCGACCTCAATAACTTGAATATCCATCATGATGAGAATTGAAAGCAAACGATCATTCACTTCCTTATGGCTTCTCAGTTTAGGCCTTACAGAAGCTCCAATCCGACATAGAATTTGGTCGAAAAATCATCGTTTCCATCAAAGGCGCATTTTTAAATTTAGCTCAGGTTCATTATACCCCCCACCATATATGGTGAAGGTATATATCAGTTTGTCATTCCATTTGTAACATGTCGAAATATAGGTCTAAGACCCCATTAAGTATATATATTCGTGATCCTTAAGCAATTTTAAGTCAATTTAGCTATGTCCGTCTGTCTGTCTGTCTGTCTGTCTGTCTGTCTGTCTGTCTGTCTGTCCGTCTCTCTGTCTGTTGAAATGGCGATCACGGCGCGAAAACGCACGCGGGGCTCTTGATTTTTACCTAGATTATTGGACATCTTCCCGAGCAGTTTTCTATTGAAAATTATTAAAATCGGTCCAGCGGTTAAAAAGTTATAAGTGAAAATGTAAAGGTACCTCTAAATTTTCCATACAAATTGGTGTATTTTAGCACAATTTCAAAGTAGCGACCGGCAAGTAAAATATTTTGTCTTGTTTTTTCACCAGACGCTTAGAATTGAATAATATTTTATTTTCACCTGAAATATTTTTCACTTAAAAAAATTTTTCTACTTCAAAAAATTTTATCACCTTAAAATTGTTTCCACAATGTAGTGTTTTCACATCCAAAAAAAAAAGTTTTTTATTTCGCATCATGTGCCTACTTCTAGTGAAAACTCATTTGGTTTTAAACTGATTCTGTTCGGAAAAGTTGTAGAAAAATATTACAAATCGGGGAAAAATAAAATTTTGAAATCTCCAGCAATGATCAAAATTTCCAAATTTCAACAAATCACCTAAGTTTCCAACTGTGAGTTTATATCTTGCGATATATAGTTTTTAGTTAATTTAGGCTGAACACGAATATGCCAAAAGTTTTAAAATCGGTTGTAAAGTTTTCAAAATATGGCAGCTCTTATTTTTGATGGAAATGGTGTTTTCGATCTCTAAATATTTCTAAACAAATTTTAAAATTTGTTTGCTTGACACCGGCAGAGTCTGCACAAAAAAACCTTTTTCATTTCGTGTGGGAATCATCGAGGCTGACGGCGATGATTCAAAATTTGTTGCACAGTATTATTAATTAAAAATTATCAAAACAAATTTTGGGTCATCGCCATCAGTCTCAATAGTTGTAATGCGAAACGAAAAAAGACCTTTACACAAACAAATCCCCCAAAAAGGCTTTTGCAAATTTAGGTCGGAATTTTATTTTATAACATCTTAAAATAAATTTACTAATTTAAAAGCATTCTTATTAATTTTAAGAAAAACTCATAGATTTTAGTTAATTTTAGTTTATACATTTTTCTGAATGTGCCTTTTTTTTTTTTTTTTTTTTTTTTTTTTATTTATTTTCCAAGTACAATTATAATCTAAAATTATGTAGGTCTCAGCGCCTTATAGGCATTATTGAGACAAGCTGGCAAATTTACATTGGTGTACATATTACAATGTATTTTACTTCAATAAAATTTATTTTACAAAAAAAAAGAAAAAAATAGAAAGCATTTATTTACAATAGAAGCGTTTCAAGGTTTCCATTCAAGTGGTCTTTAAGATTCGATTTAAAAATAGATATTCTATTTGTGGTTTTTAAGCTCACAGGCAACTTGTTGTATTCAAGAATACCCATATATTCAATACGCTGCTTTGTAGTTTCTAATCTACATCGTGACATCCAAAGGTTCCCTTGGTTTCTTGTGTTAAAAACAGATTGGTTTTGCAGAAAATTAACGGTGTGATAACCTATATTGTGCAAGGACTTATATATATACATAAGCACTTGATACTTATACAATCCATTGATTGGCAAAATTGACTTACAAACAATATTATAAAGCGATAGTGTTGCATAAGTAATCGGTAAATTGTGTACTACTTTTAGTGCCCTATTTTGCATACTCTGTAGCGTTTTTAATACAGTTGTTTTTTTGTATCCGTAAATTATAGCCATATAATTCAAGTGACTTTGTATTAACGCTTGATATAACAAGAGCTTAGTTTCCTTATTAAGTTTATATTTTAATTTATATAATATACCAATAGCCGGTGCGATCTTTAATTTGATTTCACATATATGTTCATCCCAAGAAAGGTTACTTTGCAACGTCATTCCAAGGTATTTAACGGCATGCGTTTCGTAAATAATTTTTCCATCGACGTATATGTTGAAATTACTGTTCATAGCTGGCGAATGTGGCCTAAACCGAACTAACTTGGTTTTATCAGCATTCAATATCAATTTGTTCAACCTAGCAAACTCAAAAATTAAGGAAACATCACGTTCAATAGTTGTTTTTAAAGCCAAGTCATACTTATACGGATAAAAAAGACATACATCATCTGCGAACATATATAAACGACCTGTGAGGTTCAAATTACTAATATCATTTAGATAAATACAGAAAAGCAGAGGGCCCAAACAGCTGCCTTGCGGCACGCCACACTCGACGTTCAATAAGCTACTTTTAGAACTGTTAATCTGCACAAACTGTTTGCGATTTTTAAAGTAACTTTCAAAAACCTTTAGCTCCCTTCCAACTACACCATAGTATTTTAGTTTTTTTAACATTATTGTATGATCAACTAGATCAAAAGCTTTTGAAAAATCTAAAAACAAACCCGCTACTCCTTTTGCTCCTTGATCCAAGCCATTACAAACAAAATTCACGACATTTACAACTGCCTCATCAGTTCCGCATCCTTTTTTAAAACCAAATTGGTGTTTGTAAATGTAATTATTAGCTTCGAAATATTGCAAAAGGCTTTTATGTAGCAATTTTTCAAAAACTTTATCAATCGTTGAAAGAACTGCAACCGGACGAAATTTATCAACCGTAGTAGCATTTGAAACTTTCGGAATAGGAACTATTTTGCTGATTTTTAAGCAGTCTGGAAAAACAGATGAGCTTAAAATTTTATTAAAAATTTTAACTAATATTGGCACAACAACATCTTTATTCTTAACTAGCAATCTAGGCGTAACTCCATCACATCCAGTAGACTTTTTCACATCCAGCTTACTTATTATAGTTTCCATTTCCTCAGCAGTAACTGTAGAAAGAGAAAAACGATCATAAGTCTGACACAAAGTTCTAAGCTGATTACAATTATCATCTGGATACTCAACTATCTGTTGTTTTAATTCATTTACAGACTCTATAAAATAACGATTAAAATTTTCGGCTTTTACACTATCATCACATATTGGTATTGCCGTCGATGTCATTAGATTAAAATTTCTCTTTTGAACTCTTCCAAGTATATTGTTTATAAAATTCCAACTTTTTTTCGTATCTCCACTTATTTGATTTAAATTATCATAATAGTAATCGCTTCTAGCTGATTTACAGGCAATTTTTATTATTTTGCTTATCCTCTTCAACAAGTCTTCATAATATCCACCTTTGGACTTTCGCCGTTTAATCAAAACTTTACGTTTAAACTGTATTAAATTTTGCAAATTTTTGTTAATCCATGGACAAAGCTGAAATCGCAGTTGGGTTCTTACTTTTGTACTACTCGTGGAATTAGTAACGGCATTACTAATACAACGTATTAAATCTTCAGTTAACTCTGATGAATTAACGGACGTATTTAAATTGTCCAAGTTACCTTGTAAATATTCTCTGACTTTGTTGTAATCACAATGTGTTTTTTCTATTTCAATATAACTATTTGAAAACACACTACTCTCCAACTTACAACACACCAAATTATGATCCGTTAATGTGCATTCAACCGAATCAACAGAAATTTTAGCATAAACGTTACTGAATACATGATCAATACTAGTTCCACTGCTCGGTCTCGTCACCAAAGAATGACAATTATGGCAATCATAGTTTAAAAATAAATTCTTCAAATCAGAATACACAGGGCTATGATATACATCAATATTTGTATCCCCAACTATAACAACTGGAGTTTGAGCATTAAGATTCATAAAATTTTCCATAATATCAAAAAAACGATCAGGTGAACACTTCTGCGAGCGATAAACTGATACTAACTTCAAGGGTTTGCTTTCAATTCGAAAATTGTTAAATGAAATTGAAATAAGTTCAACAAAGCTTTCACTTTTGCATCGATCTACGACAAACTGCAGTTTGTTACTAACATATAAAGATGTTCCACCATATCCATCATTTCTACAACAATGAACGCTTGAATATCCAGGAATTGTATACAACTGGGTTAATTTCCCATCAAACCAAGTTTCTTGTATAGCAATAATATCGGGTAATTTTGAAAAACTTGCAACCAACGACTTGAATTTATTGAATTTTGTAACCGATGAAACGCTTCTTATGTTTACACATAAAATATTTAAAAAAGAACAATTTAAATTGTATATGTAATTATTATATTTAGAAAAAGTATTAAAATATTGATTATTAATCATTAAAAGAAATTAAAAAAAAAAATAAAGTAATACAAAATAAAATAAAAAAAAAATATGTGAAAAAAATGAAAATTAAGATGGAGAAACATACGCTACATTGTCACCATCATCATCACTGTTAACACAATCATCAACGTTTACAATAGCTCCTCCGTTTCCCATTGATCTACGCTGCCAAGGTTTCTTGCTTGTTGCATCTAAAAGCAATTGGTCAACATCTTCTTCACATCTTAACACTTGCGGCTTAGAAATGTCACTCCTCTTATAAAACACTCTTCCACCTCTTGCATACACATGCTGGTAACCAACCTCTTTCAAACTTCTAGCGTACTTAAGCAAATTCAACGTTTCTTTTCCAAGAAAGTCATTAACAAAAACATCACTCGTCTCTTTGTTCTCTTTCAACTTTGGTTTAGCAGACATTAGCTTTTGTTTAGATGATTTCGATGAAAACTTCACAATCACACTTTTTTTTTCACTGCCGTCCTTCTTTTGTTTAGAATTCTTTTTATTGCGAATAAAGTAAGCTTCATCAATACTTTCAGGTTCCAAATTGACTCCAACACTTTTTGACAACTCCAAAACAGAATCAACAGCCGTAACACCATCAACAACTTCGAGTCCACTTACAATGCAATCATTCTTAACACGAACATCGTTTAACAGCTTAACAGACGATTTTAAATCTTTGATTTCTTTTTTTAATAAATGATTTTCTTTTTCCACATTATTAATTCTTCTTTTATTTTCTGTTACCCCTTTCAAAATATCATCATACTGTTTCGACATAAAATTAATTGTCTCTTGAATATTGGTCAGCTGATCTAACTTGTTCAGTTTTGTTTTTATTACATGAAGCTCGTTTTTTATTTCATCTCTCCCTCCTCCTTCGCAAAATTGACAAGTAAAAACCTCACTCTCGTTATTCAGCAAATACTCAAACTGTCTTTTATCCAAACGAGTGCATTGAGAGTGGTATTTTTTGGCGCATTTGTCGCATTCTATAAAGTCTTCCTCTTCTTTTATTTGCAATTTGCATTGGTCACAAAGAGTTTTCTTATTTTGAACACTTTTTCGACCTTTTCCAGCCATTCTTCACAATTTCCGCGAAATAAGCAATTTGCTTTTTATAAAGAAAATAGTTTTTATGCAATTTAACGATTAATCAGTAAGAATTTATTATTTAAATTTTTTTAGTTTTGACACCGAAAAAATTATACGTTCGTTCAACTAGGGTTGCCAACTTAAATTTTTTCAACTTCACAACTTTTCACAACTTCTCAACCGATGCATCAATTTCGTAAAAATATGCAATCTGCCTTGCATACGAGAGGCATTTCATATAATTAAAATCAAAGCTACCTTTGCAAAATCCCTCAGGGGCTTTGTTTGTTTAATGGCCTAATTGCATCTAGCATTGGGATCTAGATTGGCACTAAAAATTATAATATTTTTTTGAATTTATTTGTCTAAATTAATTTTAGCTAATGGCAAACCAGTGGACACAAATCAAGAACTTATAACATTGGGATTAGCCAATATAACAAATTCATTTTTCCGAGGATATCGTATAAATGGTGGTTTAGCTAGAGGTTCTGTTAATACAGCCAGTGGCGGAAGGACTCAATTTATAAATGTTTACATCAGTATTATAGTAATATTGGCGATGTTATTTTTAGCAGAACATTTTTACTACATACCCAAAGCTACACTAGCGGCCATAATTATAGCAGCCGTATTATTTCAATTACAATATCAAATTATCATACCAATGTGGCAAAGTAAAAGTAAGTTCCACTTACCAAGCTAATTAAAAAAAAATGATGGATATTATAAAATTCTAAATTACAGGATCAGATTTATATGTTGGTTTCCTGGCATTTATAGCTTGTTTGGTATTACCATTAAGTTGGGGTATATCCATAGCTATAGGTATAAATGTTTTATATATATTATACCATTCAGCAAGACCAAAAATTGCAGTGGATCTGGTAAAGGTAAGAAGGAAAATTATATATTTAAATAATTGAAAAGATATAAATTTATTAACGTTTAACTTACTTTCAGACTCCAGCTGGTAAAGAATTTTTAAAATTAACACCCGATCGTTGTTTAATTTTTCCCTCTATGGAATTTGTACGCAAAAAGATTTTAAAATCTGCTCGAAAATATTCTCTGCCAGTAGTTTTCGATTGTACTTTTATATATGCCAGCGATTTTACTACTGCAAAAGTAATTGAATCAATTATTAAAGATTTTAATGCTAGAAATCAAAAACTTATATTTTTTAATTTACGTCCTAATGTTACCAAAGTTTTTGCTACTTTACGTTCGAAATTTATTTTATGTTATACCTTAGATTGTATAGAAAAATTGTTAGATGATACAGTAACTGCGGCAAATCAGTGTTATGATAATGAGGTAACAGAGTTTTAAATTAATAAAATACAGGTTGGTTGAAAAGTTCCTGCGCTCAACAAGAGATGGCACTGCTTTTTTTCTCAAGTTGGTATAACTGTCCTGAGAACACATGCAAAGTTGCAAGTCATTCTGTCAATTCTTTCTTTGTTTACAAGCCATTTGAAGTTGACGTGTCATTGATTTTTTTTAATATGGAAAAAATTGAATATCGTGCAGTCATTAGATTCTTTGTTTTGAAGGGTTTAAAAGCAAAGAAAATCTATGAACAATTGTTAGAAGTGTATAAGGAGTCCTCACCTTCAAAACGCACCCTTGAATTTTGGGCTGGTGAATTTAAACGTGGTCGTACCAGCCTCGCGAAGGACGACCAAAAACTGCAACCACAGCAGAAATCATTGAGCAGGTACATAATATGGTTAGTGAAGATCCAAGTTTGACTAAGCGTGAAATTGGTAATGCCATAGGCATCTCAGACGAATGAGTACTCCATATTTTACATGAAGAATTACGTATGTAAAAACTGTTTGGAAAATTAGTGCCGCACACATTAACAATTCAACAAAAACTGGATCGAAAACAAATTTCTCAGCGTAATTTGGAGCGTTTTAAGCCGAATAAAACCAACTTCTTGCGTCGTTTTCTAACTATGGATGAGACTTGGATCTACCACCATGATCCTAAATTGAAACAAGAACGTTTACAGTGGACTGAAGCTGGTTGTTCAGCTTCAAAGCAGGTGAAGTCACAACGATCAGCAAAGAAGGTTATGGCATTAGTTTTTTGAGATGCAAAAGGAATTTTGTTGATTGATTATCTTCAGAAAGGTAAAACAATCAACTCTGAATATTATTGCAGCCTTTTGGATCAACTGGATGAAAAAATTCGTGAGAAAGACCTGGTTTAAAGAAGAAAAAAATCATTTTTCATCAAGATAATGCACCTGCTCACAAAAGTGTCTTGACGATGGTTAAATTTAAAGAATTAAAGTACGAATTGCTTGAACATTCACCGTATTCACCAGATTTGGCTCCCAGTTACTACTATCTCTTCAGAAATCTTAAACAATTACTTCGTGGAAAGCATTTTTCGTCGAATGAAGAGGCCATAGCAGCCGTAGACGGTTATTTTGCAGAGCTTCCGGAAAACCATTATAAGGATGGGATAAAATTATTGGAAGATCATTGGAACAAGTGTATTAAGCTTCTAGGAGATTATATTGAATAAAAAAATATATTTCGTAACAAAAACAGTATTCTTTCATTTCGAGCGCAGGAACTTTTCAACCAACCTGTATTTATAGCCCAGAAGTATGCTGTAGAAATAAGAAATATTATAAAAAGATTTATAAATCTATTATAAATATTTTATAAATCAATTATAAATCTATTGTAATTGTAAATTAACACTGTAAGATTTTTAACGAAATAAATTGTTAAATTAATGTAATAAATATTTAAAATGAATTTATTGTTTGAACTTAAGGTTCGATTTTTACAAAAATATTATTTATTTTTCAATATTTCGCTACTTAATTGTGTAGCATCTTCAGGAAATAATAATTATGACAAATTATAAACAAAATGAAGGTTTTTAAAAAAATTCTTTAAAAAATGTCTGTCAAATAAAAATTAATAAAAAAAAAACCTTTTCATTTGTGGTATCTCTTTCTGTAACATCAATTTGGAAAGTCCATTGAAAAAGAATAACTGGGAAATTATGGCAAAGTGCACCACAAAGATTACAAGCTTTCCCAGCAAAAATAAATGGAAGTGATTCTTAAGGAATTAATTTTTCATTGATTCCAAAGTATCGTTTAGTCCTGATTTTTCTCTTCTAAGGAAGTTCTTTTTCACAACTTCCAAAAATGTGACTTTTAATGAAATTTAACACTTTTTAAATCTATCACTGGTAACTTATTTTGAAAACAACCAAAGTTAAACATTAATCATATATATTTCTATAAAAACTATGGTTTAAGTTAAAGTGATTTGTTTCAATCTTAAACGTACAATTTACCAGATTTTAAATTCTTAAAATCGTAGTTATTATTGCTACAAAAAGTTAAAAATTACAAGAATTTCGAATAAAGTAATTTGATAAATAAGGTCCGATTACTGAATGTCCCGTTATAATTTAACAAACAGTTAAATTCAAAATTATATGTGAAACAAAAACATATGTGCCAGTTAAATTCTCAGGCAGAAGCTAACGGAAGAATGTGAAAATTAGTCTAAGGCCCGATTACTAATGTCCTGTTAAAATTTAAATTCAAAATTTATTCGGGAAGATCAAAAGATCTCATTTTTCATTTCTTATGGTTAAGAAGGGTTTTAGATGCAATGAAAAAGGATCATAAAAGAAAACTTCCACCCAATGACACCCCTATGTAAAAATCATTGGTTCCGATCCAAATTTTCACAACACCAGAATCAAAATCACTGCTTCTTTTTCTCTTCTTTTGCAACTTTTTTTTGCTGGGTTTATCATCCAAGGCAACTTTGTTATCACTTAGTAGATTTATCATGAGTAATTTTTAATAAGAAAACTTAAAAAAAACAAGTGAAAAAAGGCTTAATATCGGCTGTGCCGAATCTTTGAATACCCTCTACCAATGTCCTAAAGAATGTTCTCTACTGTTTTTGATACAATTAATGTAAAAAACTTTTGAAGTAGACTAGCTCTGCAGCAAAATATTCCTAATGGAAAAAATGCACCTATTGACAAATATTTACAGCACATGTTCTTTAATGTCTTTGATAAAATTAATGTCTGATTGTAGCACAGACAAAACTCATCTCAATAGGTGGCGCTATTGACAAAACAATAACAAAAATATAAAATATGAGTTTTACAAAAACAAAAATAGATTTTATGGAATGAAACGAAAAACCAACAAAGCTTATCAATGGAAAATAACGGAAAAAAGTAGATACAGAAAAAATTTTTACTAAAATACACCAATTTGTATGTAAAATTAAGAGTTACCATTACATTTTCACTCATAACTTTTGAACTGCTGGACCGATTTTGCTCATTTTCAATACCAAACTGCTCGGGAGGATGCCGAATAAACTGGGTGAAAATAGGCACCCACCTTGCGTCTTCGCGTCGTGATTGCCATTTCAACAGACAGACGGATATCGCTAAATCGACTTAAAATTGCATAAGGATTACGAATATGTATACATACTTTATGGGGTCTTAGACCTATATTTCGACATGTTACGAACGGAATGACAAACTGTTATATAGCCTTACCCTATATGGTGGAGGGTATAAATAAATCATTTTGCCTCAACCGAATATGAAGCCAATCAAAACGTTCGGTTCACTTTTGATTTTTTCGTTATAGCAGAGTTGTATTATTGTGCTAAATTCTTCAGCAGAGTCGCATTTTTTATATATTATGTGTTCAAAAAATGCAACACTGAAAACATCCATTAGTTATTTAATGGCACCCGTGCCAGAACTAGACAGCAACATTTTCTTGAATATTTAAAAAAAATCTTACTTTTATTAGGTAACCAGCGAAATAAGTAAGTAAAAATAAGCCTCGTAACTCAATATACCACACGGTGACTTTGAATTATGCATAGATTTTCCGTTCTCCAGAACCGAACATTTTGCTTGTTTACGTGACCGCTGAGATAAAAATGAGCATCGTCGCTCATGAGCAATTTTGATGAAAAATCATCTACTTCGTCATTAAGTTCCAAATTCTTACAGATTAGGCGTATAGCGATTTATAGAGTGACACTTATTATCCCACCCTGGAAATTAAATATTTCAATGGGAACAATTCTCTGATACTAAAAAATACAAAAAAAAAAGTGCTGGAAAACCGAGCAAAAATAGAAAATATTCTATAATAAAATAAGATCTAAAAAACTTACGGGGTTTTAAGAGGAAACCCTGTGGTGGGATTTTTAAAAGAAAATGTTTTCTAAATTTTATAAAATTTATTTATTTTTACTACACACAATATTTCGTCTGTTTATTCACTCCATGGAAACAGTTTTAACACCGCTGCCCAGAAAAATGGCAAATACTCGATTCATATTAAAATTTTCACCCTGCGTATTTTGCATGTTTTTGCTGTTTCTCTTTTTACACATTTGTAATCTTTTTGTCGCTACATCTACGTTCGCTTTTCGAAAGAAAAAAATAAAAAGTGTAACTTTAAAACGGAATTGTAACTTTAAAACGGAATTGAAAAAAAAGTATGCAATCAACACTAGTTACGAAAATTTCACCATTTAAAGGGATTTTCAACTTTTATTTGCGAACAAGTTTTCGTTTGGGGAGAATTTGTGGGTTTAACTAAAATTTTAGGGATTTTTGTCTAACTATTCTTTGAATTCATGTGCAAACCGTTTTTAGCACCTTAATGCCGAACAAGATATTTCAGAAACTACGGTATTTTTTTACATTTTATTTGAACGTTTTAATAGGAATATAACGAAGTTATTTCATTTTTTGATAAAAAATTTTTAATATAAATAACATAATTTCAAAAAATAAATGATTTTTAACTAGCAAGTATAAATCTAACAGGTTCATTTTCAACACATTTTAATCTAAAATTGCGCCGAAATTTTGCTCGGTGTTTTCACATGATGTTTTAACATCGCAACATTTATAAAGTTCATCTTTTATTTCTGTTTCTCAAAAAATTCATATTTTGCAGGATTATTCTGTACGTTTACAAAACAATTTAAGTGAAATATAAATTTTGACTGATAAGAAATCTCGACATGGTACTTCTCTTCCAATTTTTAACTTGCCCTTCCGATGGGAAAATACCCGTCCATATACTAGGCAGAGATTTTTGCCATCTATGTATGTGCATCTGAATGCCTTAGTTATATATATTCCTTCGGACAGTCTAGCGGCACTCAGGGCATAATTTTACTATGAAAAGTCGTCTACACTTGTCTTGGACTGCATAGAATCGGTTGTTGCATCCACCTAATCCTAAACATGGGTTCCTGGGCACGAGTGGCATGCGAGAAACGAACGGGCTGACAGGTTTGCCAACTGCGGAGCCTGCCACCATTTCTATGGGCCTGAACCTTTCTGTGGTTTACCTGCGTGGTATATCATAGAAAAACTTAGTCGGTGGAGGCAATCCTAGTACTTTGAGTGCTGGAATGCTACAATTAGCCAGCGCCAGGCAAAGAAATTCATCGGTTCATCTAGTGAAAACTTCAGGAAACTTCATTCCCTAAACAGGTTGTGAAAAGTATCTTGACTTCCGATCCCTTTTTCCAACCTATGTAACATTTTAAGGAAATTTAAGTTTATAACGGGAGGTCCAACCATAATGCACGATGTTAATTGTGAGTCACACCTTAAAGTCAAGATTTTTTCCCAACTTAATTTAACATTTCTTTGTTTGAGGGTTTGAAAAATTTTACCATAAAAAGGTACACAATTGAACTGAGCGTTAAGATTGTTGAAGCTTTTAAATCAAAATGCACTTCGTGATTTTTTTGGTCAACAAAATCGACAAAATGTGTCCACAATCGGGAGAATTGTGCGGAAATTTCAGCAAACCGGGTCTGTAGGAAATGTGAAAACACCTGTGCATGCTGGCCCAGTTTTACGGAAAACATTGCTGTTGTTCGCGATAGTGTGGCAGAAGAGCCGTAAACCTCGACTCGTCGTCGGTGTTCGCTATTGCGAATTGATAACAGATTTCTTGTTGCCAGGATGGTGCCACACAGACAACGAAACAATGGCTCTTTCGCGTGAGAAATTCAATGGCCGTCTTATCTCACGTCGTGGCCACCACAATCATATAATTTGACACGGTTGGACTTGTTTGTTTGGAGATATTTAAAAGAGAAAGTGCACGTCAATAAACCAAGAACATGCAAGAGCTAAAGGATGAGATAAGTCAGCACATTAACGGCATTGAACCTCAATTATGTCTCAGAGTCATTCAAAATATGGACCATCGGATAGAGGTATGCCACCGAAGTCGTGGCGAGCATTTGGCCGATATTTTGTTTCACACATAATTATCATAGATCCTTCTATCATAATAAAAAGTATTCATATAATTCTCTGAACACTTTTGTTTTATTGACAATTAACATCGCACTTGTTTGACCACCCTTTAGGTATAAGTTTAAATTGTTAGAAATACCATTTCCTTCAATATCCACTTTTTTAAATTAGTATTTTTTTTTTTTGCTAATTTTAGCAAATCGGTTTTCAAAAACTTGTAAAATGGTTTCTGAAGTTAGCAAGAAAAATTTGCAAATATTCGTAAAAGTTCTGTAATTTGTAATATAAAAGTAGCAACAAAATGTACTTAATAATAACTTTTAAGTTAAGTGAGATTGAAAACCGTTTTCAAATTTTTCTACTAACTTTTTTTCTGAGTGTAGGGGTCAGTAGCAAATTGAATCTGATTATATACTTATGGTCAGATCTGTCTAAATTTTATGACATCTGACTAAATTTGATCAGATCCAATTAGATCTCAAATTTTTCCCCAATTTTAAGATTATATGTGATTATGTGAGATATGTTTAGATCTCTTATTTTTTTTTTCACGAGTTTTAGATTTTTTTTTTTTTTTGTTATGAAAATCCATCAGGTTTGATAATTATGGAAAAATTTAATATCATAATAAAGTACAACTTCGCTTTTCAATCCAAATTTCCAAATAGTTTTGTCACTAAAAGTTTAGAGAAAAATATTAAAAACTTGCACAAATTTACTGCATCTACTGTTTTCAACTACTTTATTATTTAACTTAAAATATAAAAGAGTTTATACAAAAAAAATCATCGTTAATTATAAGTACGTATGTATATAAAACTATACAATAAAATATTAATACTTTTGTTTTAAATTCTATTAAAAAAAAAATACAATTAAAGCTACTGCTACTTAGTATAAAGAAAGTACAGTTATAATTAAAATTAAGTAATTATACAATTGCAAAGATGGTAAGCCTGGCAAATATTTAAAATAAATTATAAATTGACTACAATATATTTACACAAGAAGGAATAACAAATCAAATATTTAATAAATCTTCTACTTAAACAAAATAAATACTACAACTTATAAATATCGAATAATAAACTACATACAACAAAACTACAAACTAAAATAAAATGACTACAGAATTAAAAACTACAATAGGAATTTACACAATAATTAAAGGCTAAAACATCATTAGTTTAAATGACTTAAGTTTTGTTTTGGTATGAAATGAAATTTTAGAAATACAAATTTTTAAAATTTTCCTTTCTTATCCATACCTAGCTTAAGCCACTTAAGCTTATTATGTGTCTGCCCTAAGTCACAATTTAAGTGTTTACTGAGTGGTACTAGGATATTTTTTCGACGCAAGAGAAAAACCATACAAACCTTATATTTCTATAATTTTGATGTTTGTTCATCTTTACCCGATAATTTCATTTCTAATGCTGACATATCATAAATTACAATTAAATTATTATTAACTCCTTCAAACACTTCAGCCACTCGCGGTTGTAAGTTGAAAAAGTATAGTTTTTGTTGGCGTGTCTCAAAATCATCAATCATTGTGGAAACTACCTTGGCGGCAGTAAAATCAGCACCATAGATGTGAGTACAATCGATAACAACGGGTAATGTAGATTTACGTCCTTGTTTGGTTATAACATTACGAACAAATTCAACAGAAGGAAAGATGAGACAACGATCTGGCGTTAACATCAAGTACTTTATGTCATTGGAAGTCTGTAAAAAGAGAAATGGGGGGATGGATGACAAAAACTATAATTTGTTTATAGAGATCATTTTAACTTACACATAAGGTTTCCACACGCAATTTGGGACGAGCTGCATGATACAAAATAAAGACAATATTTATGCCAATTCCAACCAAAATACCCAATTGTAAGGGTAACACTAAACAGGCTATAAAAGTGGCCAAACCGGGAATTAAATCGGATTCTGAAAAGGAAATAAATTTTAATTAGATAATTTTTATTTAAATGAATTTTGAAAAAAAAATTATGCTTATCAGGCAAAAACCGCTAAAATATCGGTACCCAGCAAAAAAAAAAAGTAGCAAAAGTAAAAGAAGCTGTCATTTTGATTCTGGTGCTGTGAAAATTTGGATCGGAACCAATGATTTTTACATAGGGGTGTCATAGGTTGGAAGTTTTCTTTTGTGATTCTTTTTCATTGCATCTAAAGCAGTTTTTATGGTTTAGTGAAATATTAAATCTTTTGATGTTCCAAAATAAATTTTTAATTTAAATTTTAACGGGACACTCAGTAATCGGACAAAAGCCTCATTTTCACAATCTCCCGTTAGCTTCTAACAGGGAAATTAATTGACACATTTGTTGTTGTTTCCCATATACAGTTTCGGTTTGACTGTTGGGTAAATAATAACGGGGCATTCAGTAATCGAGATTTTTTTATTTTTTTATTTTTTCAAATACAAATCACATAAACCTGATAACTTGTTTCAAAATAACAAAAATTTAGTACTTAACCATAGTTATATATATAAAATATATATGAAAATAACCCGAGTAAAAAAAAAATTAATCTGTCACAATATTTAATCATATCCAATTTTATATTTCTTAATATCTTATTTGATCAGAAAAATGGCAGATCAAATTAGATCCGGCAATATATTTGGGGATTTAGAAGTATCTATAGGGTCCGCCAAATAACTTTTTTTTTTTTTGAAAATGCTATAAAAAAACTACTGAATATTTTCTAAAATTTCTTTTTTTATTTGAAAGTACAATGCTTCCGGTTAATAATAGAAAATATTTTCATTCAAATGGCTGCCTCGGCTGGCCGTTACAGTCAATGGCGATCGTTATCGGGCCATGTTGAACGAATTTTTGTTGGCCGACCCTATATATTGATCCGAAAATTGTTAGATCAAGTTAGATTCGGCAATATATTTAATCATATCCAATTTTATATTCCTTAATATCTTATTTGATCCGAAAAATGACAGATCAAATTAAATCCGGCAATATATTTGGGTATTTAGAAGGATCTGAATTGATCCGAAAAATGGCAGATCAAATTAAATCCAACAAGATATTTAGGGATAAAGAAAAATCCAAATTTATCCGAAAAAATGTTAGATCGAATTGTATCAGATTAGATCCAACAATATAACAATATAACGTATAAAAAATAAATAAATAAAAAAAATTAAAATTCTTAAAAATGCCTTCGCCAGGATTTGAACTCGGTCTGCCGGAGTTGCCGTGATGTGACTTTACTAGACTTTATTTTTCGTATAATTGTGTTATATATATGTAATTTATCTTTGGGACTTATATACAGATAATTATATATTCGGTAATTTGGCAAAAAATTCTACATTCATGACTAAATTTATTCTGTACTTATCAGATTTTTTATAATATAATAATAATATCTTATGGTATGAGAAAAAATTTAGATAATTGTCCCAAAATAAGTTAAAATTTGAAAGTTTTGTTAAAAAAAATTTAAAAAAAAACTGAAAAAATTTTATCTTCCTGGCTGGGATTCGAAACCATTGACATGGAACCACATATAATTATATCATATATCATATCGAAAATACTCTAGATATGCAACTATATATAACAATACCTTAAATTTATTTGCCAATATTGTACCATATATAATTATACTTTATACCATATCAAAAAATATTTCTTATATTGGACCATATATTGAAGAATATTTTTGATAATGGACCATTTATTATTATATCTCAAATATTAGATAGCATATATATTTAAATATTGTTCAGTATAAGCCAAAAGTATATATGGTCCCTTGTAAGTCATATAAAATTTTATATAGTGTTGTATATAATTTTATATGATAGAATATATACCATATCTTATCATATAAGTCATATCTAATTTTATAAAGACCAATACATAACCAGATGTGGTTATAAAGGGTTTTCCAATAGGTACTTGACAACTCTGAATGTAATTTGTGAACGCACTATTTCACTGATCATCTAACTGTTACATTCCTTTTTTTCAGTAAACTCAACATTTTCATCATGGTAAAGTTCCCGAACGTACAACGTATGCAAATTATAAAAATGTACTACCAAAATTCGGAGACGGTGACCGCAACTTTAAGAGCAAAATCATCTTCAGTGACGAAGCTCATTTTTGGCTCAATGGGTTCGTCAATAGGCAAAATATCCGTTATTGGTTTGGTGAAACTCCACATGTGCTTCATGAATCACCACTTTATCCACAAAAAATAACTGTTTGGTACGGTTTGCATGAATTTGAAAACATGGACTTGGACGGCATGTGGTTTCAACAGGTCGGTGCCACAAACCATACAGCGCACGTTACAATCGATTTATTGAAGAGTAAGTTTGGTAAGCGTGTTATCTCAAGAAATGGACCAGTCAGTTGGGCGCCCAGTTCGTGCGATTTAACGCCTCTAGACTTTTTTCTTTGGGGCAACGTCAAATCATTTGTCTATGCCAACAAGCGGACGACGTTAGAAGAACTCAGAGCCAACATTGAACGCGAAATAGCGGCCGTTACGGCCGCAATGTTTGACTGAGTCATCGAAAATTGGGTCCAACGAATCGACCGCTGCCGACGTGCCCGCGGTGGCCATATGAACGAAGTCGAGTTCCATTTATAAATGTTTTGATTCTATTTCAAGTTGATAAAGTTTTAGAAATGTTTCAAATTTTATGCATTTTATTTTAAAACAAGTAAAAAAGGCTTAAATTCGGCTGTGCCGAATCTTTGAATACCCTCCACCAATGTTCTCTATTGTTTTTGATACAAAAAATGTGAAAAACTTTTGAAGTAAAATTATGGTGAAAAATATTTTTTTAGGTGAAAAACTTTTTTGGATGCGGAAACGAATTTTTTACGTGAAAAAAATTTAGAGGTGAAAAAATTTTTTTAGGTGAAAAAAATTTTTTGTGGTGAAAAAAAAGTTTTGAAATTTTTTGAAGTTAAAAATATTTGAGGTATACAAATTATTATTAATTTCTAAGCGATTGGTGAAAAAATGTGAAAAAATATATTATATACCAGTCGCTACTATGAAATTATACTAAAATACAGCAATTTATATGGAAAATTTAGAGGTATCTTCACATTTTCACCCATAACTTTTTAACCGCTAGACCGATTTTGCTCATTTTCAATACCAAACTGCTCGGGAGCATGTACAATAATCTGGGTAAAAATAGGCAACCCCGCTTGCGTCTTCACGTCGTGATCGCCATTTCAACAGACAGACAGACGGACATCGCTAAATCGACTTAAAATTGCATAAGGATCACGAATATATATACTTTATGGGGTCTTAGACCTATATTTCGACATGTTACAAACGGAATGGCAAACTGATATATACCCTCACCATATATGGTGGAGGGTATAAAAAGTTGTCAAGTCCTTATTGGTAAACCATATTTATGACAAAATATATGGTAATTTTTAAAAAGTTAATGTAATATACATTTTTATGGTAATGCATACTGACATATGTAAATATTTATGAAGTTGTGAAAAAGCACTTCTTTAGAATGTGAAAATCAGAACTAAATGATATTTTGGAATCAATGAAAATTTGAATCCTTAAGATCACTTCCATTTTTTTTGCTGGGCAACATTTCAAAACCTTTTCATTTGACTAAAAAAAATAATTATGGACAATCTTAATTGCGAATTCAATAGCGAAAAAGTGTTCACAAAAATAATTTTCTAAAAGCTTAGGATCTTCTCTTCAATTTTTATAAACACTTTTTCCTGATTGGGTTGGTAGTTAAGAAGATACATATTTATACAACTTTTTTGTTGTTTGAAACCACTGTGCGTTACCCATAGCCGCATCGTTTCTATTGTATTGATAAAAAATGATCAACTTACTTTTACTTCTCCACATGGGTTTAACGACACGATATTGAATCATGAATATAACAGCAGCCATAATAACAGCAGCCAAGGCAGCTTTAGGAATATAATAAAAAGCAGGAGTGGCATACAACAGAGCAATGATAACAATAAGACCCGTATAAAGATTTGAAAATTGGGTGCGTACACCACTGGAATTTAAAACAGCACCACGAGCAATGCCACCATTACCACTGAAACCTTGAGCAAATGAATTGGCCACATTACAAACACCCACAGCAATTAGCTCTTGAGTAGCATCACAAGGTTTGCCATTAGCTAAAAGTCAAAATTAAATAATAAATTAAAGGATTCCTTTAAGTATCATGAATGTATAATACAATATAAAAAAATAAAACTTACCAAAAGCTTGTACAACAGCCATATTTTCCAACAATGCAATTAGGGGTATAACTATTAAGCCCGAACCCAAACTGCTAACCATTTGTCCAAAACTTTCATGTATTTTTACTATTTCACCAGTTGTGGAATTTGTTACAGTTGTCATGGAAAATGGTGGTAAAGTAAATGTTGGCATACCCGATGGTACATAACCCACCATTCGGAATATATCAATGTCGGAACTTATCAAATAATAACCAATGGCTGAGGTTCCAATTACCAATACCGCATTACGTGATGTACCAATAACCCAAAATACTGTTGACCAAAATTTCTGACACCATGTTTTATCGCCATCCTTTGGACCAAAACTCATACTGGCCATAGCACGCATACTGAGTAGCACAACAATACAGGCGATACCCAAACCTGCATCATTCCAACTAATATTATGTATATCATTTATAATAGAAATCCACATATTGACAAAAGTATCTCCTTTAGTGTTGACACCAAATAAATCTTTAAATTGTGAGGTGAAAATAATCAAAGAACCCGCACTTGTAAAGCCTGCGCTAACCGGACCAGATACAAAATCTATGAGGAAACCCAGCCGAAAAATGCCCATAGCAATTTCTATTAAACCTGTCAGGAAGGTAAGTAGCACTGCCTTTTGCCAGACTCCGTGAGCGGTTTGGAATACAAGTAAAGCGGATATGGCGGTAGGACCAACCGGAACATCTTTGCTGTAAATGGAAACAATAACATATATGTATTAAATAATGGGTTTATATTTTACAGATGAGATTGAAAATCCTACCTTGAGCCCAAGAATATGTAAATGAAACAACCCAGAAAGCAGCCATATAAACCATACTGTAATAAAAATTAATTGGTTAATTTAAAATCGTGAGATATTGGGTGTAAAAATGTTAGATGGGATCAGATTTTGTTAAATCTAATTAAATCTGGTGCCAGATCTGATCATATATGATTATAAATGGCATATGTCATATCTGAAGGGATCTGGAAAATGTATTGATTTTTGTGGCCAGATATGATCAAATCTGGTTATATGGTATCATATCTGGTACCAGGTGTGATAATATCGAATATTAGATTTAGTAAAGGGTAATTTTTTCGCAATTTGGTTTTTCAGTTAAAAAAAAAAAATTCGTGATTTGTGAGAATGCCAAAAATGCTCAGAAAGGTTTGTCATTTCACCATGAATAGACATTGAATTTTATTATCAAAATTCGTGCTGTGTGAGAATTGTGTTTCTATCGAAAAATTGTCTTCAGCGATGGAGCTCATTTTTGGCTCAATGGGTACGTCAACAAACAGAATTGCCGAATTTGGTGTGAAGAGTCGGTTCAATAGCTGCCAATGTACCCTGAAAGATGCACATTGGCAACATTGGAACGTACTTTTACAAGAACGATGAAAATCGCAACGTTAAATTTAGTGCAGAAAGGTACCGTGCGATGACTACCGACTCCTTTTTTGCCCAAAATGCGAGAATTTGACTTGGTTGACATGTGGTTTCAACTAGACCCTGCCACATGCACACAGCACGCGATACCCTGAACTTATTGAGAGGCAAGTTTGGTGAGCAATTAATCTCACGTTTTGGAGCAGTCCATTGTTCGCCAAGAGCATGCGATTTGATCCAACTAGATATGAAGTCTTTCCTGTACAGGGACAAGCCATGCACAATTCCAGCCCTGTAAGACAACATTACAGCTGCCATTGGTGAGATACCGGCCGTAATGCTGGAAAAAGTATGCCCAAATTGGAGCTCACAGATGGACATTTATATGAAGTAAATAAAGCAATCATTTACTGCCCCAAAAAATATTTCATTCACTTTGGCAAATTTTTTGTTGGTTTTCAATTTTTAAAACCCAAACTGTTAAAAAAAATCACCCTTTACAAGATACTTAGTTGCAAAAATAAAGGTATATTTAAATTTCTTAATAAATCTGGCCAAACGTATAATAATGTCCTGAGTCAATTGGACCTGATTATATACGATGCGCCAGATCTGTCTAGATTTGATCAGATCTAACTAGATCTAAAATTTGTCCTCAATTTTGATTTGAAATTAGATCTGGTACAATTAAATCTAATGAGATCTATTTAGATCCGATCTTTTTTACACGGGACACTAGATGATAAAACATAAATACATTTTTTAAAGCACTAGTTTTGAATCTGGCAAGAAAATTTTTTTCAATGGACAGTTTTCAAAAATTAGCAAAAAGTAGTGAATTCATTACTTTTTTTGCAGTTTTTCTTTAGTATAAAGGGGTGTTAACACACCTAAACTTCAAGTTTTTTTCTGCATTTCATTTAACATTTCTCAATTTCAGACTAACTCAATTTGAACCATGGAAAGAAACACAATCGAGCAACGCGTTAAAGTTATTTAGGCTTTTTATGAAAATTTGCGTTCAAATCAAAATCCATATAGTGCACTTCGTGATTTTTTCGGTCAATTTAATCGTCCAAATGTGCGTACAATCGAAAAAATCGTGGAAAAATTTGAGCAAACCGGGTCTGTAGGAGATGTGAAAACACCAGTGTATGCTCGTACAACTCGCAGAAAAAATTGCGATAGTGTGGCTGAAGAGCCGTCCACCTCAACTCGCCCATCGTGCCCAACAATTGTACCTCTCTCGCTCATCGTTGATGAACATTATGCATAAAGCCTCGCATTTACAAGCTTACAAGGTGCAGTTGACTTAAGAACTAAAGCCTTTTGACCATTCCAAACGTCGTCAATGGTCAAAATGGTGGCTAAAAATAGCAACAGTGGATGATGAAAGAAAGAAAGAAAATCATCTTCAGTGATGAGGCACATTTTCACCTCAGTGGATTCGTCAATAAGCAGAATTGCCGCATTTGGACGAATGATAATCCAAGAGTGATTGTCGAAAAACCAATGCACCCACAAAGAGTGACTGTTTGGTGCGGTTTATGGGCTGGCGGCATCATCGGGCCGTATTTTTTTCCAAAATTAGGCAGTTACTGTGAATGGTGTTCGGCACATTAACGGCATAGAACCTCAATTATGCCTCAGCGTCATCGAAAATTTGGACCATGGGATGGAGGTGTGCCGCCGAGATCGCGGCGGCCATTTGGCCGATATTTTGTTCCATACATAATTGAACCATACCTTATTATCATAATAAAAAGAAATGACAATAATTTTCTAAATAATTTGTGTTTCATTCAAAATCAACATCGGCCCCTAAAATTTAACCACGATTTATCTTTCAATCAATATAGCTTTTATTTTAGTATAATTATGTCAGTAGACGCTGAAGGATATTCAAATAGCACTGCAGGGAAATTCAAATTTTTCTTTTCCTTACTGGAAATGGTGCAACCTAAAATATCATTTGCAAATTTGGGATTAGTTTTTATTTCCTGAGATTAAGCAATTTGAGAATGACATTCGATTTTCTTCATTCGATTTAAAAAAAAAATTGGAAAATTAACAATTATGTTCTTTTATTACAAAAAATTTAAAGATGTCTTACAAATACAAGAAGATACTAACAAAAAGGAATAATTTAATTCCCAGGTAAAAAGCATTAATTTGAATAAATAAATCGTCAAAAGTTGAAAAAAACCGCTATAAGTTTCAAAAATCGTCAGAAAAAAACTGACAAAATTTAAAAAAAAAATCAAAATTAATATAATTGCTAAAAGTAGAAAAATTCGCTTAAGTTAAAAAAAAGTTAACATTTAAAAAACAAATGTGTTAAAATCGCATAAACGCTAAAATTGGAAAAAATAATAAATTGAAGAAAAAACGCCACAATTTAGAAAGACGCAAAAAAAAAATTGAGAAGAAAAATATTAAAATGCCAAATATAAACTGTTGAAATATTAACTTAAGGGCTTAAGTGGAATTCAAAGGTTCAAGTATTTTATCAAACAATTAATAAATATATTAAAGATACATATTTAACAAGTGAAATTTTTATTTAAAAATTTTGAAAAATTAGCCATTGGGACCTTATTTTCCTTAACTCTCAAACAAATTCCTCTCGGCGTAGTCAGGAAAACTCATGATAATAAACAATTTTTTTCTTTTTGCAAATGTATAAAGCTCGTACTTGAACGAAGAAAAAATAAAAAAAATTTAAATTAGAATTTTTGTCAGAGTTGTAAAGAAAAAGTTCAACTTTTTGGTGAAATTTTCACCATGTGCTGTCTCATAAAATAAGTTAAAATAAAAACCAAATTAATTAAATATCACTAGAAAATGCTATTTTGAAAAAGTGTTCAAAATTGAACTAAATTTTCACGTGATTTTTTTTATATGGAGTATAACAGTTTTTTTTAAGTCAAATCATGACTACCAATTTCCAAAATAGAGTTTCGAGAAAAACTCGATTGAAATTTTAAAAAACAAACAACAAAATAAACTTTCACACTAAAAAAAATATTTACCAAATATTAAGTAATTTAACTAAATTTTAAGAAATTTGGGAATGAATTTGGCGCCAAAGAAATTTTAACTTAAGTCAAGTATACCCTTTTCTTAAAAACAAATACTTTACTTAAATTAAGTAAATTTTTTTCTTAAAGTAAGTAAATTTCTTTTTAAATTTTAGTATATTGTTTACTTAAATTTAGTAAAAATTATTTGTAAACGAGTAAATTTTTCTTAAATTTTAGTACTCTTGAACTCGTGGTAATGCTGAATTAACTTTATTTTTAGTTTATAAATTATATTCATGTTATGTACATTCAAAATACACACACAAGTTTCGATTGATAGTATTTATTAATTTGTAATTCTCATTAAGTTCTAACTTTTAGATATATAAGTATTTTAGTTTGCATTATAAAATCTAAGTAATCAATTTCATTTCTTTTTTGTATATAAATATTAACGAAAACAATTAGAACATTATTTTCTTAAATACATACAAATATTTTCAATTTGAAATTTATTACTTAAATGTTAATGGTCTAAACTAAATTAGTTATGCAATATAAACTAAATGAGAATTTTATAGGTTAAAAATATTCTAAACACATTAAGGAATGCTAAAGAAAACAAGTCCCTTAAATTTAAGAAGTTAACTCTTTCCGGGGCACTATAAGATATCATTCATTAAACAAAATTTTAATTTGCTTTCACTTATTATCGAGTTTTATTGAAAAATATGTATTAAAAAAATTTTCATTCTTGTAGGATTCTAAGCAAGGCCATAAAATTAATGATTTACTTATGAAAATCACTAAAGCATGATTTAGTTTTGCTTGGACAAAGAGGCACATTACAAGTCGAGGTCGATTATTGTAGTAGGTCATTGTTTCGACTCAGAAAATGATGTTATCTGACCTAAAGAATTTTGCTTACCTTTGTCACTTCCCGACGTTCATTTTTGTACTTAAATAAATCCCATATATATTTCTTTTTCGCACTTGAAATATTTTTTTACATAAAATATAAGCTTTAAATAATATGTTAAAACGGTATTTGTACCATGCCAATGCGCACAGAATTTATAAAAAATAATTAGAAAAGTGGTATGACTGTTATACCACCGGCCCGGAAAGAGTTAACGTACACAGAAAAAAATATCACAAAAGTCTGAGTAATTAAAAATATTTGTTAAAATTCGATTTCTAACAATTTTTTGTTTGAATTGTTTGTAAATTGTTATTTTTCATATAAAAATTCTTTAAAAATAAAAATTGAAGTTACAAAAAAATAACAAAAAGTTTTTGTATTTACAAATTCCGTTGTTGGTGCCTTTTTAAAAAATATTTTTTTTGTATTTACAAAAATGTTCTATGGACACAGAAAAAAGTATCACAAAATTTAAAGTAATTAAAAATATTTTTAAAATTTAAACTCGATTTCTAACAATTTTTTGTTTGAAATATTTGTAAATTGTCACTTTTCATATAAAAATTCTTTGAAAATAAAAATTTAAGTAACAAAAAAATAACAAAAAGTTTTTTGTATTTACAAATTCCATTGTTGGTGCCTTTTTAAAAAATATTTTTTTTGTACACAGAATAAAATTACAAAATTCTGTTTGTAATATTGAACATCGTCCATAGAACATTTTTGTAAATACAAAAAAAATATTTTTTAAAAAGGCACCAATAATGGAATTTGTAAATACAAAAAACTTTTTGTTATTTTTTGTTACTTAAATTTTTATTTTCAAAGAATTTTTATATGAGAAGTGACAATTTACAAATATTTCAAACAAAGAATTGTTAGAAATCGAGTTTAAATTTTAACAAATATTTTTAATTACTTTAAATTTTGTGATACTTTTTTCTGTGTATTTACAAAAATGTTCTATGGACGATGTTCAATATTACAAACAGAATTTTGTAATTTTATTCTGTGGACGATGCTCAATATTATACTTTTTTCTGTGTGTGTACAAACAGAATTTTGTAATTTTATTCTGTGTACTTGGTTTAAATAAGTTAAAATGTTTTCTTGTATTCTCATACAATTTTAAATTTCCGTATTTTTTGGTTTATGAATTCTTAACATTTAAGAGTTTTTACTAACAAGAAATTAATATTTATTCTAAATAAAGAAAGGAAAATGGGTCCCTATTTTTAAGTGAATAAAAGTCTTTCGTAAACTAAAATCAAATAAATTTGCATTATTTTGAAGCAGTTTTATTAATTTTAACGAAAAATTCATTGCTTTTATTTTAAAAAGGTGTGAACTTAATTTTAGTTCATACAGGTTGGTTGAAAAGTTCCTGCGCTCGAAATGAAATAATGCTGTTTTTGTTACGAAATATATTTTTTTATTCAATATAATCTCCTAGAAGCTCAATACACTTGTTCCAATGATCTTCCAATAATTTTATCCCATCCTTATAATGGTTTTCCGGAAGCTCTGCAAAATAACCGTCTACGGCTGCTATGGCCTCTTCATTCGACGAAAAATGCTTTCCACGAAGGAATTGTTTGAGATTTCTGAAGAGATAGTAGTCACTGGGAGCCAAATCTGGTAAATACGGTGGATGTTCAAGCAATTCGTACTTTAATTCTTTGATTTTAGCCATCGTCAAAACACTTTTGTGAGCAGGTGCATTGTCTTGATGAAAAATAATTTTTTTCTTCTTTAAACCAGGTCTTTTCTCACGAATTTTTTCATCCAGCTGATCCAAAAGGTTGCAATAATATTCAGAGTTGATTGTTTTACCTTTCTGAAGATAATCAATCAACAAAATTCCTTTTGCATCCCAAAAAACTGATGCCATAACCTTCTTTGTTGATCGTTGTGACTTCACCTGCTGAACAACCACCTTCAGTCCACTGTAAACGTTCTTGTTTCAATTTAGGATCATGGTGGTAGATCCAAGTCTCACCCACAGTTATAAAACGACGCAAGAAGTCGGTTTTATTCGGCTTAAAACGCTCCAAATTACGCTGAGAATTTTGTTTTCGATCCAGTTTTTGTTGAATTGTTAATGTGTGCGGCACAAACTTTGCAAACAGTTTTTTCATACGTAATTCTTCATGTAAAATATGGAGTACTCATTCGTCTGAGATGCCTATGACATTAGCAATTTCACGCTTAGTCAAACTTGGATCTTCACTAACCATATTATGTACCTGCTCAATGATTTCTGCTGTGGTTGCAGTTTTTGGTCGTCCTTCGCGTGGATCGTTTTTAAGGCTGGTACGACCACGTTTAAATTCACCAGCCCAAAATTCAACGGTGCGTTTTGAAGGTGAGGACTCCTTATATACTTCTAACAATTGTTCATAAATTTCCTTTGCTTTTAAACCCTTCAAAACAGAGAATCTAAAGTAAAGAACCTACCGCAGCGGCAATATCCAGGGCATCCTTTTGCCAGTGACGAATTCACCTAAGCCCATATAATATCATCAAAAAGTGGCATTCATCGATAGAATACATAATTATCTATTTTTTGCCTTCAAAGTTTTTTTTACAACGAACGAATTTCAAGCGAGAAAGATGTAAAATCAAACTTTAAAAAAATCATTGAAGAGAATCTTTATCCAAACCTAATCTAGATCAATAATTTTCATTAGCATTATTTTTAGCAAAAACCGAAATTATCTAATTATTGAATTTCTTGATTCATCTTCAACCTTTATCTTGCTATATCGCCTAAATAAAGCGATAAATAAAATTTTTTATAAATTTGCCGTAGTAAGTTTTCAATGTCAAATATTAATGACTAATATCAAAAAAAACTTTTTATTATTTCTTCAGATTATTTAATTTTAAATGCCAAACAATATTAAAAAAATAATCGCAATAAGTTTTATAAATTCTTCAGAAGTTTTATAAATTCTTCAGAAAGTTTTTAAATTTCTTAACAATGTCTGTACTAAACATTCTACATTAAACTGATTAAAAAACATTAGCAGTTAAGCATGGTAAAATTTTTCTCGAATTTTAGCAGCCTCAAATCACAATTAAAATTGCAAAAATTAATAATTTTATATTTTTCACGTGAAAATTTTTCGCTCAAGCTTTTAAGGCCTAAACTTGCAAATTAAATTGTAAAAATTAATATTTTTTAAGTTTCTAAGAAAGACGCAGTGAACTCAACATATCACTTTTTCTGTAGAAAAATAATAATCTGGCATATTAAATTTGCATGAAAACGAATTGAACTAAGTTTTCACGCGAAATTCATTATCGCCTAAAGTTATTTTTTTTATGTGGAGTTTTTTTTTCACGTGAAATTGAAACAACTTAGTGTGCTTTACATTAAAGATTCCACAAGAAGTTCGTCGTGAGACGAATAAGTGATTACAGGTATTTTGTTTTTGTATTGCATGTATTTTGTTGTTTTATTTTCGTTCGTTTGAAGTAAAACGTGATCTGTAAACAACACTTTAATGTTCATAATATTTGCAGTACAATCGAACGAATTTATGTCAGTAAATTTTTTTTTGGGAAGTAACGCGAAGAAATTATGTTAGTAGTGAAAATTTATCAACGTTGAAAGTTAACGTACATATGAAAATAAATGTAAGGTGTCGGCGTAAAAACATTTGTGTGTTCTTTGAGTTATTTTTTGTTTTAGTTAACGGATATAGTTAATTCGAAAACACAGCTAATAATGAAAAGCTCGCTTATGAAACTTGCTTTTTTAATGAAACTTTTTCATTCATAAAAATTTTTATAAAATCTGAAAAAAGTTTCATTAATAAATTTAAAAATTTCATTGAGTGTATTTCAAAGAAACTTCATCGATTTTATAAAACTATAAAAATATCATGAATTAAATTATTTCAGGGTTTAGGGTTTTTTCAAGTCAACTCTTTTTCACGTAAAAAAAAAACTTTTTATCCCTAAATTTTCCTTAAAGGAAACTAATTAATTTTTCTCACAAAACTTACCTGTAAATCTAATCCTGCAATGCCAGCATAAGCTAATCCTTGAGGTATAACAGTTAAACCGACAGTAATGCCAGCCATTAAATCACCAACAAAATCATTACGATTATATTTCGGTAACCAGGTCAAGATTGGTAAACGTTTGTATAGAGTTTTTTTACGAAAAATATTTGCGGACGTCTGTTTTAACCAATCCATGGTCATGGTACAACAACTACGTCCATCAGCGTTATCATCATCTTGGACAATGCAATCGCGTGAAGTATTATAAATCGCATTCGGTGGTATGTCCAAGGATACTTCGGAACCCGAACTATTATTACGTTGTGAAGGTTGGTCTGAGCACATTTTAAATAAATTTTAATTTATTTTTTTTTTTTTCTATTTAAAAAAACACTGTAAAAATTATATAAAAAATATATTTTTACAATTATTATTTATAGGAAAACACTTTAAATTATTTATATATTTTATATTCATTTAATATTATTATTAATATTTTATATTTTCAAATATCCGCGCTTTCTTATTTTGTGAACTTGTCTTAAAAGAGTCAATAACACGAGTGATACTTACAATTTAAAACTTACTTACGAACTGTAGTCGGTTTTGCAAATCGTTATTTTATTTAATAAGATCAGTGAGTATAGACAATAAATGATATGGAACAACAACAACACCAACAACATTATCAACAACAACAACAACAACACAAACAACTTTAATTGCCGGCATAAATTTTTCTCTTATAAAAAATTTTGTTTACGTTTTTTTTTTTTATTAAATATTTGTTTGAAATTTCTACTTCTACTTAATACTGCGACTAATTGTAATTGTCAAGAAATTTTTTGCTGATGCAACAACAAAACAACCAGCTCCATTCATTTAATTACATTTAATTTTGATCGAGAAAGCCTCAATCAATGACCATTAATTTCGTATTGTTGCTTGTTGGTATGTTTTTTTTTTATCATACATTAACCCTTTGTGATCCACTTTGATCAATGGCAAAACAATTGAACCAGACTTAAGGTTGGAAAAGAGTTAAAATTAACTTGTTATTGCTTAATAAATGTGATATATTTCTTTTTATTTATATTTCTTTCAATGGGGATTTTTAATTTCAATCAATTTTCGATTTATTTATCAAATTTATAAAATATCGAATTTCACTTGTTGTGGAAAATAATACAAAATTTAATATAAACATAACGCTGACTAATAAAATTCTTGTCATATGGAAAATTTTGAAGGAAAAAAAATTTATATCAAATTAAGAATTTACAGTATTATCTGTATGCTATTCATCCCTGTATTTAGTTTCGAATCCACACAAAAAATACCGAAAGGAAACATTCTTAATTTTTTTAACCTTTAAGACAAGCAAACATTATTTCCAGAATTAATAAGGATCTGATACATTCCTCAGACATCGATTCCGAATATTTTACTTAGATTCAGATATTGTCGCAAGATCTGATACATCCCTCAGACATCGTTTCCGAATATTTTCTTGTTGAATTTTTCAACGTAGAAGATAAAGATACATAACTCAAAAGGAATTCTTCAGGCATTTCTAAAACTATGTTATTTTCTAAAATTTATTGAGACCTTGAATAAATAATGAGCGTGCTTTCTTGTTCATCGCTGGCCATAACTTTTTCCTACCTTTCTGACAATTTGCTGATACCAGCTCGAAAAAACGACTCGTCTTTTGAGGCAATCTAATCAATTTTTGCATTGTTCATATGAAGTGAACTTCAGGTGGGCCATGTGTTATCGATCGAAACAAGTAGTAGTCGGATGGAGCAATGTCTGGAGAATACGGCGGGTGAGCTTTGACTTCTCATTTCACCGTTTCCAAGTAGGCGTTGACCGGTCTTGAACATGTGGCCAAGCGTTGTCATGCTGCAAAATCACTTTGTCACGCCTTTTTTCGTATTTAGACCGTTTTTGCTTTAGTGCGCTACGCATGAGCTGAGTCCAATATATGTTTCCCCATAATCGTATCATTCAGTTTGAGCAGGTCCCACCAAATACAGAGCATAAGCTCAATGCCATAAATATTTGGCTTTGTGAGGGATCCACTTTTTATCGTCAGTCAGAATATGATGCAAAAAATCCTTCCTTTTTTGCTGTTCACAAGCGAACTTCAACTCGTATGGCACCCAGTTTTGTGCTTTTGAATCAATCCCATGTCTTTTATGCGTTTGCTGACTGTCGACTCATTCACCACAAAGGTTTCTGACAACTCCTGAAGCGTTGGAGCAATGATTCCAATTGTCGTCTTCGAACTTTTTGGCTCAACACAGCCGTTCCTGGCCTTCGAGCTCAGATTTTTCAGATGGAGCATGCCCACCGTAAATTTCCACTAAGATTCGATGGCCCTCGCCCGCACTTTGCTTTATATTAAAGTAATGAAGAAGAACACCCCGAAATTCGAAATGACACAATCGTCTTGGCAGATTCACATTAGGTTTTAGCAGCAAGGCATTGAAAACTGGACAATAAGTTAATATACTAGTTTTATTTTTACCCTACGCCACTACGTGGTCATGAGTGCAACATATCACTCTGCAAATAAGTTTGCAATATTCTCCATTTTGGTCCGCGGAGGTATGATATTGACTGATATTCAATATTTCGAACAGAACAAAATCTATCAGTGTCAAAATAACATATGGTTTAAAAATATACCTCTAATTCGACCACCTTATAGACAGTTTTAATGTCATTATTAATGTTGTTGTTGTTTCAATTTCTTTTGATGACTTTTCGTTACTATTTTTTTGCCAACATCATTTATTGCTTATGTTAAATAAGGAAAGAAAAAAAAACGATTCCGTTAAATTATTACAACAAAAGAATTTACATATATCGAAATTTAAGTGTTCAAAGTACTTGCAACTGTCATTTCTCTAACTCCTAACAAAGCAATTAACAATAAAAAAATGCCGAGGGCGGTCCCAAAATTAGCAATACAATTTTCCCAGCGATATTCAATAGCTTCGATACCCTGTTTATAGTAAGAACTGTCCAGCTCCTTTAAATAGCCACCGACCGCAAATCTGTTACCACCCAGCCACAAGTTTGGGAATAGAAAAAAATCTGACCGAGCTAAAACTGGTGAATAGGGTGCGTGATGAAGCAATTTGAACTTTGATCCATTGATTTTGGCCAATTTGACCAATTTTATCCATGTTTGCAAACTCACAGAGATCGTTTGTTTTTCATGGTTCCGAAAAAAAAGTACTAAACAACGTGATGCCTTGAAACTTTTCACCAAAGTAATTTTTTTCAAACTATTGCCGCCATCTAAAAGTCAGGTTTGCTAATTTTAGGAACGCCCTCTAGCGTTACCTGCATTCCTTTTTAATTAGTTAATAATATTGTCTTAGAATTTTATTAAATATCTAATTGAAACAATTGCATTTCAACATTATTAATTAGATGTCGAATGGCTGATAATTCTGTTTTTAAGTCCAAAATTTTATATGAACTTTCTTAAAAAGAAATTTCTTTTAAATACTCCGTTCCAAAATCAATAGTGGCAACATCCATACAATTCATAAAGGAGGAAGAGACCCTGTGTAACAACTGTAAGAGAAGATCTATAAGTAAAAAAAATTTTTGCGAAATTTCGCTAGATGCGAGCCTACCCGCTACGAGTATTAAAAGAGCGCCCGAAAATATGGCCTCAGAAGTTATAAATGTACAAAAAAAAGCTGGGCTTGACTTTTCCGGGTCCCACTTATATTGAATTTAACAGAAATGGAAAATTTAATCAAAATTTAACCTTCAGGGATCAGAGGGAAGAACTATTGTTCGACGACCTCAGGGTGAAAAGTTTAATTCCAGGAACACCACCGCCACAGTAAAGCCTGGAGCCGGAAATATTATGGTGTGCGGGTGTTTTTCGGTAGTGGAATTGAGCCCATTCACCGCATAACTGATGCAATGACAGCTACAGTCTATAGAGACCTTCTTAGCTCAGTTATGATTCCGTATGCAGTACGATAACAACCCCAAAAATACGGCAAGGATTGTGAAAGTTTAATTAGAGGAAAATAATGTTAATGATGAGTGGAAAACGCAATATAGGCAATTAAATATTCCGAAATGGTGGTGAACTTTTTGTCGAATTAGAGAAGCAGTAGAATGCAATTTCTAATGATTGTATCTTAAAGCTTATAGCCTGAATGCCTAACAGATGCTCTGAAGTAATTAAAAATTATGGATATGCCCCAAAATATTGAACATTTAAATTTGTTTGGTACTTTTAATTTTCTTGAACACTTGCATTTGGGGTTATTCTGTAACTACGAGAAAATTTATCACCTTCAAATATGTAACTCTAATATATTTAAGACAGGTTGAGTTACTATATCAAAATTATATTTAGGTAAATTTTTGTATATACCTTTAGGAAAATTTAATATAATGTGACTCTGCCTATCCTAAATTTGGTAGAGTTGCGTATTTCGATGTGTTAATGTGTTAATTAAAATTTTTTATTTGTTTTTATAAATGAATTAAATAAAAAAAGTCTCTTCAATTATAAAAAAAAATCTTTTGTAAATAAATAAAAATTTTTAGTAAATATGACATTTCAGTTGCAAATATTTTGTATATATGAAATTGTTACATTGGACCAAAATTGAAGAATCTTTTTTTTAGGTGTGGTGTTAAGTTACAAAATTATTTTTGATAATACATTTTCTTAGAATTGTTTAATTGCCAAACATGAATCTGAAAAATAAAAACTTTACAGCAGTTTGCGTATTGGCGGTGAAAGAGTTAAACAATTTTCTTTTAAATAAAACATTTCTTTATTAAGCATCTTTACAAAGTTTTGTCAAAAGAATCTTATAACGATTGGATGACTGGCAGGAAATGGGGTAACAACTGGTTATTTCTTTCAATAATTACTTGGGCAAGATTGGCAAAAATTTAAATTTTAAATATGGCACCCAAAGTAGTTCACTTCGGCTGCCATGATAGCTTTTTGATAAAATTCGACACCTAAATGTCGAATTAAAAGAAAATATAATTATATATTCCGCATTTTTGACTTAAATTCACACTTCATTTATTAGTTTTGTGGGGAAAGGTTTTTCCCGTAGAAAATTATCATTCGACCTTAAATGGCCTCAAAACGTTATTTAAATTGTAAAAATGATTGATTGATTTATAAGAAAGACACAATCACAATAATCCTTAATACTTCACTGGAAAAATGATACGTTTTATTAAATTAAATTTGCGTGAAAACATCGTGAAAAATCATTTATATTGTATGAGCAGTATAAGAGATTTTTCACGTGAAATTCAAACAACTTACTTGGCTTAACAGTGTAATTACTTTTTTTTTTTAAAAAAAGTACAAAATATTTTTTAGCACATGTTTACAACACTTTCCCACATGTTAAGCTCGTATGTCAGCTTAAAAACGTCAATTACATTCATTCACAATAAAACAATTTACTTGTCTACATATTTTATAAGCAGCACGTGCTTAAATATTCAATACAATGGCATGCAGAACTTTAAATGAATTAAATCAACTGAAGACTAATAATGATACCTTTTGTCTCTAGAGACTGGAGGTTTGATCAATGGAAAATTTATATGACATGTCATGACTCCCACACATATTCTTGCCATATTCGATTTGAGGGTTATGATCGAAAATTGTTCGGTCATAACCCCCAAAACAAGATAAGAGTTATGACCAATATCTCAACATGATTTGGGTCAAAATCCCCAGTTCAAAATTAACATGACGAAATATTTCGGTCATAACCTCCAAAATTTATACAAGTTGATCAGTTCACACTCAAAACTATTATTTGAGGAAAGCTCTGCTATCAGTCACAAGGGGTTAATTTACTCGAACATGCATTCGTAAAATTCTGGTACAGTGGGTTAAACATAACATGTTTTATAGGAAGTGCCGACCTGTCAAGTTTGAGGCTTTTGTGATATCTTTCATTCAAAAATTAAAGTAAACTAATAAATATTTTAGTATTTCATTATATTCAAAATATTTAAATAAATAAATAAGATTAACAAACTATTAATATAAATATTAATAAGCCAATAAGTTGTGTATTTAATAGTAGTGCAAAATAAGCCGGAACATCTAGATTATAAATTTTGAAAAAATAATTTATCAAAAAAAAAAAAAAAAAAACAATACAAATATTTATTTGGAATCTCCTACTTGCTAACTGTTTGTTGTTGTTGTTTTTTTTTTTTCAATATTATTGTGACAAATAAAATTTGAATTTCAATTAATTTAAATTAATGACGTATAAAAATATAAATCAGATATATAACAGTGTCCAAAGAGTTAAAATAATAAAGGGAATGTAATACTCTCAGTTACTGAGAAAAAATATTTACATAAAATGCGGTTGCAAATAGATAACTGAGGTTTTTCTAGCATTTAAATTTTTAATTGATAAATTTATTTTTTATATTATTTAATTTAAATTGATCGATTTACCTTTAAATTCACCTTTTAAATGCCCCGTTTGCTGTTGGCTGGTACAAGTTGGAGAGTGAGAGAATTACATAGCCATTGTAAACTGATGTAATTTCTACTAGCACCACAACTAGCACTCTGAATAAAGTGCGAACATTTTTTTATTACAGTAGAACGTGTTTAAGCCGACTTCGGATATGATGAATTCTTGGTTAAACTTAATAAATTGTTTTTGACGTGAAAAAATTTAACTCGTCATTTAAGGGTCATAACTTGTTATTTTAATAAATATTTTTTTTATATAAGAAAACATAATTAAGCACAGTAAATTGTTTTTCACGAGAAAAAATTTCGCTAGAATTTTAAAGATCTAAAATTGCACTATAAATTGTAAAAATTATTAATTTTTTGATATTATAAGAAAGTCACAATCACAATAAACCCAAAAATAACACTTTTTCACGTGAAAAAAAGTTTTGTTTATTAAATTTGCGTAAAAATTGTACTAAATTTCACGTGAAATTCATTATAGTGCAAAATATTATTTTTATAGTGAAGTTTTTATTTTACACGAGAGCGGATCAATAAGTCCGTGACTTTTCGAACTACCCTCGTAAATATATGAATGCAACACTGCTCCCATCAAGAACCACCTGTAAACAGACTTTTGTCAAGTTTTGAGCAAGTTCCGTCATTTACTTTGCGTTTAACAGCTGTTCAAAACATGCAACCTCGTGGATTTTTAAGAAACGGAAAAAAAGTGAATTTCAAATGCTCGTTAAACATAATTTTTTGCGAAAAAAACCGTCAATCAAACCAAGGAAAAGCTTGATAAATGCTATGGAGACTCTGCACAATCGATTTCAATGGTAAACAAGTGGTTTACTGACTTTCGTTGTGGTCGCACAAGTACAAATGACGCTGAACGTTCTGGACGGTCAATATTCCCGAAAATGTCGAAAAAATCCACGATATGGTTTTGGCTGATCGAAGAGTAAAAGTTTGTGAGATTGTTGATGCCAAGGCATTTGATATGGCAGTGTGGTTTCGATTTTAAATGATCAGTTGGATTTAAGAAATCTGTCTGCAAGATGGGTGCCTCGTTTGCTATCAATTTACCATAAACGTAATCGTGTGACAACTTCAAAGGATTGTTTGGAGTTGTTTAACTGCAATTCGCATGAGTTTTTGCGGCATTTTGTAACTGTGGATGAAACATGGATCCATTACAACACTCCGGAGACCAAGCAGCAGTCTAAACAATGGGTCTTTCCGGGTGAACCGGCCCCGAAGAAGGCCAGGGTAAGTTTGTCGGCCAATAAGGAGATGGAAACAGTTTTTTGGGATGCACGCGGTATAATCCGCATCGATTAAATTCAAAAGGGAAAAACAATAAACAGCGAATATTATGCCAACTTATTGGACCGATTTAACGAGGCCAAGAAAAAAGTTCTTTTTCATCAAGATATTGCACGGGTGCACACGTGTGTAGTCTTAATGGCAAAATTTCATGAATTGGGCCATATTCTCCGGATTTAGCCCCCAGTGACTATTTCCTATTTCCAAACCTTTAGAAATGGCTCGGTGGAAAGATATTTAGCTCCAACGATGAAATTATTGATCAAACAAATGCCTATTTTATGGATCTCGAAAAATAATATTTTTTGGAAGGGATACAAAAATTGGAGAAACGTTGGACCAAGTGTATTGAGCTAAAAGAAGATTATGTTGAAAAATATATATTTTTTTTTTTTTGCAAAAAAAAAACTGTGTTTCATTCAAAAAGGCACGGACTTATTGATCCGCCCTCCTAGTTGATCTTTTTAATACTTATATGGTTCGAGAAATGAAAAAAATTATTATTTTTTATTTAGTAATTATGGAGAATACACACATTTTTTGGTCAGCTACAACCTTCATCAACATTCTTCGTGTCCTTGAAAGTTCTAATTGTAAATATCTTTACTCACTATTTTTTTGTTTTTTTACATTCTTCTTTTATTACCGTATGTCTAAATTAGCTATTAGCTAAATTGTTGTTACATATGTTCAAACAATTCTTTTTAACTTACCAATTAGTACTTAATAGTGAAGTTTTTATTTTATAGTTGATCTTTTTTCTAACTAGCAAAAATTAATGCAAGTGATTCTTAAGGAATTACTTTTTCATTGATTTCAAAGTATCGTTTAGTTCTGATTTTCCTCTTCCAAGGCAGTTCTTTTTTACAACTTCCAAATATATGATTTTTAATGAAATTTAACACATTTTTAAATCTATGATGGGTAACTTATTATAAAAACAACCAAAGTTAAACATTAATCATACATATTTCTATAAAAATTTGACACTTTAACTATAGTATAAGTTTAAGTGATTTTTTACTCTTGCAATTTAACAGATTTCAAATTCTTAAAATCGTAGTTATTATTGCTACAAAAAGTAAAAAAAATTATTGTAGTAAAAATTGCAAGCAATTCGAATAAAGTAATTTAATAAATAAGGCCCGATTACTGAATGTGCCGTTGTAATTAGAGTGTTCAAAAAACCGGCCTTTTTGAAAAACCGGTTTCGGTTTTCTTCGAAAAATCTAATTTTAAAAAAATCGGTTTTTTCGGTTTTTTTTTTTTTAATTTGAATAAAAAGCTTAAATAATTGTTTGTTTTTATTACAAAAACAACAGAAATTTAATATATAAAGTAATAAAAATAAAAAATACATTCTTTGAAAAAAAAAAAATATTTTATAATTTTTTTTATTGTATTTCATTTCAACATTTCATTTATTATTATTATTATTATTTATTATCTTAAAAATTAATATTATAAAACTATATTTATATCAAATGAATAGAGATCATTAAGTTTGTAAATTGGGTATAATAAGTACGTTAGTAATTTGAACGTTTAAAAAGTTTGGCATTAAATAAGTTTTATTAATATTACATTTTAAATATGTAAGAAGAAAATCTATTTTTGACTTCTAAAATAATATTTTAGAAATAATATGCAATTCAAATGTTTCGTTTTAAGGCAATTTTTTTTTGTTTGCTTTTGATAAAGCTAAAAGTGGAAAATACTCTTTCACTAATAGTAGATGTTGGACAAATAGCCAAAAGACAATTATATAAATTTTCCAACTTTTCAGTTCTTTTGTCGCATTTATCAAGATATATGAAATCATCATACATAATGATGAATGATTTTGTACAGTCTCTTTTTTAGGATTTTGAATACTGTTTGTTGTGTTATTTAGATCAGAAATTAAACTATTAGAATTTGGAATATCCAAAGTTAAGTCTTCATCGGAATCTATCAGACTTACATCTAACCCTTCATAACCAAACAAACGATTATAAGTCTTCGGAAAAAATAAAAGAGACCAAGTAACCCAGTTGGTGATGTAATTAAAAAAACCGGTTAACTGAACAAAAAAGACCGGTTTTCGGTTTTCTTCGAATTTACAAAATATTCGAAACCGATCGGTTTTAAAAAAAAAGAAACCGGTTGACCGGTTTTCGGTTTCGGTTTTTGAATACTCTAGTTGTAATTTAACCAACAGTCAAACTCAAACTTTTTATGGAAAACAACAACATATAAACAGATAAAAGCGCACAGAAGATTGTGAAAATGAGGCTAAGGCCCGATTACTGATGTCCTGTTAAAATCTAAATTACAAATTCAAAATTTATTTGGCAACATAAAAAGATCTCATTTTCACTAAACCTTAAAAAAATTAAAAAATGATCATAAAAGAAAACTTCCACCCAATGACACCCCTATGTAAAAATCATTGGTTCCGATTCAAATTTTCACAACACCGGAATCAAAATCACTGCTTTATTTGCATTTTTAGTCTGGTTCGAGAAATTTTTTTTTTAAATGAAAAAATTCTCTTTTTTTATTTAGTAATCATGGAGAAGAAATGAAAGTAAAAAAATAACTGTTAATTTTTGCTTGAAAATAAAAATCAACTAACTGTTATTTTTACTCGAAAAAATAAAAAGCCAAAAATAACTGTTCTTTCTGCTGGAAAAATAAAAAGCCATATATAACTGTTATTTTTGCTTGAAAAAAAAAAACAAAATAACTGTTATCATCTGACTTTTACGATAAAAGGAATAATTATTACGGTCCCAGAGTATAACAGTTTTTCACGTGAAACAAGGACAAATTTCTTTGATTTAATACGAACTTATTTAAAAGTTCCGAAGTTTTTGCAACAATTTAAGTATAAAAAACATTTGTTAATTCGAACTCGCCTAAGACGAATCCTCAGTTAAAACAAACTATTTGATGATGGTCCTACAAATAAAATTTCATATAATTTTCGATTTAAAATCACTGAAAAAATCTATTATACTCCATATAAAAAAATAATTTTTTTTGTATATTGATAAATTCTAAACCGATTACACAAAAAGTTTTCGTTAAATGTATTGCAAACAATTAATTTAAGAAATAAAATGGAAAAAATTGTTTCATTTTTAAAATTGTTTTTTGGAATATTAAATGTGAACGATTTAATAAAATTGTAAACAAATTTTACCCCAGTTAATAAAAAACCTCGTTTGTGACTAAATTATTTTTCTTGTCTCTCGTAGTTGTTCTTAATCGGGTTTTACTGTATTATCAAAGTTTATTGCATCTTGTGTCTCTGTCATTTCCAATTTCCAATTCAATAAAACCTTGTAAAACAACTGCGTTCAACAAGTTGTTTTTTTTTTTTTTTAAAAATGCTACAAAAAATTCATTTATTCAAATGATAAAAAAGTTTTGGGATTTTTTAAATCTAACAAGGTAGGTGTTTCTGGGGTAAACCCATAGTTTTTAACGAATGTCGAATATGTAGTAAAATAAAAATCTAACAGACACAATCATATGCAAAACTGTGTTCGAATCAGATCAATATTTTGCGTACTTTATCTAGAAACTTTCGACTGTAAAAGAATAAACTCAATCCAGTGGCAAATTCTTTGAGACGCGTTTTTTTTATGTGTTCAATTTCCAAAAAATGTCTTTTAAAAACACCGGTTTTTAGTTTATTTCAAAAATCATTTTAAAATTAACCGGTTTTAGTTTCGGCTTTTTCAAAAAACCGGTTAAACGGCTATGCGTTTATTTCTTAATTTTTTTTTTTATTTTACATTAAAATGTCATCGAAAAAATGTTTGAACGGTTTTAAAAAATCAAATTTTTTTATATTAAAGATTTGTTATATTGTAAATTTTAAATATATTACGAGAACGGGCCAATATGTCCGTGACTTTTGGAACTTTCCGCGTATTAACAGTCATCTGTCAGTTGACTCCTGTTAAAATTTGAACAAGCTGCGTCTTTAGTTTATGTTTGGCAGCCACTAATAGTGTGATTTGAGAAGAAAATGGAAAAAAAGTAAATTTCGTGTGCTCATTAAGCATTCTTTTGTGCGGAGAAAAGCATCACTCCAACTAAGGCTAATAAGATTGATAAATACTATGAGAATTTTCCATTAATTTCAATGGTAAAAAACAGGTTTACCTAGTTTCGTTTTAGCCGTACAAACACGGAAGTTTCCGAACGTTCTGGATGCCCAGTTGAACTCTCTACACCCGAAAAGTTTTAAAAAATTCACGACATGTTGGCCGATCGTAAACTGAAAGTGCGAGATATTGTGGAAGCCATAGGCATCACACATGGCCCAGCGGTTTCAATTTCGAATGATCACTTGGGTATGAGAGAAAGCTTTCCAAAAGATGGGTGCCACGTGACAATCGTGTGACAAGTTCGTTTCCATGGCAAAAATCCATTAATTAGGCTACGAATTGCTCCCTCATCCACCCTATTCTTCGGATTTAGCCCCGTGTGACTATTTCTTGTTTCGGCGGAAGGATATTTAACTCCAACAATGAAATTATCACCCAAACATATGCTACTCGTATTTTGATGACTTCTACAAATTTTAGAATGGATAAAAAAATTAGAGAAACGTTAGACAAAGTATTTAGAGCTCAAAGTAGACTAGGTTGCAAAATACCGGTATTTTTTATCCAAAAGTCTGTGATTCATTCAAAATGTCACGGACTTATTGACTCGCCCTCGTAGTATTTTTTGCCAAAAAAAAAAATTCCTCCAATTAAAAATGTTGTAGAATAACAAGTCATGTTCAATTAATTTTTTAATTGATAAAATTATAAAAATGATCAATGATGACTAGAATGTATGCAAACTTTAATATTGATAATTTTTTAATTGAATCAAGTACAAGGTTAATTGATTATTGATTATATCTAATTGAAACAATTGCATTTCAACATTATTAATTAGATGTCGAATGGCTGATAATTCTGTTTTTAAGTCCAAAATTTTATATGAACTTTCTTAAAAAGAAATTTCTTTTAAATACTCCGTTCCAAAATCAATAGTGGCAACATCCATACAATTCATAAAGGAGGAAGAGACCCTGTGTAACAACTGTAAGAGAAGATCTATAAGTAAAAAAAATTTTTGCGAAATTTCGCTAGATGCGAGCCTACCCGCTACGAGTATTAAAAGAGCGCCCGAAAATATGGCCTCAGAAGTTATAAATGTACAAAAAAAAGCTGGGCTTGACTTTTCCGGGTCCCACTTATATTGAATTTAACAGAAATGGAAAATTTAATCAAAATTTAACCTTCAGGGATCAGAGGGAAGAACTATTGTTCGACGACCTCAGGGTGAAAAGTTTAATTCCAGGAACACCACCGCCACAGTAAAGCCTGGAGCCGGAAATATTATGGTGTGCGGGTGTTTTTCGGTAGTGGAATTGAGCCCATTCACCGCATAACTGATGCAATGACAGCTACAGTCTATAGAGACCTTCTTAGCTCAGTTATGATTCCGTATGCAGTACGATAACAACCCCAAAAATACGGCAAGGATTGTGAAAGTTTAATTAGAGGAAAATAATGTTAATGATGAGTGGAAAACGCAATATAGGCAATTAAATATTCCGAAATGGTGGTGAACTTTTTGTCGAATTAGAGAAGCAGTAGAATGCAATTTCTAATGATTGTATCTTAAAGCTTATAGCCTGAATGCCTAACAGATGCTCTGAAGTAATTAAAAATTATGGATATGCCCCAAAATATTGAACATTTAAATTTGTTTGGTACTTTTAATTTTCTTGAACACTTGCATTTGGGGTTATTCTGTAACTACGAGAAAATTTATCACCTTCAAATATGTAACTCTAATATATTTAAGACAGGTTGAGTTACTATATCAAAATTATATTTAGGTAAATTTTTGTATATACCTTTAGGAAAATTTAATATAATGTGACTCTGCCTATCCTAAATTTGGTAGAGTTGCGTATTTCGATGTGTTAATGTGTTAATTAAAATTTTTTATTTGTTTTTATAAATGAATTAAATAAAAAAAGTCTCTTCAATTATAAAAAAAAATCTTTTGTAAATAAATAAAAATTTTTAGTAAATATGACATTTCAGTTGCAAATATTTTGTATATATGAAATTGTTACATTGGACCAAAATTGAAGAATCTTTTTTTTAGGTGTGGTGTTAAGTTACAAAATTATTTTTGATAATACATTTTCTTAGAATTGTTTAATTGCCAAACATGAATCTGAAAAATAAAAACTTTACAGCAGTTTGCGTATTGGCGGTGAAAGAGTTAAACAATTTTCTTTTAAATAAAACATTTCTTTATTAAGCATCTTTACAAAGTTTTGTCAAAAGAATCTTATAACGATTGGATGACTGGCAGGAAATGGGGTAACAACTGGTTATTTCTTTCAATAATTACTTGGGCAAGATTGGCAAAAATTTAAATTTTAAATATGGCACCCAAAGTAGTTCACTTCGGCTGCCATGATAGCTTTTTGATAAAATTCGACACCTAAATGTCGAATTAAAAGAAAATATAATTATATATTCCGCATTTTTGACTTAAATTCACACTTCATTTATTAGTTTTGTGGGGAAAGGTTTTTCCCGTAGAAAATTATCATTCGACCTTAAATGGCCTCAAAACGTTATTTAAATTGTAAAAATGATTGATTGATTTATAAGAAAGACACAATCACAATAATCCTTAATACTTCACTGGAAAAATGATACGTTTTATTAAATTAAATTTGCGTGAAAACATCGTGAAAAATCATTTATATTGTATGAGCAGTATAAGAGATTTTTCACGTGAAATTCAAACAACTTACTTGGCTTAACAGTGTAATTACTTTTTTTTTTTAAAAAAAGTACAAAATATTTTTTAGCACATGTTTACAACACTTTCCCACATGTTAAGCTCGTATGTCAGCTTAAAAACGTCAATTACATTCATTCACAATAAAACAATTTACTTGTCTACATATTTTATAAGCAGCACGTGCTTAAATATTCAATACAATGGCATGCAGAACTTTAAATGAATTAAATCAACTGAAGACTAATAATGATACCTTTTGTCTCTAGAGACTGGAGGTTTGATCAATGGAAAATTTATATGACATGTCATGACTCCCACACATATTCTTGCCATATTCGATTTGAGGGTTATGATCGAAAATTGTTCGGTCATAACCCCCAAAACAAGATAAGAGTTATGACCAATATCTCAACATGATTTGGGTCAAAATCCCCAGTTCAAAATTAACATGACGAAATATTTCGGTCATAACCTCCAAAATTTATACAAGTTGATCAGTTCACACTCAAAACTATTATTTGAGGAAAGCTCTGCTATCAGTCACAAGGGGTTAATTTACTCGAACATGCATTCGTAAAATTCTGGTACAGTGGGTTAAACATAACATGTTTTATAGGAAGTGCCGACCTGTCAAGTTTGAGGCTTTTGTGATATCTTTCATTCAAAAATTAAAGTAAACTAATAAATATTTTAGTATTTCATTATATTCAAAATATTTAAATAAATAAATAAGATTAACAAACTATTAATATAAATATTAATAAGCCAATAAGTTGTGTATTTAATAGTAGTGCAAAATAAGCCGGAACATCTAGATTATAAATTTTGAAAAAATAATTTATCAAAAAAAAAAAAAAAAAAACAATACAAATATTTATTTGGAATCTCCTACTTGCTAACTGTTTGTTGTTGTTGTTTTTTTTTTTTCAATATTATTGTGACAAATAAAATTTGAATTTCAATTAATTTAAATTAATGACGTATAAAAATATAAATCAGATATATAACAGTGTCCAAAGAGTTAAAATAATAAAGGGAATGTAATACTCTCAGTTACTGAGAAAAAATATTTACATAAAATGCGGTTGCAAATAGATAACTGAGGTTTTTCTAGCATTTAAATTTTTAATTGATAAATTTATTTTTTATATTATTTAATTTAAATTGATCGATTTACCTTTAAATTCACCTTTTAAATGCCCCGTTTGCTGTTGGCTGGTACAAGTTGGAGAGTGAGAGAATTACATAGCCATTGTAAACTGATGGAATTTCTACTAGCACCACAACTAGCACTCTGAATAAAGTGCGAACATTTTTTTATTACAGTAGAACGTGTTTAAGCCGACTTCGGATATGATGAATTCTTGGTTAAACTTAATAAATTGTTTTTGACGTGAAAAAATTTAACTCGTCATTTAAGGGTCATAACTTGTTATTTTAATAAATATTTTTTTTATATAAGAAAACATAATTAAGCACAGTAAATTGTTTTTCACGAGAAAAAATTTCGCTAGAATTTTAAAGATCTAAAATTGCACTATAAATTGTAAAAATTATTAATTTTTTGATATTATAAGAAAGTCACAATCACAATAAACCCAAAAATAACACTTTTTCACGTGAAAAAAAGTTTTGTTTATTAAATTTGCGTAAAAATTGTACTAAATTTCACGTGAAATTCATTATAGTGCAAAATATTATTTTTATAGTGAAGTTTTTATTTTACACGAGGGCGGATCAATAAGTCCGTGACTTTTCGAACTACCCTCGTAAATATATGAATGCAACACTGCTCCCATCAAGAACCACCTGTAAATAGACTTTTGTCAAGTTTTGAGCAAGTTCCGTCATTTACTTTGCATTTAACAGCTGTTCAAAACATACAACCTCGTGGATTTTTAAGAAACGGAAAAAAGTGAATTTCAAATGCTCATTAAACATAATTTTTTGCGAAAAAAAACCGTCAATCAAACCAAGGAAAAGCTTGATAAATGCTATGGAGACTCTGCACCATCGATTTCAATGGTAAACAAGTGGTTTACTGACTTTCGTTGTGGTCGCACAAGTACAAATGACGCTGAACGTTCTGGACGGTCAATATCCCCGAAAATGTCGAAAAAATCCACGATATGGTTTTGGCCGATCGAAGAGTAAAAGTTTGTGAGATTGTTGATGCCATAGGCATTTGATATGGCAGTGTGGTTTCGATTTTAAATGATCAGTTGGATTTAAGAAATCTGTCTGCAAGATGGGTGCCACGTTTGCTCTCAATTTACCATAAACGTAATTGTGTGAAAACTTTAAAGGATTGTTTGGAGTTGTTTAACTGCAATTCAAATGAGTTTTTGCGGCATTTTGTAACTGTGGATGAAACATGGATCCATTACAACACTCCGGAGACCAAGCAGCAGTCTAAACAATGGGTTATTCCTGGTGAACCGGCTCCAAGGAAGGGCAAGGTAAGTTTGTCGGCCAATAAGGTGATGACAACAGTTTTTTTGGATGCACGCGGGATAATCCACATCGATTACCTTCAAAAGGGAAAAACAATAAACGGCAAATGTTATGCCAACTTATTGAACCGATTTAACGAAAAAAAACGACCCCATATGGCCAAGAAAAAAGTTATTTTTCATGAAGATAATGCACGGGTGCACACGTGTGTAGTCTCAATGGCAAAATTCTATGAATTGGGCCATATTCTCCGGATTTAGCCCCCAGTGACTATTTCTTATTTCCAAATCTTAAGAAATGGCTCGGTGGAAAGAGATTTAGCTCCAACGATGAAATTATTGATCAAACAAATGCCTATAAAATATGATCTTGAAAAATAATATTTTTTGGAAGGGATACAAAAATTGGAGAAACGTTTTTGAGCTAAAAGAAGATTATGTTGAAAAATATTTTTTTTTGCAAAAAAAAAATGTGTTTCCGCCCTCCTAGTTGATCTTTTTAATACTTATATGGTTCGAGAAATGAAAAAAATTCTTATTTTTTATTTAGTAATCATGGAGAATATACACATTTTTTGGTCAGCTACGACTTTCATCAACATTCTTCGTGTCCTTGAAAGTTCTAATTGTAAATATCTTTACTTACTATTTTTGTGTTTTTTACATTCTTCTTTTATTACCGTATGTCTAAATTAGCTATTAGCTAAATTGTTGTTACATGTGTTCAAACAATTCTTTTTACCTTACCAATCAGTACTTTATAGTGAAGTTTTTATTTTATAGTTGATATTTTCTCTAACCAGCAAAAATTAATGGAAGTGGTTCTTAAAGAATTATTTTTTCATTGATTCCAAAGTATCTTTAGTTCTGATTTTCCTCTTCTAAGGCAGTTCTTTTTCACAACTTCCAAAAATGTGATTTTTAATTAAATTTAACTCCTTTTTTAAATCTATGATGGGTAACTTATTTTAAAAACAACCACAGTTAAACATTAATCATAGATATTTCTATATAAATTTTAGACTTATTACAATGGTTTAAGTTTAAGTGATTTGTTTCAATCTTTACTCCTACAATTTAACAGACTTTCAAATTCTTAAAATCGTAGTTATTATTGCTACAAAAGTAAAAAAAATGTATTTAGTTAAAATTGCAAGAATTTCGAATAAAGTAATTTAAAAAATAAGGCTTGATTAGCGAATGTCCCGTTATAATTAAACCAACTGTCAAACTCAAACTTTTTATGGAAAACAAGCTAACGGAAGATTGTGGAAATGAGGCTAAGGCCCGATTACTGATGTCCTGTTAAAATCTAAATTACAAATTCAAAATTTATTTGGGAACATCAAAAGATGTTATTTTTCACTAAACCTTAAAAATTGAAAAATGATCATAAAAGAAAACTTCCACCCAATGACACCCCTATGTAAAAATCATTGGTTCCGATTCAAATTTTCACAACACCGGAATCAAAATCACTGCTTTATTTGCATTTTTAGTCTGGTTCGAGAAATTTTTTTTTTAAATGAAAAAATTCTCTTTTTTTATTTAGTAATCATGGAAAAGAAATGCAAGTAAAAAAATAACTGTTAATTTTTGCTTGAAAATAAAAATCAACTAACTGTTATTTTTGCTCGAAAAAATAAAAAGCCAAAAATAACTGTTCTTTCTGCTGGAAAAATAAAAAGCCATATATAACTGTTATTTTTGCTTGAAAAAAAAAAAACAAAATAACTGTTATCATCTGACTTTTACGATAAAAGGAATAATTATTACGGTCCCAGAGTACAACAGTTTTTCACGTGAAACAAGGACAAATTACTTTGATTAATACGAACTTATTTAAAAGTCCCGAAGTTTTGGCAAAAATTTTAGTATAAAAAATATTTGTTAATTAGAACCCGCCTAAGACGAATCCTCAGTTAAAATAAACTGTTTGATGATGGTCCTACAAATAAAATTTCATATAATTTTCGATTTTTAATCACAGAAAAAATCTGTTATACTCCATATAAAAAAATATTTTTTTTTGTATTTTGATAAATTCTAAACCGATTACACAAAAAGTTTTCGTTAAATGTATTGCAAACAATTAATTTAAGAAATAAAATGGAAAAAATTATTTAATTTTTAAAATTTTTTTAGGAATAAAATGTGAACGTTTTAAAAAAACTGTAAACAAATTTTACCCCAGTTAATAAAAACCTCGCTTGTGACTAACTTATTTTTCTTGTCTCTCGTAGTTGTTCTTAATCAGGTTTTACTGTATTATCAAAGTTTATTGCATCTTGTGTCTCTGTCATTTCCAATTTCCAATTCAATAAAACCTTGTAAAACAACTAAGTTCAACAAGTTGTTTTTTTTTTTTCAAAAAAAAAAAAAAAAAAAAAATGCTACAAAAAATTCATTAATTCAAATGATAAAAAAGTTTTGGGATTTTTTAAATCTAACAAGGTAGGTGTTTCTGGGGTAAACCCATAGATTTTAAAGAATGTCGGATATGTAGTAGAGGAGAAAAATCTCAGAGACACGTGTTTTTTTTACAGCCTAATCATATGCAAAACTGTGTTCGAATCAGATCAATATTTTGGGTGCTTGATCTAGAAACTTTTGACTGTAAAAGAAAAAAATTAATCCAGTGGCAAATTCATTGACACATGTTTCCTTATGTGTTCAATTTCCAAAAAATGTCTTTTCAAAATACCGTTTTTTAGTTTTTTTCAAAAATCATTTTAAAATAAACCGGTTTTAGTTTTGGGTTTTCCAAAAAACCGGTTAACTGGCTATCCGGTTAATTCGTTACTTTTTTTATTTTACATTAAAATTTAAAAAATCAAATAATTATATAAAAGATTTGTTATATTGTAAATTTTAAATATATTACGAGAACGGGCCAATATGTCCGTGACTTTTAGAACTTTCCGCGTCTTAACAGTCATCTGTCAGTTGACTCCTATTAAAATTTGAACAAGCTGCGTCTTTAGTTTATGTTTGGCAGCCACTGATAGCGTGATTTGAGAAGAAAATGGGAAAAAAGTGAATTTCGTGTGCTCATTAAGCATTATTTTGTGCGGGAAAAAAACATCACTCCAACTAAGGCTAATAAGCTTGATAAATACTATGAGAATTTTCCATCAATTTCAATGGTAAAAAGCAGGTTTACCTAATTTCGTTTCGGGCGTACAAACACGGAAGTTTCCGAACGTTCTGAATGCCCAGTTAAGCTCTCTACACCCGAAACAATTGAAAAAATTAACGATATGTTGTTGGCCGATCGTAAACTGAAAGTGCCAGATATTGTGGAAGCCATAGGCATCACACATGGCCTAGCGGTTTCAATTTCGAATGATCACTTGGGTATGAGAGAAAGCTTTCCGAAAGATGAGTGCCACGTGACAATTGTGTGACAAGTTCGTTTCCATGGATTGGGCTACGAATTGCTCCCTTATACACCCTATTCTCCGGATTTAGCCCCTGTAACTATTTCTTGTTTCGACGGAAAGATACATATTACACTTCAACAATGAAATTATCTCCCAAACATATGCCTACTCGTATTTTGATGACTTCAACAAATTTTGGAATGGATAAAAAAATTAGAGCAACGTTAGACAAAGTATTTAGAGTTCAAAGTAGACTAGGTTGCAAAATACCAGGATTTTTTATCCAAAAATCTGTGATTCATTCAAAATGTCACGGACTATTTATTCGCCCTAGTAGTATTATTTGCCCAAAAAAAATTCCTCCAATTAAAAATGTTGTAGAATAACAAGTCATGTTCAATTAATTTTTTAATTGATACAATTATAAATATGATCAATGATGACTAGAATGTGTGCAAGCTTTAATATTAATAATTTTTTAATTAAATCAAGTACAAGGTTAATTGATTATGGGCTTGTTATTCAACAAGATTTTTAATTGAAAAAATTTGTCTATGCTTCTTCGCCTCGCTCAAACTTCTCTCTTTTTATTTGTTCACGAACTTGGACAGAAGCAAATGACAGCCATTTGCTTGTGTGCAGAGCTTCGAAGATTGAATTCCCTAAAAATTAAATATTTATTTTTAAAATAAATTGCATATAAAGACGGATTTTCTGTCGAAGTTCACATTTTCCTTTAAAATGTTGTGTTAAAAAATTGTTTTTATGTTTGATATCTTATGGGCTGATAATTTTATTAAATATGTTGTCAGTTAAACCAAAATAATGGAAAATCATTACTTTCAACGGAATTTAAAGTTAATTATTTGACAGTAAAAAGAAACAAATAAAGAAAAATCTTTTCTTAAGCTTTGTGGTTAGTTTGTTAACAGTTAAAATAACTGAAAAATCATTTATTATTAACGGATATTGTAAGTTTATTTTATAACATTAAAAAAAATGATAAGTTCTTTCTTCTTTAGTTAATTTAAATTACGAACTATTTTGAGTGTACTAGTGGATGAGCCTTTAAATATATTTAAATTAATCATGTAACAGGTCAATTGAAAAGTCCCCGGCCTACCATACTAAAACACATTTTTTTTGCAAATATCGTTTTTTATGTCACTGATTAGAGCGACCCTCCAACTTTTCGATACCATTTTTGCATTGCGATTTGTCCTTTGCGACGAAAATTTCTTCCCAGCGAGCATTCTTTTGAGATCTGAGAACAGGAAATAGTCGCTGGGAACCAGATCTGGAGAATACGGTGGATGCGAAAGCAATTCGAAGCCCAATTCATGGATTTTCGGCATCGTTTTTACTGACTTGTGACACGGATCATTGTCTTGGTGAAACAGCACTTTATTTTTCTTTAAATGCGGCGATTACGTCCTTCAGACCAATAACGCTATGTAATAGTCGCTGTTGATGGTCCTTCCTTTTTCAAGGTCGTCAATGAATATTATTACATGTGCATCCCAAAAACAGACGCCATAACCTTGCCAGCCGACTGTTGCGTCTTTCCACGCTTTGAAGTTGGTTCATCACATGCAGTCCACTCATATGACTGTCGATTGGACTTCGGAGTGAAATTGTCACATATCGATGCAAAAATTGAATCATCAACTCGTCGTTGTTTTTGGTCAAAAGTGAGCTCGCGCGGCACCTACTTTGCACAGAGCTTTCTCATACCCAAATGTTCGTGAATGGTATGATGTACACGTTCAGTTGATATCTTTAGAGTACCTGCTATTTCAATTTACGGTCATTCGAAATCATTTTGTGGATTTTTTTGATGTTTTCGTCCGTAACAACCTCTTTTGGGCGTCCACTGCGTTCACCGTCTTCGGTGCTCATTTCACCACGTCTAAACTTAGCATACCAATCCTTGGTGGTTTATTTTCCTGGGACAGTTGTCCGGAAACTCGTCATCAAGCCAAGTTTTTGCTTCAACTGTATTTTTCCCCTTCAAAAAGCAATATTTTATTAACACGCGAAATTCCTTTTAATCCATTTTTTCACAATAACAAAAATTGCTTCATTCAAAATGCTATAATTCACAAACTAATGATCCGACAGCTTTCATTTATACACGTGTCTTTTGAAGGTTAGGGCAAACGAAAAATCATATCGATTTAAGTCTAGTAGCGCCATCTATGTGTCAGGCCGGGGACTTCTCAATTGACCTGTTAATTTTACTATTTCTTTGAAAAACTAATACAAAACCAAAAATATTTTTTAACCCCTAAATATGAGATGGGGCAGCTAAGAGATAACGTGCCCTTTGTTTACTCTCCAAAGTTCATTACAATCTACGAATCCGCCCTAGGAGGCAATCCTTGTAAGATCTATGATCGTCTAACTACTGACCAACTATTTCTGCAGGGGAAGATGTATGTTCAGTTATGGTGTTTTACATCTTATGTATCCACATGAAACATTTCACACTAGATGTCTAACTTTTTGAATGGTTGATTCAAACATAATTAATTATTTTAATTGAATTTATTTTTAAATTATTTTCAACTGACACTTAGAGAAGAAGCATATAAATGTTCTAAAAGCTTGTATTATTATATAATGATGGAAAGTTTTTCCAAAAAATAATATGTTTTGTCAAAAAAAGAATTTAATAAGAATACTTTATTTATCATACTTTTTTGGGTGTGCTTTCGCCAAAATTCCACAGATATTGGTTTTTAATTATTGGCTTTTAGATAAATTGAAATTATTTTATAAAAACGTAGAATTACAATATCATTATTTAAAATACTTTACAAAAAATAATGACTGTACATTTATGCAGTTGATGTAGAATGTCTCATACTTTATTTTGTATTTTACAATATTTGCACATGATAACATATAAATGGTGTTTGGGTTTTTTTTTAGTTTAACAAGGAGGATAAATTATGAAATAATTGCCAGTTGATCAGATCATGTGACGCAGCTCAATGTAATTGAATAAATTCTAGAATGTTGTAAAAAGCAAGTGCAATAATAAAATGAAAGAAAAAACTTAAAGACACTAAAGTTAAAAAAAATATTTTAATTGTGACGACTTGTGCCATTAACCACCCTACTCGAGACACTAGTTAAGAAATTTTGAATTTTTAAGATTTTAGCCGAAACTACTATTGCAAAAAATATTTTCTGATAAACGTAATTTATCATTTCATAAAAAATATAATAAAATTATTATTTCGGTTGCAAAACACTGCTTTGCAGTTCTCATTCAGTTTGCATTTTTATTTAAATAATTTAAAAAAAAATATATATTTCATCATATTTATAAAAATTCTAAATAAATTTGAAGAAGAATTTCACAAATTTTACACATAGAAAAAATACTTTAAGATAAAGTAAAAACAATATTAAATTAAATAGAAACAGCTTTGAAATCAAACTAAGTTTGTTTTCTTTTTAATTTCAATATGGTTCTACTTATTTTTAAAATGCGAAAACAAAATCTAAAATGTTAACATATTAATTCAAAAACGAAAAAGTTTATTTTAACTATAATCATATTTATTAATACATAAATTAAAAATGTTTGTGAAAAATACGATGTTAATTCAGATATAATATAATAATTGATTTAACTACTTAAAATATTTTAAAAATTCTTCATCATATTTCAGAAAGGTTTCATGAATATAAAGAAACATCTTATTAACTTAAATTTTTATGACATCGTATTTATGAAGCTTTTCCCTGAGTGCATGAAGGACAAACACAGCGTTTGATGGAATGCTAACACTTTAAAAAAAATTTACCCAAGATGAAGGAGGCATTTGTTTAAGCGATCAAGGCGATAAAAAAAAGTATTGAAAAATGTGGTATCGCGTGGTATCGCTCTTTCTCTTTTAACGCAAAGTCTATTGAAAATAAAACCCAAACCATATAGCGAAAGTACTAGTGGACAGCGGAGTCCTGTCAGATTATATACTTAAATTCGCGATAACTATTCAATATTTTTAAGAATATGTAATTAAATTTTCTTCGAAGGCGGTTTTTGTTTCTTTAGAAAGTTTTATAAATTCTTGACAGCGACAAATAAAGGACAAACTGTCCCACTGAGCTAAAACACTGTCGACAGACATTGCACTCAAAATAGTTTGAAATTTAAATTAACTGGAAATGTAATTTAAAATACATGAAAAATCACTTCAAAACCGGTCTACTAACTTTTCATTTAAATCAAAAGAACTCTTCATTTGTTTTTAAATGTTTATAATTTAACTAACGAAATTCGTAAATAATAATCGATTTTTCATTTATTTTAACTGTGAACAAACTAACCACAAATCCGTAAAAACAAATTATATTTGTCTTACATAGTATTTATTTTAACTGGCACCTCATTAACTACAAAATCCGTAGAAAGTATTGCTTTTTCAGTTTTTTCATTTTTATTTTACTGTTAACAAATTAAATACAAAATCCGCAAAACCAAATGATATTTAGTTTATTTCGTTTTTTTTAAATGTCAAAAATAAAATAAAATAGAAATTCTGTAAAAATGAACCTAATTTCATTTATTTTTTTTTTTTTTTATTTTAACTATAAAAAATAAAAACCATTATTTTTCAACAAATCATTTTAAATTAAAGTATTAACTGTAACCGAAAATCCGTTTTTATATGTAATTTATTCTTTAAATAAATGTAAAAAAGGGTTGAAAATATATATATCTTTATATTATTATTTTAGAAAGTCTCATCGTCAGAGTTTTTTGAAATTAATAAATTTAAATTTGAACTTTATTTTTATCCATCATTTTTTAATTTGAGAGAAAAAACATGATTACAACATGATCACTGCTACTATATTATACTTGCTGTATTCGGGTATGATTGTCACAATCAAGTTATTGTTTTATAAATAGAATCTTACAATCAATATGGTAGCTACACCCAGAAAACGGATTCGCGCTGACAACCGAATTTGTTGCCAATAGAATGGTTCAGTTGCAGCGATCGAATTTTTTGGTTGTGACTACCGAATTGTTATTAAGGCAACTGACATACCGTTGTCACATTCAAATTACTCATGTCTGAATTGGGTTTCAGTTATCACAACCGAAAAATTTGGTTACCACAACCGAACCATTCGATTGGCTACAAATTCGATTGTCAGCACGAATCTGTTTTTTTTTTTTAAAGTAAATTTTTAATTATTTCATGATTGCCACTTTCTATTTAATAACATGATTAGCAGTAACCACACTGTGGTAACAAAAATTTTGACAATGAAAAAAATATGATAACTATGGATTTATAAAATGCTGACAATAATCAATGAATAATTATAAATCAAATAAATGATGACTTTGACATCAACTGTCAAAAAAAAAATTATATAATAATTTGTGTATAAAAAAAAGTTTGTAGAACCCAAGAGTTGTTTTGTACGAAAAAGGTTTCATATACAAAATACTAGAATTTTAGAAATTTTTCTGATAGAAACATTTTTAGATTCTCAGATAAAAATTCATGTTATATTCTTAAAAAAAAATAAACTTAGTTTCTGAGAACTTTTCATCATTAAAAATATTTAGATTATAAGGACTTTCTTTAAAAGAAAAATCCTGAGACTCAAGGGACTATCTAAAAAAAATCTTAAAAATATTCTTAGAATCTAAAAATTTTTCAATTAGTATAGGGTCCGCCATCTAACGTTTTTTTTTCAACTAGTGCTTATTTCGTGAATGGTAACACTTAGCTCATGTCTGATTTGACAGATAATTTGTTTTATCCTTCTGCTGAACGAATATGGTTTTGGTATACGCTTGAACAACGCTGGGAAATATTGCGACATTACTTTGAAAATCATGGTAATGTTGCAGAATGTCATCTTTTCAATGTCATCTTTTCAGATGAAGCTCATTTTGATCTTGGCGGGTATGTAAACAAGCGAAATTGTCGCATTTGGGGCACAGAAAACCCGCACGCATACATTGAAAAGCCGATGCACCCAAAACGAGTCACTGTTTGGTGCGGATTTTGGTCCAGAGGCATAATTGGGCCATTTTTCTTCGAAAATGAGCAAGGAGTGGCCGTTACAGTCAATGGCGATCGTTATCGGGACATGTTGAATGAATTTTTGTTTACAAAAATTAAAGAGGAGGATATTGGCAACATTTGGTTTCAACAGGACGGCGCTACGTGCCACACAGCCGAAGCTACACTCGATGTTTTGCTCCCTGTTTTTGAAGATCGCATTATCAGCCGCAGAGCTGATGTCGTTTGGCCACCTCGGAGCTGCGATTTGACACCGTTGGACTATTATTTGTGGGGTGCCGTCAAAGATAAGTGTTAAGCCGACAAGCCAGAGTCAATTGACGCTGCTTTAAAGGACAATATTCGTGAAGCCATTGGTGAAACACAGCTGCACACAATCGATAATGTGCTTAAAAATTGGACCGATCGTGTAGGCTACTGCATGGCCAGCCGAGGCAGCCATTTGAATGAAATTATTTTCCATTATAAACCGGAAGGAGTGTACTTTCAAATAAAAAAATAAATTTGAGAAAATATTCAGTAGTTTTTTTTATAGCATTTTCAAAACAAAAAAAGTTATTTGGCGGACCCTTTAAAAGTCCATAGAATCTATGTTTTTTTATACAAAATATCTTAGAATTTAGAAGTTTTTTTGAAGTATTTTTCTTTAAAAAGTCCATAGAATCAAAGAAGTTTTAATGAAAAAGTCTTAAAATTAAATTTTTTTTTAAGGAAATTTAAAGAAATTTTTTATAGTTTTGAATCATAAGGGATTGAATCATAAGGGACCATATTATGGTAAAAATTATGGTTATTTTATTATCATGCATGATAATACCTACGAGTATATTAAAGTACGACTATGGTTGCCACAATCATAATTCCTAAAAAAAAATGATGTTCTTCGAAAATGATTGCCCCAACTATATTTTTTTTTCGTGAATTTATGTCAAAGTTTTTACTTGAAAAATCCTGAGACTCTAAGGACTATCCTAAAAAATCTTAAAAAAGTCAATGGAATCTATTTTTTTTAATCTTAGAATTTAAAATTTTTTTGAAGTATTTTTCTTTAAAAAAAATTCCATAGAATCAAAGAAGTTTTCTTTAAAAAGTCCTTAATATCAAATTTTATCTTTAGGCAAAACATTTATTAAAGAAATATTATTAAATTTAAAAAAATGTTTCATAGTTTCGAATCATAATTATGGTTATTTTATTATCATAATATGATTATTATAATATACTACGACTATGGTTGGCACAATCATAGCTCCGGTAGGCTAGTTGGTAGCGTGCTAGCTTATCGATGCGGGGGTCGTGGGTTCGATTCCCACCCGAGGCTCTGGTCTGTTTTCGCTACAACGATCCAAAAGCCTTTGTTGCTAGTGCTCGGTTAGGGTATTAAGATACAATTTGTAATTGTTTTTAAAAAAAAATTATATCGAAAATCTTAAGCTTTCATTGTAGAATAAAAAATAAAATAAAAAATATATGATGCTCTTGGAATATGATTGCCCTCCAACCATGTTTTTTCTTTTTCTGAATATATGTCGATATTTTTACTTGTTTTGCCTTCATTTTTGAGATTTAGGCAACTGATAATTTTGTAGATTTTATTGGCTTGTTTTAATTTAGAGTTATGTTTTCCTTTTAGCTCATTTTTGATATTAAATCTAAATTTTTTGATAATTTTTTATTTTTAACACTTTTTCTCATTGTGAAACAGCACTGCAAATCAATTGATAAACTGAACATACCGCCTGTTTAATGTAGGCGTTATAAGAAACATTAGCAGAAGTTATTAAATAGTATTAAATAATATTTAGCTTTTGCACAATAGTTTTGTTTTGTTTGCTTAATTAAAAATGTATGACTTATTTTTAATAAAATGAAAGAATTTATTGATGAAAGTTGTATCAATTAAAAAATCAAAACAAATGAAATGAAAGATACTTAAGTATCTCTGGAATTTTTTAAACAACATTATAAAGGGTGATTCAATTGTAAGGCAGATCTTTGGTAGTAATTATTTGTGCTATGTTACTACAGACTTTGACTAACTTAACATTTTATGGAAATGGTGGTTTTACAAGAAGTTCATTTCGCGCATTGCGTGATTTTTTTCGATCAACATAACTGCCCTTCTGAGTGAACAAAGAAGAAGAAGCCGTTTGGTGCAGAAATTCGAAGCAACTAGGCCGGTGGAAGACACGTGCGGGTTTTGTATAGGTCGCTCGGCTGAAAATATTGCAGCCATGGAACAAAGTGTAGACAAGGCTACGACAACCTCAATTCGTCGTCGTGCACAGCAATTGAACCTTTTTCTACAGCACCGTTCAACAGATTTTAACAAAAAAAAAAACTATTTTTACACGCCTGCAAAATTCAATTCACACAGGGATTTTTTTTGTAAGGAGTGGTCGGTAAAGACGAAAACTGAGGCCATTGAGACAATATTGATAGTTTCAAAATATAGTGCTTGAGATAGTCTATACTAGCAATGTAACAGATTTTTTTTACTAACTTATTATTTTGTGTGTAGCAAAGCACCAACAGAACTTCATAACTTTGAATAAAAAAATCTCTAATAAATTAAACCTTAATTAGTTAGAATGTTATAATTTAAAATAATATAACAACACAAACTAATAAATATTTGCAATTCAAATGATTCTTTCAAAAATTCTCATTGAAATTATTGAAATAAATCAAATTAAATATTTATAAACATCACGAAATAATTATTTAACCAAAATTATAACTAATTTTATATTTATTTACATAAAATTTGGTTTAATTAATTAAAACACAAAAAAAAACTTCAAACATTAAATTTCAATTACAAAACAGTTCATCATGACGTATGAGTAATCTTTTATTAAGTACAATTATAAATTTATATTATCTGTGAACGAACGGTGCAATCATTAATGAAAATTCATTATTATTTCAACTGTTACAACTTTGTAATTTATTTATTTAAAAAAAAACCTTGATAAACAATAAAAATAAACCCCTAATTACCCAAGTAAAAAAATATATATATGAATATTTAATCATATCCAATTTGATATTTTTTTAATATCTGCTGTAATATCTAGTTGATCTTATTTGATCCCAAAAATAGTATAACAAATTAGATTCAGCAATATATTGAAGGATTTAGTAAGATCTTAATTGATCCGAAAAATGGCAGATTAAATTGTATCGCATTAGATCTAACAATATGTTGTATGAAATCTAGTTTATAAAAAAATATATAACAAAATATTAAAATAAAGAATTTAAATTAAAAGTGAAAAAAATGTAAAGACAGGATTCAAACCCGGTCGAAAGTGTTCTAGTCGACCGCTTAAGTTCACATAATTAAATGTATATTTTATTATATATAATTATATAATTCGACCTTCGAAACCATATATAATTATATCTAATTATATGCTGTCATTTAAAAAAATTGTAGGTATTGCTGTCCTGAAATGGGTTGAAATTTTAAAGTTTTATAAAAAAAAAATTAAAATAAAAGAAAAAAAAGCAATAGAAATATCTTTGTATCTCCCTGACGGGGATTTGATACCATTCACATGGATCAACATGCAATATATCTTATATTATATTAAAAATAATCTTAATATGGAATCATATATAAATATATTTAAAATTTGTTGCCAAATATTGTACCATGATATGAGGTAATATATTGAATCAAATCAAACCATATCAAAAATATTTCTGATCTGGGATTATTGTATTGTATAAGCCATAGTATATATATGCTTCCATATAAGCCATATATAAATATATATGGTTCTTTATGTGACCTACATAATTTTAAAAAACATCAATATATATCTAGATGTGATTATAAAGGGTGAATTTTTCCTATTTAGTTTTTCAGTGTAAATTTTTTCAGTGTAAAAAAGATTCGTGACATGTGGCAACGCCAAAAAAAATAAGTAAGGTTTGCGATTTATGAACAATGCTTGCAAATCATTGAGTTTTAATATCCAGAGGTCTGCTCTGTTAGCGACTTTAAAATTGTTCATTTTTACGTTAACTTAGTTATCATAGTATGTAAGACAATAAATGTAATCGAACAATAAGAAGACTTAATAACATTTTTACTTACTTAACAGAAAAAAAAAAATAGATACAGAAAAATTGTACAAATTTGTATGGAAAATTTAGAGGTACCTTCACATTTTCACTCATAACTTTTGAACCGCTTGACCGATTTTGCTCATTTTAAATACCAAACTGCTCGGGAGGATGTTCAATAATCTGGGTAAAAATAGGCACCCCGCTTGCGTTTTCGCGTCGTGATTTCAACAGACAGACAGACGGAAAGACAGACGGACATCGCTAAATCGACTTAAAATTGCATAAGGATCACGAATATATATACTTTATGGGGTCTTAAACCTATATTTCGACATATTACAAACGGAATGACAAACTGATATATACCCTCACCATATATGGTGGAGGGCATATTTAGCGACGAGGCACAAGGTGCCAATGCATCCATAAAAAGTTAATGTTTAGTGCGGATTTTACGTCAGCACAATGACGCGCCATACTTATTTAAAAACGTCGTTGGTGAAGCCATCACCGTCATCGGCGAGTGCTACAAAACCTTGATAACAGATTCCTTTTGGCCTAAATTGAACGATATGGACATATACGATATGTGGCAGTATTGCTCTACGTACCACACAGCGGACGCCACGATAACATATATCCGCCTTAATTGGAAAACCCTATATATAATTAAATATGGTAATTTTTATATATAATAATATATAATTAGACAAAGCCACATATGATTATATATAAACTTATTTTTGCTCGGGAAATATCGTTAAAAAAATACACACTACATGGATAAAATTTAAATTGATCCCTACTTAACTGTTTGAAAGCAGATGACACGTGCAACAAACACGCTTACACAAAGAAACTATCCAGCGGCGTAAACTGCAGTTCTTAACTTGGATACCTTGTACGTAGAGGACAAACAATTAGTTAGACACATAGTTTTGTAGATGTTATGGGTTAAAAAAATAAATCAAAAATTACCCCTTTTAATGTATTACAACATGTCAGAAATTATCTTAATTTAGATTTATTTGTACTCGGCCCAAAATTACTGGAGAAAACAAAAATTTTGATACCCATATTTTCAGACACTGGCAACGCTGAATGCCAGTGTCTGAAATATTTAAAATGCGGGTGAAAAAAGGTCTTCGGGTAAAAGTTGTCTAAAAGCTTAATATATAGAATAAATCCTAAACAACCTCTCGATTTAATTAAATTAGCATTATTGTATGTAAGCAACAAAAACAAAAATGTGCTACACTAATAATAATCCCTGCATAGAAGTACGATGTTAAAATAACACAAACTTTCGTTAAATAAACGAAAATTTCGTAAAATAAAATACAATTTAATGGGGAATCATTAATAACGCCTGTCCATAAAAAAAGCCAGAAACTAGACTAGTCTGAATTAAAAACTTGTCTGAATTAAAAATTAGTAATGTTTACAATTTTTAGAGTAAAGCGTTTATTCTTCTTCTTAACCTCAACCTTACTAAAAGAAAATTTGTTTATTTTACTAAAGAGTTTAATGTTTTGACATTAATTATTATCATTGACAAATATACGAATATTTATGCATGGATTATTATATGTGTATACAAATGTGCTATTCAAAAATGTCTTTAAAACAAATGGTCAAATATGTTTTATATACCGGAGAATGTGTCTTTCAAACCCCTTTCATTTGATACCCGATTTATCTACAGATCTTTAAATTTGAAAAGAAATAAATACAAAAACCTAAACTCTTCAACGCCTAAACGTAGAAAAGGCACCAAAATAATACGTGTTTATTATTATTTATTATCCTCTACAACTTAATAAAGTTTCAAAATAAAATCTGAAGGTTTCACTACTGTGTAGTTTCCTTGCTGGTGTTATGCAAATCAGTTTAAATGCCTAATAAAACCAAAGATGTACTTTGTTCACATATAAATGATGTATTTTACATTAAAAAATATAACAAATACTGAACTCAATCTCAGCTAAATTTAAAGTTTTAACTTGGCCAGACAGACTTTGGCACAAAGAAAACGCAATTCGTCTTTTGTTTCTACAATCAAAAAACAAAGAGATTTAAATAACCACAAAATACACATATGACTGGACTCTCTGATCACGTGAAGTGTTTTTATAACTGCCCAGTCAGAAATTGGTGATGGTGCAAAAATCTTATAAGAGTTGAATCGCTTGCTAACGTAGTAGTTCAATTGATCGGAAGGCCTAGATCATTACAAAGACCTCTTTTAGGTCTATCGTTCATTTAATTTTAAATTGTTCATCAGGTGCCTGTTTAAAAAAAAAAAAAACAATTAAAGTTATATTCAAAGTTATGCCAATAAAATCAAAAAAAAAATATATATATTATTTTTTTTATTCTAATTTTCTGACATTTTGTTTCTTTGTAGCAAGAAAAAAGACGAACAGTATGAAAAGTTCGCTAAGAAAATGTCGAAGCACACGATTGAGTTATGTTATATACACCATTGAAGGAAATTGCCAAAGAGCGATTGAACTTTAAACAATTTATATTTAACTAACAACTTTAAAGGAAAAGGCTAAAAAAAGCCATAGCTCTGAAGAATTAATTCTTTTTTGAATGAATTAGCCAAAAATCGAAAACCAATTTTAATCTAAAGTGAACGAATTCTTTTTATTAAAATCAAGCAAATTCATTCAATTGAATGCTTTCAACTTCAATAATCACTAGAAACGCGTTAATTTTTTATAAATCGTACGGAAAATAAATGAATTCATTAAATTTATAAACCGTAAATAATTTCACTAAAAAAAATATATATTTCCTTTCTAATTAAACATCCAAATAATATTTATGAAGTGAAGTGGTGAAGTGTACATTACTTTCGGCTTTTATTAAAAATTATATGTCGATTTTACAATTCAAAGAATGCTCCAAATTTACGGTGATCAAAACACAAGACTTTACTTTTCCAGCAAATTACCACGACAGCGAAAAAACAAAATATAAAGCTCTTCGTTAAATTTAGTAATAAGATTTAAAATAATATCTATAATAATCCCAGCGTTCTTAGGGTGAAAAATACCAAGCGGCAAATATTACCACTAACGCCAAGAGGCAGAATAATAGGGTGACCATCTTACAGACTTGAACACATTCAGTGATTTTTTTTTAAGTTCAGTGATTTACTGAAATAGATTTTTACCGTTTAGTGATTGAAAATAAAATTTTTATCGTTCAATGAAGAAGTTTAAAACGTACAAAATTGTCAAATTTACGATAAATGGGAATTAACATAGCAAAAAATAACCAGAGTTAAACGTTAACCACAAATATTTTCATATTGATTTGGCGTTCCTAGTTATAGTTTATCACTGCTATTTATTTATTTTGAGATGTGGTCAAAAATTTTCAGTTTCTTTGAATGTCTATTGTTTAAACTAAAAAATTAGAAAAAAATGCTGGACGGATTATTTTGTTTTTATTAACTGAGTCATAAAAATTTGATTTTCAATCGATTTAAAATAAGTGAACAGTAAAAAATTGATTTTAGATCACTAAACGGAAATTTTTTTTAAATCACTGAAAGGAAATATATTTTTTTTTTAAATCACTAAATGGTTGATTGAAATTTACCGTTCGCATTAACTGTTAAAAAATTAAACAAATTCATTATTTTTTTTTTGTTCGATTTATATAAAATTAACGCATTCCTAGTGATTTAAATCATTTGATTTAATAAAACGAACTGTTACAATTGATATAAATCTTTTTAAAACAAATCGAACCAGACCAAAGGCAAATTAAATCTATTCATTGATTGGTCATTTTGAATTTAATTCGTTAAATTTCAATTCAGAATACAAAAATTGAATTAATGATTAAAATCTGTAAAGTTTTGCAAATGCAAATTAAATATATTCATCGATTGGTAATTTTGGATTTAATTCATTAAATTTCAATTCAGAATACAAGAACTAAATTAATGATTTAAATCTTTGTATCTCTGATGAAAGTTGATTCACATTGATTTATTGCGTTAAGATGAATTTTTCATACGAACTCTGTGTTTAGTAATTATATTAAAATTTTAAATGGAAGTGACAAAATAACTGGGAATAATGACAAGTTAAAATGGATTTTTTTCATATTAATTGGTATTTTATACATTTTTAATGGAAAATTTCAATACCATACAATAAAAATGTATAATAATTTTTTCATTCAAGCCCAAAGCGGCTGATACTACCTGAGAAAGCGTTTCGTATTTTCCTGGCTGGGTATATTAGTTAAAAAAACTTGTTTGTTTATCTAAAAAGAAACTCAGGTTGGCAAATTTATAATCCAATAATATAAGCTAATGTATACATTTTTTGGACTACGTGTAGTGACACTCCTAAAAACATAAAATAGTATATTTTACCAAATAGTAAATTTTACCAATAATTCCTTAGTATATTTTACCAATAATGCCTTAGTTTCCTCTTTGATGTATAACTTAAAAATGCGGGACTTTTGGGCGTTAATTGTCCCAGCAAAAACATAGTATCAACTACTTACCAGCCTATTTACTCGCTTAATCACTTTTGTTCGCGATGTCCCAAAACAAAAAACACAAAGTAGTGGGTGGTCATTACCCTCTAGCTTACGAACAGCCAAAAATAATGAGTACCCATGATTTTTGGACATCGCGAACAAAAGTAAGTTGTTGTTTTTTCTGGGGAGAAATATTGGTACAATATAAATTAATGCAAAGTATTGGGAGCGCCTCGGTAGGCTAGTTGGAAGCGTGCTAGCTTATCAGTGCGGGGGTCAATTCCCACCAGAGGCTCTGGTCTGTTTTTCGCTACAACGAGCCAACAACCATTGTTGCTAGTGCTCTGTTAGGGTATTAGGATATAATTTGTAATTATGTCATTAATATAAATAAAATAAATAAATCAAAGTATTAGCCATCGTTTCCCATTATTTTGGCTACATCCTTTCCCATTCTTCTGGCAACATATGGATTACGAGTCAAAAAAAAACTGCTAATTTTTTTAGGGCAAGAACGAATCAAGCCAATTTCGAAAACCCTGTTCTTAAGTGAAGTGTATTTCAGTGAGAGCCTTCTTTATCGATCAAAATAAATGGTAGTCGGACGGGTCAAGATCTGGACTATAAGGCGGGTGAGGCAAAACTTCTTAACCACTATTTTCTAAATATTTTTAACTGGTCTTGCAACATCTGACCGAGACTTGTAATGAAGGAATATTAGGTCTTAATGTCTGGCCGCATATTCCGGGCGTTATTCGGCTATTACACGCTTTAAACGAATTTATTGCATTTCGGACATCCAAATTCGTCCTTCAATTGGCTTCAAATCCTGTGGTACCCAATTTCCTTGCTTTTGGACGAATCCTGCTGCTTGCAAACATTTTTAAATTGCTGCTTGAGTGACTTCCAATAATTTTACAAGTTCTTCTTGAGTTTGACAACAATTTTTATCGACTAATGCCTACAGTTCATGAATTCCGATTTTTTTTGGCTGACATGTAAGGGGATTCCGTAACTTTTTACCGAAAAAGTTCGGTACGTACATTGTCAATTGAAGCATAGCCGCGAATAACGTTGTAAGCGACAAAATTAAAATTGTTGAGAAATCGAAAAAAACGTTTTAGAACTTGTAGGTGTATCCCACTGACTGACTTCTTTAGATTGCATTTTGATAACGAAATCCTGCATAATTATGCCTAATTTCATTTTTAAGTCATAAAAGAGAGTTATTCTAACGGTAATCTGGAAAAAATATGTTTTGTAAAAATTGTCGCTTAAAACGTTATTCGCGGCTCGGCTTAATTGTCATTAATTAACAAAGTCGGTAAAATCGTTAAGAAAGTTAGAGAATTGCACTAATGAGCGGTGTTTGTCTTCCGTGTCAAAATCACCACTTCTGAATCGCACAAACCATCTCTTGAAATCGATGGAACATATTCAGGATAAGATTCGGTGAGTAATTGATGTGCTTCAGCTGGACTTTTTTTTCATATTGAAGAAGTAAAGCAAAACATACCGCAAATTATGCTTTATTGTCACAAAATTGTACATTTTCCAAGCAAAAAAACTTTGTTTACACTATTTTTGAGAATAAATAACCGATGTTTATACTGTAAACTTCCATATAAGTTATTAAAGACACAAACCATCTGTTGTGAATCCAGCATTTTTAAGTTATACACCAATTTGCTTTATACATCGAATGTAACACCTCGAGAAAGTTCAGAAGTTAGAGCTAATTACTGTAACACTAGAGCCTTATTAGGTTTTGATTTCCGCTACGAGCGGAAATCATTAACATTTTTTTCACATACATTTTTTTATTGCTAAAAATTTGTTTTTGTTTAAAAATCAATTAAAACACTTATTATTTTTTGAATACTGGTAAGTATATTGAAAGCCGCCAATTATTTTTCACGCTATCTCCATGTAAAAGTAATGATAAAAGTAATTAGTTTACATTACTTAATTATGGTTGATATTACCCAATATTTGGTAATATTTTTCTACACCGGGTATGGATTAAACGACATCGACACTTAAATTATTATTTGTTTATACGGCCACAAAGTCACATGTCTATTTTTAAAGGGGATAGTTAAACATTGCAATATTTAAACATTTGTAAAAAATAAAATTTAATGGTATTTAAAAATATATACAGTAAATACCGTAAAGTATAAAAGTATTCATTATTTGGACATTGAGTACTCAATGCCGACCGATTTTTTGAGTACTCAATGCTTTGAAGTATCTACTCAATACTTCTACTCAATACTTTCTGATGCAAGCGTAATTAACACTGTTTTAGTATGATTGTAAAAACTATTGAGTAGTATGGAATCAATACTTCTAATGTATGTCGTATCGAGAATTCAAAAGAAACGACATAATACAACTCTAATATTCAGTTGCGACTTGCTTAACGCATCTTCTCGGTTAACACAACAAATAAAAATTGCAATAATGGAGGTATTTAAACATAAAAAATTCAGCTTTCCCTTTTAAATACATGATATTGATAAACAAGTTAAAAAAACAAAATTTTTCAGAGTCACTACCCCCCTTAATATATTATTTTATAGTTTTATTTACTTTTTTTGCATTCTGATTAGGCCTCCAAATATATACTGTGAGCGTTAAAAGAAACTGTACAAGTTGCTCGAAAATGGTTGAAGCTTTTCTAGTTCATATCCCTGTTATTTTATTTTATTTCGGTAGGGTTAAGCGCAACGAAAACACCGAAAGGGGACGTTGCGACATGTGTGAGGGAAAAAGAACTCATACAAATTACTTATTTTTAAATTAATGTTGCCGTCGCTAGGGATCGAACCCGCAACCCTTTGGGTAACAGTCCAGCTAAAGGGTTGTTCGAATATTTCTCTATTTTACCACTTTCAGGGATAAAAAGGAATAAAATAAGGAAGAAAAGGGATAAAGGGACCGTGTAACAGTCACCACAACGGAAATGGTATGGGGGTGTATAGTGGCCAGTGGTGTAGATAACTTGGTTTTCGTAAAACATCTGTTTAAAACAGATTACCTCACTGGACCAAACCTGGGGTTTTCAGCAGGACAATGATTCTATGCACATCGTACAAATTGTAAAGGAATAGCTATTGTACCAAAAACCCAAACAGCTGGATCATCCCCCCAGTCACCCAACCTCAACACCATTGCACATTTGTGGGAGCATTTGGACTGGCAAATAAGAAAAAGAGCAATTATCAACAAGGACTTTCTGAAATAAGTAATAAATGATGAGCGGCAAAATTCTCTTCCCAAGCAACCAGAAACTTAGAAGACTCGATGCCTAGATGATTTCAAGCTGTAATCAAAACAAATTCTTTTGTTATTCTTACTTTACGCTGTAAATATAAAGTTATTTTTTGTTTTTGTTGTATATTTTTTTGTTACGGTAAGATTTTTGTTATTGTTTTTCTTATAAAATGTTGAATATAATTTGAAAGCAAATTATTAAAATAAAAATTAAAAAATAAAATACTAACTACTGTACAGTTTCTTAAGATGCTCACAGTAAGTATCTCAAAAATTTTATTAATTTGTTTAAAAAATATTTCACGTCATGTTTCAGATATAAAACATTACAAAAAAAAATAAAGTTTCTGATGACAAAATCGTTTAAATAGAAATCATATGAATATTACACTAGTTTACAAAATTATGTAGTTGTATGCGCACTAAGATCAACTGTTATTGATTACCTAGTGAACTTAAAAAAACGCCTAAATTGTTTTTATAAATGTCAAAAATAATTTTTTTTCAAACAATAATTTCAGAAGATTTAAATGTGAAAATAGATTCATAATTTATAAAAAATACTTTAATCATATTCTGGCAGATTATAAATGCAAAATAAATACGCTATAAAAACAAAAGTAGTAAAATAGAGAAACATTCCAACTACCCTATAGTTTGACTGTTACACAGAAGGTTGTGGGTTTGATTCCCAGCGACGGCAACATCAATTAAAATCAAGTAAAAAAGGCTTAGATTCGGCTGTGCCGAAACCCTCCAACAATGTCCTAAAAAATGTTCTCACTGTTTTTGATACAAATAATGATAAAACTTGGAAGTGAAAAAAATTGTTTGAGTTGAAAAACTTTTTTGGATGTGAAAACAAATTTTGTGGTTGTAAAAAAATGAGGTGAAAAAAATTTTTTGAGGTAAAAAAACAAGTAAAAAAGGTTAAAACTCGGCTGTGCCGAATCTTAGAATACTAATGCCCTAAAATAATCTCACTGTTTTTGATACAAACAATTTAAAAAACTTTAGAAGTGAAATTATGGAAGTGAAATTTTGGCTGTAAAACAAATTTTGTGGTTGTAAAAATTTAAGGTGAAAAAAATTTTTGAAGGTGAAAAAAATTTTTTGTGGAGAAAAAAATTTTAGTGGTGAAAAATTTTTTGAGGTTAGTATAAAATTTTATTCAATTCTAAGTAACTGGTTAAAAACAAGAGAAAATATTTTACTTGTCAGCGCTACTATGAAATTGTACTAAAATACACATCGCTCATTTTCAATACCAAACTGCACGGGAAGTTGTACATTAATCTAGGTAAAAATAAGCATTTTATAAGGATCAAGAATATATATACAGGGTATCCGCCGGGAAGGTATACTACTTTGTTTATAATTTTTGATGAAATGAAAGAGAATGGATCTTATATTGATACATAAATGTTTTATTTAATGTCGGCAATTATGTATGGAATACAATATCAGATTTATGTCCGCCTCTGTTAGCCTCACAAATGAGAGCCCTTCTGAGCACAAAATTTTCATTACATTCTCACACATTTCACGCGGCATTTCATTAATTTCATCATGAATATTTTGTTTGAGTTACTCAAGCGTTTCTGGTTTGTTTGCATAAACCATGCTTTTCAGATATCCCCACAAAAAGAAGTCCGGAGCAGTCAAATCAGGCGACAGTGTAGGCCAATCAACATCACCATTTCTTGAAATAACGTATTGTGGAAAGAGGTCTCGCAGTAATTCCATTGTAATCCTGGCTGTATGCGATGTGGCACTGTCTGACAGTTGTGGCGTTAAAAAGTTTTCAATAATATCACGATATCGCTCCCCATTCACAGTTACCGTTGCGCCGTTTTCATTTTCAAAGAAGTAAGGTCCACTGATTCCTCCTGACGAAATTGCACACCAGACTGTCACTTTTAATGGATGCAAATGTGACTGATGAATAATTTTAGGGTTTTCCATTGCCCAGAACCGACTATTCTGTTTATTCACATATCCATTCAAATGAAAATGTGCCTAGTCACGCATTATGATTTTTTCATGAAAATCGATGATTGATTTTGATAAAATGTTTTAACGTTTAAAACACGTTGGTTTATCGAATATTTTTCCATAATAAATTTGCCACGTGTCTACATCACGACTGCCAAATATGAACTGTCAAGACTAATGTAGTAGTATACCTTCCCGGCAGACACCCTGTACTCTATGGGGTCTTACACCTATATTTCGACATTTTACAAACGGAATGATAAACTAATTGTTATGAGTTTTCCATCCCTCATAAATATCACAAAGTCTACCTTTGGTGTCCACATAGCGCTTAACCTCATTGAAGTAAAATAACAGACGAGGGCTTAGAACTAGAAAGCTTCGACAGCTCCATCATATGGCGGGCAACAACTGTTCTAAGAATTATCAACTCACGCAACTACTGTGAAGCCCTTCATCTTTTTCCACCTTTTATATCTCCCCTATCCCCTTTCCAAAGAAATCACTACGTTAATTAGTATGTAGAAGGAATTTCCTGAGTGGTGTTTCTCTTTGAAAAAAAATAAATTGCCATAAAAGTGGCATCCCTTTCCAATTTCTTTGAACTCTTATAAAAACACATGTTTTAAAAGAACTTCAATATATTTTCAATTGAAATTGAGCAGTTAATTCAACAGATAATCACTTTGCTTTCTGTGCAAAAACCACAATATATTTTTTATCAAAGTTAATACAAAGAAAAAAATATTTTAACTTCTCATATAAAGCCGCAATGTAAATTACAACTTTTGATTTATATGTTAATATTTATAAATAAAATTTGTATTAATATTGCAGTCTTGTATTTTAATATAAAAGAAAAACACAAATGCCATTTGAGATAATTGTTTTATTACAGCTAATTATGCAAATGAAGGTTTGGTTTTTTTTTAACGAACTGATGCTTCTTCGAATGTGGTTTAAGATGAAATAAATGAAAATAACAACTTAAGGGGAATTTTCCCACCCAGCTAAGCTTTTTAGAATTGATGCCGCATCTTATCTTTAAATGCTTAAGTGATCTATCAATAGTTTTACATTGACTTCCAGAACGGATAGATTATGAGCGAATACATCGTTAGATAAAATACAAAAGGGCTTTACTAATATTATAATTTTATTTTACAGGAGAAGCAAAAAACGGCCGAATATTAATCATAGAACGATTCAGTTTTGTTGAGAAATGCAGTCCCATGCAGTACTCCATAATCACTCAACACCATTTTAAATTTTTACAGGCAACCAAAAAGTTTAGAAAACTTAAATATTTCAGTTTTGAATTGAGTTCATAAGTAAAATATTTTTTTTTTATGTAGAAGTGCTAAAATTTGTTTAGGCATGTAGTTTAGCCAAATAATCAGTAAATTTGAAAATGTTATTAGTTTCACACCTTTTTCAATTGAAAATTTCTTTTCAATTGAAAATTTTGCTGGGTTATATCATATATAGAATTATTAAAACTACTTGACAAAAATGCAATAATATATTAATTTTTATTTGTGGTTAAATATTTGATTTTGTTTGTACGGAAGTAATTATTAAAATAAAATTTAAAATAAAAGTTAAATAATTTAATATACATTTAGATTTTCAATGTGAAAAACCACAGGTTCTCATTCATACTAAAAACATCTTTAATTACACAAATGTTTTTTTTGTTTTATATAAATTTTTTTTAAACCTATTTACTTTGAGTAATATTGCATCAATTGCTAAAATTTATTAGCATTTATTTGTATTTGTTTTAAAACACGCCTAAACTAACAACTGTCAGTTTGTCATACTGACACCATCATTTTCTTTTTCATCAATTAATTATAGTACTTGCTCATTGAATGATCTTATATACAGGGTGTTTTATAGCTATAATGCTTATTGAATGATCATATATATCACATACAGGGTGTTTCATAGCTATAATGAAAAAATTGTTTTTTCAATTTTGTCTTAACCTTTAATTGTAAAGCTGGTGGTAAATTTTACCCTCTCTGACATTTTTATGCAGTTGCAAAAAAAAAAAAGGTTTGTGGAATAAAGAGCACATTTTTTTAAAATTTTTAATTAAAAATATAGTAGTAGGTTTTTTTTTATTTGAAAAAACAAATAATTATGGAGAACTATTTTTCATTAAAATTTTTTAGTCAAATTAAGAGGGGTAAAATTTACCACCACATCACTGACTATGTGTAAAAATTTCACCTCCATAGTTAAAGGTTAAACAAGCGATTCGATTGCTAATGTGTTTTACGGAGAGTAAAAGGACATCCTGAGTTAAAGCCTTCACGATATCGGGAACACTTTTGTTTGGAAAAGGTACGGCAATTAAAGAACGAAATTCTTAGTAGTTCCAAAAGGGAGGCATAATTCTGATTCAAATTATAAAAATTAATATTCGACATCAAATTGTCTTCTAGATGGACTAAACAAATCTTTATAAGAGTCATAGAGTCTAAATAATACAATACTTCATTCGATTTTCAATTGTGATTGACTAAGGAATGATGAAATTCTCAAATGGGAATGAATTTTTAGTTGATCTCAATCAATTTAGTTCTAAAGACTTAATTCGTTTTTCAACATTCAATTTGTCAATCAATGAATTCAATAATTGGGAATTCATTCATTGGGAATTCAATCATTGGAATGTTTTATTCGATTGAGTAATTTGGGATTAATATTCGAATATCTATTATTGGAATTTTTTATTCGATTGAGTAGTTTGGGAAAAATATTCTGATATTCCATTTTACAATTCAGAAAATAAAAAATTACGTTATTAGTTTTAATTAATCAATACAAGAAAAACAAACTTAAAAAAAATCAAAAATTAAAAACCGCTAAAATCGCTAAATTGATAAATTCCCAAAATTGGAAAAAAATCGCCAAAATTTGAGAATCCCTAAAATAAAAAAATTTATAAAATTGAAAAAAAATCGCTCAAATTAAAAAATGTCAATAATAAGCGAAAAAAATTCATGAAAATTGAAGTAAAAAAAATTTTCTCAACAACTTTTTTCACTTAAAAGCGGTTTTGGGCAAAAAAAAAACATTTTTTTAAAAAAAAATTCGCGAAAATTTTAGGTCATAACAAAGACTGCGAGTAAAAGAAAATAATAATATTTATTGCGCAAACAAATTTATTTTTTAAATGGAAAATTTCTCAAAAATTTTAATCTTCATTTAAAAGGTATTTTTGTGTCAAAAATTATAAAAAAAACTATTCTGAGAACATTTTTTTTTTGGGCGTAGAAAGTTTTTAATCAGTAAAAAATTATGTAAAAAAATGTTGAGTTTTATTCGTTTGAAAAAATTAATATTTTGAGTGAAATTTATTTTAGTTGGAATATTTTTAGTTTTATAGCGAATAAATAATCGTTATTGCGTGAAAAAATCTTATTAGCGTTATGTCTATGAAACACCCTGTATGTATGTAATTGGCCTGGCATTGATATTAACTTTTTTTGCGTTTTAAATGAACGTGATGTTAACAAATATTTAAATTTTTTAATGCAGTTACATTTTTTTTCTGGTAAAACAATAAAATCAACATAAAAATTCTTTATAATGTAGACCAAGAATGGAAAAAATTAATTTAACAGACGTCATTTAAGAAACTTGTTTCATAAAAATTTGCATTAAATGTTAATTAATAAATACAAAGAAACTGTAAGTGGGCCGTCTAAGGGAAAAAACATTTGTAACTTTAAATTTAAATAAAAAAACAATATACACTAGCTGGCAGACTTTTTTTGTATGTACGCTTAATAGCATTTTTATGAGAAACCATTGAACTTTTGACAGGCACTTAATAACTAAGACACGGAAATTTTAAAATATCACAATATATTTACATATCAACAATTTTTTATGAGCAATATATCAAAAGATAATTTAAAATTATTTCAAGTGTTGCAAATTAAAAAAAAAAAAAATCAGAAAATTTGAAGGCAATTCTGTAAGCGTAAACTGTTTCAAACAAAAAAACTTATTTCAGATTCAAGAAAAAAATTCACCGACATTTTGTATTTTAAGACACCTGTACAAAAATTTATCTGGTCTAAGAATTTTTATTAAATTAAACCATATTTTTAAATATTTATATGAAAATATATAGATGTCCGCAATTTCTAAATATTTTTATCGTGAATTTGTTGATCAAATCAATGCAATGAAACTAATGACAAATTTTTCTATTTGTTAATACGTACGTGTGGTAAATGGCTTTTATGGTATGACACATGAAGTTGTGCAAATAATCTTAACACTTATTGTACTTCTCAGTCAGACTTAAACGAAAATTTTAGTTTTTGACTTCTGTATTCACCAGACACTACTATGATATTGTACTGAGAGCTTCTAGAATTGAATTATATTTTGAATGAATTCCCTAAAAATGGAATTCGATTTACTTTTTAATCGAATTAATTTATTTTTAAACATTCGCGAGAATTCATTTCTTAGAATCCAATCGATCGAATTTACATCTAAGGAATTTAATTCACTTATCTCATTTGAATCATTAAGAATTGATTCGATTTCTTACTCATTCTATTTACAATTTTTCAATTCAATTAATCATTCGTTGGGAATTCAATCGATTTTTACTCAGTCGATTTACAAATTTGGGATTTATTGTTTATTCGATATTCTTTCATTTGATTGAACAATTTGGTATTTAGATTCGATTTTTTTCATTCAATTTATAAGAAATTGGAAAAATTAACGATTATTACAGTAAATTTAACGATTTCTTGCAAAAAGAAAACAACAAAAAGGCATTATTGAATTCAGAGTTAAAAACCATTAATTTGCAAAAATACATCTCTAAAAGTGAAAAAATCGACAAAAAATTAAAAAAAAAAAATTGTGTTTACTATTCGTTAGTAACATTAAATTATAATCCCGAGCCTGATAAAATTAAAAATATATAAAAAAAAATTATAAAAATAAAACAATTGTATAAACAAAAAAAAATTGTAAAAATAAAAGTAATTTTTTTCAATTTGGCGAGTTTTTACTGATTTTTCTGATTAAGGGATTTTTTAAATTTTAGCGATTTTTAATTTTCGCGATCTTTTTAAACTTTAGGAATAATTTTATTTTGAAGTTTTTTATTATTATTTATATATTATTTTTATTAAACATATAATTACAAATTATATCCTAATACCCTAACCGAGCACTAGCAACGAAGGCTATCGGCTCGTTGTAGCGAAAACAGACCAGAGCCTCTGGTGGGAATCGAACCCACGACCTCCGCACTCATAATCTAGCACGCTACCAACTAGCCTACCGGGGCGCTCTGAAGTTTTTTAATTCGTCGATTTTTTTCCAATTTTGACGATTTTTCATTCGATTTTTAAAAAATTGAAAAAATTAACAATTATATTATTTTATTACAGTAAATTTAACGATTTCTTACAAAAAGAAACCAACATTATTGAATTCAGAGTTTAAAACCAGTGATTTGCAAAAACAAATCTCCAAAAGTGAAAAAATCGCCAAAAATTAAAAAAAACTTGTAAAATAAAAAAATGGTAAAAATGAAAAAAAAAATTGTAAATAATACAAAAGTATTTTTTTTCCAATTTGGCGAGTTTTACAATTTTTAGTGATTTTTCAAATTTTAGCGATTTTTATTTTTTGGCGATTTTTCAAACTAGGAATCCTTTTTTATTTTAGAGTTTTTTAATTTGGCGATTTTTTTAATTTTGGAGATTTTTTAATTTTAGCGATTTTTTTCGATTTTGGTGATTTTTTCAATTTTTTTTTTTTAAGTTTGCTTTTCTTGTATTTATAAAAAAAATCTTCAATTTCCTTTAATTGAAACTAATGTAATCATTTAATGTCTAAATTTCAGATTTTTTCTACTGTTAAGATTTTTTTTATTTTGGGGAATCTTTATTTTTGGCGATTTTTCAGTTTTAACGATTTTTTCGACTTTGATGATTGTTTTAATTTTTTTAAATTTTGTTTTTCTGTATTTGTAAAAATAAATCTTTAATTTCTTTAAATTAAAACAACTAACGTAGTTATTTGTTTTCTTAATTTTAAAATCGAATGAAGAAAGTCTTTATATTCGAAATTACTCAATCGAATAAATCAAAATCTAATAAACAATAAATCCCAAACTTGCAAATCGATTGAGAAAATTTCGATTGAATTCCCAATGATTGAATTAAGTAATTGAAATTCCGAATGATGAAAAACGAATGAAGTCTTTTAAAATTAAATCGATTGAGACCTAACTAAGAATTCATTCCCATTCGAAAATTGTAGTTTGAGAATTCAATCATTCCATAGTCAATTAGAATTGAAACTCGAATAAAGGATTGAATTCTTTACAAACTTTGAACTAAAATACATTTTTTTTGCCGCTGGGTGGATTTGGCTCATTTGCAATATCAAACTTCTCAGGAGGTTAACAAACAATCTGGGTAAAAATTAGCAACCCTTTGTGCGTGAACACCATTTCAAAGGGCAGACAAACGGACATGGCTTGGTATTACATAAGGATGATGAATATATATCATGTATATGTTTTATAGGATCCTTGACGTACTCGTCTAACGTATTTTGATGTATTAGAAACGAGCTAACAAACTGATATATTCCCTCTGATACGGGTGGGGCAAAAATCACCATCGGATTTTCCTTCGCTATAAATTTTGTTTAAAGTGAATACTCACTTGGTGTTTTAACTGATTATGTTTATTCGCACTTACAAATTTTGTTTCAGTTAATTGTATAAAATTATGTTCGACTAATGACCGCCGTTGGCGCTGATATAAATTTAGGCTCTTTTGATTACATTTTGCATAACTGGGAGCATCATTTGTTGCGACACGTTGTCAATTTCGGCGGGGCTTGTTCGTGTACATCATCGACAACAAATATCCCCATAGGCGATCTGGCAAAACCAAATCACTTAAACCCGAGATTACATGTGCTGGGCAGATATGGTTGTACCAACCATGGTCGTACTATATTATGGTTATCATGTTATAATAATAAAATAACCATATTTTTATCATAATGTGGTCCCTACAGTTATATTATGATTCAAGAATTAAAATATTATAGTCCTAAATAAACATGTTATAATGAATTTATCATAACATAATCGCACGTAATAATATTATGCTCAAAATGTTATCATATTATTGTCCCTCATAACTATATTATGATTCCTGGATTATCATTATATTATCTATAATCTAAGAAAATTTCTTAAAGAAAAAGTTCTTAGAAACTATGAAATAGCTCTATAAATTTAAGAATATTTTCTTTAGAAATGTTTTTTTTAACAAAAAATAAGATATTAAGGACTTTTTAAAGAAAAATCGTAAAGGAAAAAATCATAGACTTTAAGAACTTTTCTTTCAAGAAAACTTTGATTCTGTGGACTGTTTTTAAAGAAAAAAATCTTAAGACATTTTTAAGATTTTTTTAGAAAGTTTTTAGAAATTTTTCTTTAAGAAAAAGTCTTTAGAATCTAAGAATATTTCTACTAAAAAAAGTCCTTAGAATTTAAGTATTTTTTTCAGAATATATAAATTTTTTCATCAAAGAAAGGCCTTAGAATCTAAGTTTGTTTGGAATATATGAACTTTTTTCTAAAAAACAGTTTGGAGAATCTGAGAATTTTAGTTTAAGGAAAAATCCATAGAATCTGAAAATATTTTTATCAGATAAATTTATAAATTTATATTATTTGTGTAAGAAAACTTTTCGTAAAAAAAAAAAAAAAAATCATGGGTTCTACAGACTTTTTCTTATAAAAAAATATTTTATTAATATTTTGAGAACTCTTTACAAGAAATGAATTAATAAACATATGTATATTAAAAAAAATCTAATTGTTTTTATTGAAAAGAATTAAAAATATAAAATCTTTCAATAGAATCTTTTTGACAATGAATTGATTAGTGTAAATAATATTATATGTATAAGGAATTTTCGTTTAGTGGGTTTTATGAAAACAAGACAATATTATGACTCTAAATGTTAGTCATGTTTTATTTGATGTATAATTATTTATTGATTGTTACCAGCATTTTATCGTTGCATAATTATCATATTTTTTTCATAGTCAGAATTTTTGTTACCACAGTATGATTACAGCCAATAATAATATAAAATAGAAAGTGACAATTATAAAATAGTAAAATACTTACTAAATAGTGATGGTAGCGACCATGTTGATGGTTAAAAAACCAATAACTTGGTTGTGACAACCATACCCGATTGCAGCAAGCACATTATAGTAGCAGTGATCATATTGCAACCATGTTTTTTCTTTGCGTTTGTCCAACAATTCTTGATCGTCACTTAAGGTAGGAAAAATTCAGTCAGCATGGCTCTATAGCGGATGCCGTTCACGTTAATACCGTAAGTATTGCCTTCTTCGAAAAAATAATGTCCAATCACCCCAGTTATCGCGCATTCTTGAGGCGTATAGCAATTCATTGTTATTCACTATAAATTTCGCACGGTGAAGTAGACACCAATGTCAAAACCAAACTGGCATACGATGCCATTTGCAAAAATGGCAGCACTTCCAAATACGGTGACAGTTATTGCCCCACCTTGTATATGCGGCCATATAACTTGACTGTGTTGTGTGGGACACAATGCCAAAACCCTTTAGAATATTTACTATACTATCTAATAAATTCAGAAATAGTGTTGCACAGTATATTTTTTAATATAAATTAAATAAATTCAAACTAGTTAAAACATATTTTTCGGTTTATCTTATAATTTGCAAAATAAAAATTGATATTTTAATTATTTATTAAAAAAAAAAAACTTTATCTAAAGTGTAAGGAAATATATTTTTAAGAAGTCAACAAATTTACTGTATTTAAAACAAATCTATTAATTTAATTTTTTTATTTATACGTACTTTAAATAAATTTAAATAAAATAAATAATATCTCTGTAATAACAACAGTAGACTTTAATTCGCAAAGGCTTACTAATCTAAAACAAAACATTATTTAATTACTATGAATAGAATTAAATGAAAAATACGTTAGTAATAAGCTGCCAACATAAAGACTAGTAGTAAAATTCATAATCACTTTGTGTGTGTTTTTTATGACGGACTTATAACAATAAATTAACATCAACAAAAATCCAACATTACCTGTAGATAACGTATCTTTTACGCATAAGGGGTTAACAATTTAATACTTCGGTATTAGAAAACATTAAATTGTAATAATTATATTAAAACGATCAATATCATTTAACATATTAACATTTTACGATTTGTTTATATTGAAGTTTTATTATAGTAAATACAATTGTAACGTCAGGCGATAACTGTGGTTGTTGTAGAAAATTCTACAAGAAAAAAATTATTGATTAGATTGTATTTGTTATATAATATTGACGTTATATTTTTATTAATAGCAATAATTTATGATTTTATTTATACAATATCGTCGTGGGCTTATTATTGATTTGACCTACTGACCATTTTTTGAAATATGGGAATTATATAAAGGGTGGTCCAACCATAATGCACGATGTTAATTGTAAATGAAATAAAAAGTTTTCAGAGATTTATCTTAATATTTATTTATTATGAAAGATGGATCTTTGACAATTATGTGTGAAACAAAATATCGACCAAATACTCGACGACGACGAGTCGAGTTTGACGGCTCTTCTGCCACACTACCTCGAACAACAGCCATGTTTTTCGCAGAACGAACTGGGCGAGCATGCACAGGTGTTTTCACATTTCCTATAGACCCTGTTTGATGAAATTTGCGCACAATTTTCCCGATTGTGGACACATTTGGTCGATTATGCTTATTATTATCGCGCTTTTTAATTGTGTTCCTCTCCATGGTTGAATTTGTCAAACACTGAAACAAAGAAATATCAAATTAAATTGGGCAAAAACCTTGACGTTAAGGTGTGACAACACAATTAACATCGTGCATTATGGTTGGACCACCCTTTATAATATCTTTCTGATTCCGAAATCCGTTCTTCGATATCTCATATTACATCTGAGATATACAATAAGTGTCAATTTTTTATATAAAAATAATTCTCGGTTCTCTCGCTTACGACTTTTTGGCATATGGGTCAAACCATGGCAAAACAATACCAATTAAAGTCATTAAAAATTTGGGTTTTTATTTTACATTCTATGGTTTTTGTTTACTTGTTTACCCGTTCCTCGATATCTCGTATTAGATGTGAAATATTTAATATTTACTTTTATCTCCCTGCCAATTTCCTACACAAAAATAATTCTCGTTTTTCGCGCTAACGATTTTTTGGTACAAGGTGGCGCAAAAGTAATCCTCCTATCAGAAAATGCTATAAATTTTGCGATTGGCCCCTAATGTCAGTTCTGTTTTGACATTTGTGTAGTAAACACATGCGAAATACACGTTAATAAACAATGTTACGCTACACTGCTCCAGAACGCGGAATATTGGTGACTATTTATTTGAGCAATAATGAAGATGATTTTTCATCAAAAATAATAATGAGTGATGAGGCCCATTTCCATCTTAGCGGGTACGTAAATAAGCAAAATTTACGCTTCTGGGGCACTGAAAATCCGCGTGTAACCCACGAAGAGCCATTACACTGTATGGTGTGCTGTTTTCGCTGGAGGAGTCATCGGAACTTTTTTCTTCGAAGACGTCGCGGGCCAAACGGTTACTGTGAATGGTGAGCGCTACAGAGCAATGATCAACGAGTTCTTTTTGCCGCAACTTGATGAATTGGGATTGGAAAACATGTGGTTCCAACAGGACGGTGCAACGCCACACACTGCACGTGCCACAACCGATATGCTGAAGGATGCATTTCCCGGGCGCCTAATCTCCCGTTTTGGCGATTTGTACTGGCCAGCAAGATCGCCTGATTTGACCGCTCCAAACTTCTTTTTGTGGGGCTTTTTAAAGTCGCGAGTTTATGTCAACAAGCCTCAGACTCTTGCAGCTCTTAAAGACAATATCCGTCAAGAATGTGAGGACCTATCGCCGGAAGTTTTGGCCAAAGTGATGGAAAATGCCATAAAAAGGGCTCAAATGACAATCATTTTTTATTTTTTTTTAAATTACAGCCAAAAAACATCGGAAGGTTATTCTTGCGCCACCCTGTATATGAGTCACACTTTGACAAAACAATACCAGGTTAAGTCACTAGGTAGAATGTGTGTTTTTAATTTGACATTCCAGGGCTTTTTTTGTTTACTTTTTGTATGAATTTTTGTCATTTTCTGTCTTTTCTGTAGCATATTTCTGTGTATACCAGGTAATTGTTATGCCATGGGCCAAACTAATAACGATATATATATATATATAATATTTTTGTTATATGATTTTTTAATTGTTAATTGACAAAACAAATAAATTATATTGTTTATCAGTTTACCACAATAAAATTGCTAAATGATGTGCTAAATAATAATAAATGCTTTTTATTTGTTGACAGGTTGTTTTTTTTTTCATAGAATTTTTATATGTACTTTATTGGGAGAGTCTGTAAAAAGAAATTGTATAAAATTGTTTGACATATTAACTAAGAATGTTATAGCCATCATCAATTACACTAGGTTACATAAAAAGGGGGAAAAACAAAAAAAAACGTGTTTTACAGTTTTTCTTTTGTTTTTATTTACATCGAGAATTTTTGTTTGTTATTTTTAATAATTTATAACGAGCTTACAACCTCCGTATTTAAAAAAAAACAAAGCAAATTAACCATTTTTAGCCAGACTGATAAATACACTCAAAATAACAAAAACTTTCGTAAAATAAAACATTTTTTGTTAATTTTACAAACGTTTTCGTTGCTTTGACATAAATTTTATATTTTTATGAATGAATTATTATGAGTGTATATTTCGATCAGGCAAAAGATCTCTTCAGCGGCTGCACTCAAAAAAAAAAAAAAAAAGACATGAACTAAAAATTAATCTAAAATTTCCTTTAAATTAGTTTAAAAAATTTCTTCAGTTGAAGTAAAATTTTATTAAAACTTAGAAAAATTTTGTTAAAATAAACACAAATTCCTATGCTTGAGTAAAAACTAAATAGTTTGAAAACTCAGAAATAATATACCTCTCTTAAGTAATATTTCTCGATTTTAGGAAAAAAAACAAGTATATTAAATAAAAATTTATCAATTTTTAAGAAAAACATCTCAGTTTTAAGATAATTAAAATGTAATAAAACTAAGTTTAGTTCAAAAAAAAAAAAAAAAATAGAACATAATTTACTTCCATTTAGTTCAAAAATGCGTCTAACTTAAAATGAGAAAGTACTTGAACTTAATGTGTGCTAATTTTTTTCGCGAGTAGAAAATTAACTAAATTATAGAATTGTTTTCTTAAAATTAGTTCAGGCAATTAAAAATAAAAAGTAATAAATTTTTTCCTATGTAATAATAAAAATTTATTTGCTTTGAGAAAATGATGAACTATTTCTAGGGAAAATTTTCATGCAACTTAGTTCAGAAAAATTTAAAAAATTTTTATAAAATATTATTTTTTTTTCACATTCAGAATATTATGTAGTTAACTGTTTGTAGTTTAATAAAAAAAGTTTTCCGTTCCATTTAAAAATAAAGGAACATACATTTATTTTTCAAAGAAATATCTATATTAACTTTTTTATACATATATTCGAAATAATTTACTATCATTTACCATTTTTTTCAGTTTCATTTATTTTTTTCATTTGTTTGAAATTTAATAAAAATTTACCCACAAAACGGAAACTTGTGGTTTATTTGTGTCCCTAACAGTTATTACGAATTTAAATATTGTTTGCTGTCTGTTTCAAAAAAAAATATTCAAAAAATTTCAATTTGTTTTTTTATTTAAATTGGTTGTATATATACAAAATTTTTCAATACAAATTACAAGAACTTTATAAACACACATACATACATATACAAACACATTCATACAAAAAGTGTTTATACCCAACATACCAAATGACTTGAGAAAAATATTATTATAAGCTTACAAACACAAGCCTTAAGCTTAAAAAAGACTTGAGGATATATTGAAAAACGCTATCGTAACAAATGTAGAAAAATCAAAACGGAACCCTCGTGAAAATATTATGTGTGTATGATTACTATAAGCTTATTATTGCAATTGTAGAATAAGCTTACAAAAATAATATATTATTAATAGTTGAAAAAGAGAAATCATAATTATTTTCTTTAATTTAATTTATTTTTTATTTTAATTTTAAAAATAAATTATAATAACTCATTTTATATAGAAAAAATAATAATTCATTTTAAATATAAATAATAATAATAATAATAATAATTAATTTTAACCATAAATAAAAATAATTAAATTTAATATGCAATTGTACGTTCACTATATAAAATTTACAACTAAGTGTACACGGAAAACACGTTTGACAAATTTAAAGAAAAAGTAATGGCACTTGTTGTATGCACTATTATAAGCGTAGAACAAAGACAACAAGACTAGAATGTATTGAAAAATATTACTATTTCAATCGTCATATTGCGTTGTTGTTGTATGTTGTTCATAAGCATACTTGAGAAAAAGTTATGTATAATAATCTTTTCTCTAGCATTGTTAAATACTGCTTGTGAATTCACATTTTATAAATATTATAATAAGCGAAATTAAGAAAAGTTTAAAACACACTATTAATATAAGCTTATGCTCAAGTTTTATTGCAGTTTGATTGATATATGGTATATTGGGTAGCTTCATATGCATACATACGTTTTGTATTGTACGAGTATATTAAAAAAAAAAAAAATACAAAAACGGAAATAATTTCAAATAAATGAAAAAAAATATTTTTAAGGATTGGTAGGTAAAATTTTGACATTTATTTTAACTGATTATATCATTTGTTTCTTACGGATGTGTCAGTTGATTAATCAACATTTAAAAATAAATAACAAATGGCATTTAATTTAAATGAAAATTAAGTAGACCGTTTTTTAAATGAAATATCATTTCTTTTAAATAATATTTTCAGTTATTTTAACTTACAAACTTGTTTATGTACAAGTTTAACTTATTTTCAATATTAAAAACAACCAATAAATTAAAAACAAACCAGCTAATTTTCCGCACGCTCAAGTCTCCCTATCCAATCTAAACAGCCTTAAATATTGAACATAAAGTAACTTAAAATATATTTTAAAATTTTATTAGCAAAATATGAAAAATTTCGAATTTGCGCTTTTATGTAATAATTTTGTTTGCTGACTACAATACAAAATATCACAGGCACATTTTATATATTACGTCGTACTGGTTTTCCTATAATTGGCGTTGCGCCCTTTATACTTTATATTTATTGAAGGCACTAAAACTATTTTTTTTCACTTAATAATAAAAAAAGTAAACATTTTTATATATCAATTAATGTTTAAGCTAAAAATGCTATAAAATAATCTTATGATATTTTTCTATTTTTCCTGATTGTGATATTTTGCATTTTTGCAACAATTTCCATAAATTTGTTAATTTAAGAAGACAAAGGACCCCCAGTTCTCCTTAGCCATAGATGCCGTGTGTCACTTAGGGCAAGCAAAGCCGTTAATTAACTACGAATTGGATATAACTTTGTCATTTATTTTAAGGGAAATTTTATTAAATATTGTTAAACAGTGTCTGTGGCGCCGTCGTCTTAAGTTAATTTTTTTAAATTCCAGTTAATTTTTTTTTTTTTTTTTTTTTGGTGTGATTTAGATAAGCTAGAGCCTCTAAAATAAGGCAAAGCCTGAACAAAAAACCTATTAAAACGTACATATTGCTCCATTTTCGTCCCCTTAGCAATCAAAGACGTGCTTAGGATGATGTGATTGTATAGAAATTTTTAGGTTATGTTATAACAATCTAGATCTATTTAAAAATGTTTTCTTTCACATTTTGAACTCGTTAAACCAACTGCTTAGGAAAATAAATAAACAGTTTTTTTCTTAATTTTCAACAACAAACAATGAAGTAAAGGATATAAACATATAGTGCGATCAAATGTTTGCAAACTAGTGTTATTTTAAGGTTTGGTTTTGTGTTAACAGAGAAATTTATAGTTCTTTATATAAATTTATGATTGGAAGATGATATCTCCCTCCTTATCATTGCCTTATGTAAAACAAATAATTATTTTAATTGTTGTTGATTTTTTTATATTGCGAATTACTTTTTTTTAGAGTCCGAAAGAAACCGAGTTTTTTTTTAAATACCGAAACCGAATATTCAGTTCAGTAAGCTGTTAGTGGCCAAACTGAAACGTTTATTTTTGCCGTTTTTTGTTTTGCCAAAACCGATATCAAAACCATATATTCGTTCGCACTCTATTTATTTAATTTATTCTAAAGTATTGCACTTTTTTTGCACATCATAATTAACAAGGTTTCTTCCTTAATTAACAATAAGTTACTTAAGATTAACCTTTTAGATAAAATAAATGTATAAAAAGATAAGTATGTTATTGTTTTGAAGTTTACAAATATTATTTAAGATTTTATTTTGTAAATATTTACAAAAAAAAAATGGAAACTACAAACAAAACTTTATTTTATAATTACACTTTACAACAGTGTTAAAAACCTCCAATTTTAATAAATTTTGATGGGCTGAATCCAACATTTTTTAACTTAATTTTTTTTGGATATGGACTGTAAAATCATAGAGTTTATTAAAAGAGAATACAAAGTGGGTCAATAAGTATCACCCTATTGGAAATGCTGCAAGCTTTGCCAATGGCATCGTATGTCAGTTTGATTTTGACATTCGTGAAGTAGACATGTGCAAAATTAATAGTGAATACCAATAAATCGCTATACGCCTCTAAAACGCGTGATACTTATGACATTGTAGAAATGGATAATTTTCCATCAAAATTAATCATCAGCGACAAGGTTCATTTTTATCTTAGGGGCCGGAAATAACAATTCACCATTACACCCTCTCAAAGTTACCGCGTGGTGTGTACTTACGTCGAAAACAGTGATTGGACCTTATTTTTTTCGAAGGAGTCGATTTTAACGCAATTACAGTGAACGGTGACCGCTGGATCTGAATTTGGAGAACATGTGCTTCCAACAGGACGGGGCGTATAATGTCGCTATCGGTGAATTGGCTTGGCCAACCAGATCTTCCAATTTGACTATCCGGGACTTTTTCCTCTGGGAATATTTTAAATCGATAGTGTACACGAACAAGCCACCTGGGAGGAGTTCAAGAACAATCTTCGAGCCAAAATTGACAACGTGACACTTGAAATTCTCCTCACAGTTATGTAATACAGCGTTTTCGCAATTAATTGAATTTATGCGCATAAACATTATCAGTTAAAAACCAGATGCGCTTTTACTTTAAGCTAAAGTTAAAGCGAACGAAGATCATATGATGGATTTTGTCCCCACCCTGTAAATCTACACAAAGTCGTCTTTCATTTAAATATAATCATAACGTTGGGTGTTTCTTATAAGTTTCACCAAAGAGTTTAGAAAATAAAGATAATACAGGGTGGTCCAAATACAGTTCTCTCTTTAAATCATATGTTATTTTGACACTGAAAGGCTATCAGTCAGTATCATACCTCCGCGGACAAAAATGAGTCGCTTTAGGCTTGAACAAAATTGGGAAATTCTGCAATCTTATTTCCAACGTGATTGCTGTGTTGACCAAACTGTATGTTTGTTGAAAAGAAATTTTGGCCGAAATGAAGCACCCACCATAAGTGCTATACGAAGATTGTGCACAAATTTCGTGAGATTCGCTTGCTAGTAGATAACACTCATGGTACCTGTCATTCGAAAGAATGCAACTAATCCAATAACATCGACCTCATTTACTCGGCATTTCACGCACCAGCATGATAAGAATTTTCCACAAAGATCTCGGATTATTCGCTTACAAGGTCTAATTGACTCGGCAATTGAAGGCAAACGAACATCCACTTCGTTACGGATTCTCATTTTGGCCCTTACAGAAACTCTATTCGTACATTAAGTTTAGCCCAAAAGTCATCTTCTCTGACGAGGCGCATTTTCATCTCGGCGGCTATGTCATCTGGAAATCGGAAAACTCGCACGCCATTGTCGAGAAGCCAATGCATCCACAGAGATTGACAGTTTGGTGTGGACTTTGGAGTTGTAGCATCATTGACCAATTTTTTCAAAAATGTTGCTGGAAACGGTGAGCGCTAAAATGAGCGCAAATGGACCATAATCCCAACTTTTACCTAAATATACAAAATCTAAACTATCTAATTTTTGAATTGTTTACCAATTTATAGACAAATATTGGCACTTGTCCATTTTGGGCCGCAAACATTTTAAATCCAACCACTAGTTAACTTTCAACCAGACTGATGTATAGGGTTTTCTAGGCATGCCGACTGACCGACAATAACTTTTCTCTTTTATTTTCTGTTGATCTGGATTTTTTAACCGAGTATAGAAATATTTTAAAAACTATTTTGCAAAACCACAAATAAATTTTTTTTACATATTTTTATGTTTACATAAATATTCTCAAATTCACACAATATGAAAATGTAACGCTTTTAAATAAATATTTAGTATATTTAAATATTTCAAATAATGTAACATTTTTAACGCACCACAATTTATATAATTTTATTATCCTTGAATTTTATTTCCTTATTAAAATTCTTTCTTTTTGAATTAATATTATATTATCGTATCATTTGAGTTTTTAGTCAACACATCACAACTTCTTCACGTGTTTGTACTAAAATATTAACTAAAAATTATCTAGACTAAACAGCGGTTTTATAAATCACTGCAAATTTTTTTCCAAACAAATCTGTCATAAATGGATATGAAATATACTGCAAGAAATTGTGAGTTACTGGGTGAAATAGTAATTTCTGTGCGGCACTAGATAAAACATAATGACGATAAGGAATAAAATAAAAAATAAAAACACGTTGTATTTGTGCAAATAACTTATCATAAATAGAAAATGCAGAGATAAAGATAATCACTGCGATTCGCATTCTCGCGTTTACCATTCACCTTAATTTTTGAAGCTCATTGAAAAATCTTAAATAATAATAAGATACATTTACACGGTGCTACAAAATCGAAGAACTTTAATATACTTGAAAAGCGACCTACCCAGAAAAACCACACATTACTAAATAATGGGTAAAGTAATGTATAGCTATAGGGGCCAAAGCATTACCTAACACCTTACTTCATTGATGTTATTTACAGGAAATGAGCCTTAAGCTGATGTACCCATGCTTACAAAAAAATTAAAAGTAATGGGTAATAGATAGGGAGTGAATAAACAATTGGCTACATAAATTTTGTAATCCTTTTCCTTTTCTACATTTTTTTTGAGCTGACTTTTGCTTATCATTTTTTAACTTCAACTTTCCCACAGATTTAGGATTTTCTACAGAAATACAAACTAGTAAAACCACGTATGCTGGAGTTGCTTCTATATTGGTTGCTTGAAAAAAAAATGCCATCTATTGATGCCATCTATTGATGGCAGCACACGTTAAAATTATTTATCATGAATTGCTCTTTTAGTCATTATTTTATGTTAAATTGTAATGCATTATGTAACCAACTATCATTAAATCATTACTTTATGTTTCAAAATAATGCTGAGGGTAAGGAGTATACATTACAAAGTAATGCATTATTTAGCCAATATCGGTAACTCATTACTTTATGTTTCTAAATAACGCTAAAAGTAATGATTATGTATTACTAAGTAATGCATTATATATCCAACTATCACACCTTAAAATTATTTATCATATATTGCTCTTTTAGTCATTATTTCATGTTCAGTTGTAATGCATTATGTAGCCAACTATCGTTAAATCATTACTTTACGTTTCAAAATAATGCTGACGGTAAGGAGTATACATTACAAAGTAATGCATTATTTAGCCAATATCGGTAACTCATTACTTTATGTTTCTAAATAACGATAAAAGTAATGATTATGTATTACTAAGTAATGCATTATATATCCAACTATCAGTAATTCATTACTTCATGTTGAAAAAAAATGATTATAAGGTAATGCATGAGTTTATCTCACCTATTAACAAATTTTTTCTGGGTAGTGTAAGTTGTAGGTCTGCTGAAATAGATAACATTAAAATTTTTTGGAACTTAAATACACCCTTAAAATCTTAAATTATAGTTAAAAAAAATCACTTTTTTTAAAACTTCCCAGACCAAAAAATATTTAGGTCAATTATTTTTTGATTAATCTTTAATTTTCGAACAGGTTTGAAAGGAGAAATAGTTAAGGTTTTCGAATATTATTGTATGGAGAAATTCACAATAATATCCGAAATTATTTTTTTATTTTTAGGGATTTCATAGTAAATTTTTTGACAGTTAAAAAAGCGAAATAAAGGAAAAATCATTACATTTTACGGATTTTGTAGTTAATTATATGATATTTAAAAAATAAATTAGGGAAATATCATTTGTTTTTACGGATTTGTTAACAGTTGAAAAATCATTTATTATTTACAGAAACTGTAAGTTAATTTATTACTATTTAAAAAAAATTAAAAGTTCTTTTGATATAAATGAAAAGTTAATGGACCGGTTTTTAAGTGATTTTTATTTATTTTAAAGTACATTTTCAGTTATAGAAATTTGTGGAAAGTTGTAGAAATTTATTTTTTTTTTTGTTATTTTTACTTCAATGTTAGTTATTTTTATTGATGGTATGGTAATAATTTTCTACACTGGGACATGTTTAGTACTTTTTTTCACCATTTTCTCCACTATATTTATCCAAATCAGCATATTACTTAGATTATTTCGATCTTCGTTATATTTTTAAATATTTTTGGATAAAGGTGTTTAAAAAAAAACGCAAAAATTGATTATAACGCAACCCTGAAATGAATTTTTTTTATAATTACTTTTATAATCAAGTCCTTTAACTATGTTATCTCATGCGTTTTATTGCTATGATATATCGTCTTCGTATCTAAAGTCATCGACTCTTAATTGTAAATGTATCTTTAAAGCCACCGTGGCAAAAAATGGGTAAATTTTTTTTGCACCTTTATTTAGGCAAGGATTAGACAGTTTTCAAAAAGTCAATCATAATTGTGTTATCATTTAACTGATTTATAAAGATAACAAATTCTCACATATGTTGGGAATTTATCATCTTTAGGTTAGTAAATGGCCTAGAAAAGAGTTCATGATTTTTTTTTAGTTTCACCACTGTTCCAGAAAACATGCATTTGCAATTCGAGTGAAACTGTGAAATTATAATAATAATTATAAATTTGGATTTCCCTATGCGCCATTTTCAAAATGAATTAAAAAATCAATATATAATCAATTAATTTCAAAATGATGTTATGTAAATCTTGGAACAAAAAAAAAAATAGAGTGTAAAAGTGATTTCTGTTACAGAGGTGTTTTTTTTTGTCATGATTTACTGCTATTTTTCATTCTGCCAGCACGTGACACATAGTCATACGATGCTTGTTGTTAAACTACCCAGTCAGAAATTGCCGATGGTGTAAAAACAAAGCATTGTAATTAAAACAGCAATAGCAAAGAAATAATTTCGGATAATCAAAGTCCTTCACGAACTACAATTACCAAATCTAATAATTTTACAATTAAAATTTTATAAAATTATTAGCCTCCACTAATAGAAAAAATTCGGTAAAATTTTTTGCTAAAAAAACAAAAATTTAGTTAAAAATTACCTTCCAGGAATTAGCAATTTTTCGCTAAGATAAGAATAAAAATATAAAACTTTAATATCGAAAATTTTAATTGTATTTGAGTTAAATTTTTGTTAATTAAATATAACAATTTACACAGTTAAAATCACCAGCAGACTAAAAGCACCACAATGAAAAATTTCAAATATTTTTTAGATTTTTTTTAATGTGATTAAAAATTAACCATTTTCAACTATTTTTTTTTAGCAAATATTCCTGTTGATTTCAACATGCTAGACTTTTGTTAGCAGAGAAGACAAATTTGCTTGTTTTGCTGTTTTTGCTTTTTTTACTCATTTTTGCTTTTTTGGAATTGCCAGTTTTTAACTTTAAAGAAGCTTTTTCTTAAGATTTTTGAGCTTTTAATTGCTTTTTTACATTTTTTTGCCGCAAAATGCTTTTTTGTAATAAAAAAAATATTTTTCCTGCAAGTTTTGTTCTTTAAAAAAAATGTTTTTTCCCAGCTTTTTACTTTTGCTTGTTAAAAATAATGGCCCATAATCATAGTCCCACACTAAAGTCGGCTTTTTTTAAAAACAACTTTAAATTAAAAACTTGTTATTATTTATTTTGCTATTATAGTCAGAATTAAAGCCAGTTTTAAGTTGAACCGGCTTTCATCAAATGTACATCAAATGTACCAAATGCACGCATACATTTTGTACTAAAAAGAAGCAGGTGGCAACATTGATCAGCTGATTTTATATTTGCTGAAAAAAATGAAAAGTGTGTAAATAAAAGATTTGCAATTGCAAAATGTAAAAAGGAAAAAACTATATAAAAAAAGGATTAAAAATTGTAGTTTAATTAATAAAAATTTATAAACTAAATAAATGTTATGCAAAATATCTTATTTATTGATATAATTTTCCTTTAAATAATTTGCAATTCAAACATTTTTTTTCACAAAAATGTTCTTGGTGGAAAACAGCTGTTGTGTGTTGTTAATTTGGATAGAGTCAACTTTAGCTAGTTTTAATTTTAAAGCAGACTTTAGCGATTAAAGTATACTTTTACTTGTCTATAGTATGCCTAAAGTATACTTTTAAGAAAAGTCGACTTTATTTTTTTTTGCTACTTTTTTTTTCTATTTTTGTGTACTCATAACCAAAAAATCTAATACAAATGTAACAAAAATTTTGTATATTTAACAATTTTATTTTTTCTGTTATTGTTTGACCAATATATAGCAAATTTTTAACAAATTGCTAGTAGCTTTTTCTGCTTTTTTTTAACAAGTTAGCACTCACAAAAAAAATCTGTAATGGCAACTGAAAATTTTGCTGTTATTACGGAAAATTTTGCTAATTTAAGCCCAGTGGTATTTTTTTGCTAATCTTAGCAACACACGTCTGCTGACATGTATTACAATAAAATTTGTAGAAAAAATTAGCTGCCTTTACTTAATTTTAGTCAAATTTTTGTAAAGTGGAATTTAAAAGCTTTTTGCTAAAATCAGCAAAAAAAATACTAAATATTATTAATTGAGTACAAAATTAAAAAATTTTTTTTAATTGACCATCAACGTTTATTTTTTTTCAAAAAAATATTTTAGAAAAAATTAAAAAAATCAAAGACTTAAAAAGTTTCAAAACATAAGCGAATTTATCATTTTGTTTTAATTTGGTAATTGCTGTTTTGAAAACTATTTTAGACAATTTTTTTTATTGTGCTTTTAAGTTCAAATTTTAATTGTTTTTAGGGCTGATTTTTGACCTACAAAAAAACTTTTTAGTGCTATTTTAAGTAGATGTCATATTTTTAGACATGAGTCGGTATATTCACATCCGATCTCTTTTTTTAATCTATGTAACATTTTAAGGCAATTCAAGTTTGTAGGTGTAAGTTTTAATTAGAAATAATATTTCCTTTAATATCCACTTTTTTAAAATCAGTTATTTTTTTTTGCTAATTTTAGCAAATCGGTTTTTAAAAATGTGTGAATGAATTTTTGAAATTAGCAACAAAAATTTGTAAATTTTGTCATTTGTAAAATGTTAATAGCAAAAATTTTTGCTAAATAATAATTTTTTTACTAAAAATCAGTTCAAGAATATTAAAAAGGGATTGAAAACGGGTTACAAATATGTCTACTAACTTTTTTTGTGAGTATTTTTTTAAGTCAAAACATAGAATGGTTTTGCAATTAATATATCCTATCCTATGGCTGTTATCATCTTACAAACTTATTGAGCAAATAATTAAATTTTGACATACATTTTTTATTAATCAATTTTAAATATGAATCATTTTGAAATTAAACAACAATAAATTATGAAAAAAAATTCTTAATATTTTAATAATGTCACATTCATCATTGGTAAATAGTACTGATGAAAATGATATTAACTTTGTCTTTTTATTAAAACAAATTAAATTTATTTTAACAAAAACAAGATAATGGTATTAATTTTTATGAAAACAATACAAAACAAATATTTAATTTAAGAGAAATGATAACAACCTAATTTCATAAGAAGAGGCATCCAGAATGTACAATATAGGCTGGAAACATACATATATAATCAACCATTCAATTTCCACTACACCTTTCAAATTTGCTTAAACTTGGTATTTATAGTTATAGTACCTAGCCGATAGATAGGATATCCAGAAATTTTTATATTTATTCCTCTAACGGACCTTACACAATTTGATTTTATCTTTTAAACTAATAAAGCTACGCAAGTCATTAAAATGGCATTTTAATGTTCGCTATTTGAATAAAATACATGATTTAAATTTTTCTCAAAAGAAAAAAAAAATATTTTTTAAGAATCCGCCATTTAAACCGCCATATTTTAAAAACTTGGGTTTTTTAAAATTTTTAAAAAAAATATAAGTTGTTTCTCAGTCGTTTCTCTATAATTTCTCCAGACTTAGTGACAAAAAGAAATTATAAATTTTTTTTTAAAAAAATCTAGTACCCTTCTAGAATTGTGTAATGCTCATTTTAAGGCACCCAACAAGACCACACATTACCAAATAATGTGTAAAGTAGTATAGTAATGTGTAGCCATAGGGGACCATGGATTACTTTAAACCTTACTTCACTGGTGAATTTTACAGGCGAGGAGCCTCAAAGTAATGTATTTACTTATCACTTTAGAGGTGATAATGTAAGGGGGTTTTTTTATATGGTTACGAGAATGGAAAAAGTAATTTGTCTAAACAAAGATTTTTAAAAAAGAGAAATTTTTGTTAAAAAAAAAATTGTTACAAATATTTAAAACGTTATTAAAAATAATGTGGTCATGATGGGAATCGAACCAGGGAACTCTGGTTGCCAGCCAAAAACTCTACCCACTGAGCTATCGACGCATATAGTATTTGATTGCTTTAAACTTAAACGAATTAATGCGCTTCGTTTTTTCGCTAGTGTTTTCAAAAAAAAACATACATTACCCTTTTGCTTACAAAAAAACACAAAGTAATGTATCTAAAAATAGATTTTCAAAAATATTTTAATTATTACTTTAGATTTATAAATCATCAAAATCAGTTACTTATTACTTTATGCTTGCTAATAATGATAAAGGTAATGAGCTTTTATTACAAGGTAACGCATGAGAATATGGCACCCATTACCAAAGTTTTGCTGAGCAACTAAAATTTATTTTTTTATTAGATGTCAAATATATTTTTTTTGGTTTAGAAAACTGCATGTTTTCTATTTAATATTTTAGTATTAATTAATAATTTGTTTTGCCAAAAATCATTTTAGTACTCCTAAGGGTCCACAGAGTTATTATTATAAAATGTCGATTTATGCAAGAAGTTCTAAAAGTTTAAATAACTAAGGAATTCATAAAAGTACCTTAGTAATATTTGGCAAAAGTGTAAAGAAAAATCTAAAAAACCTTATATATTTTTTAAAAATTTTAAAAATCCGCGAATTCCAATAACTGAAAATAATTTGATTAAATAAAAGTATTTAAACCGCGAAATCTATAGCTTCAAAATAACTACTCTGGTACCTTAAGCAGTTCAGGATAAAAGTCCATTTTTATAATAATACTTAAAAAAAATTTAGTTGATTTTTCCTAATTTTAAGACGCTATATTTCCTGAACCGCTAGAAATAAAAACCTAAAAATTGACGTGTCTATTAAGTCTGCCGGATACAAGCGCCGCACGAAATTTGGTTATATTTGGAGAGGGTTAAATCGAAAATGATGGTTATTTTTGATGATTTTATATGGAACAACCCTATGAGTTAAAATGAAGTAGACAATATCTTTGTTTATTTGTCGCATTGAAGACAAAATATTCCACATATAATTGAGGAATTTCAGGAATCTTTTAGTAAAATATTATACGTAATATGTAAATCAGCAGTTCCCACTAACTTTTAACTCATGGACCCCTTGAGATAATTTAACTGATTGAGGGACCCCATAATTTTTTTTAATTTTTTATTTTAACAAATTATTTAAATCTGGTGTTTCTAAGACAAAATTGCTACGAATAAAAAGATAAAAAAAAAAAATTATTAAACACAAGCGGAAAGCCTAAAGTCGGGCATGCTGACTATATGGAGGGTTTACTAACGCAACCGCTAATCTAAAAAAAAAACGTTTTATAATAAACTTTTGACATTTTTTTAATTATTTTATATATTTTTTTTTTTATTTTATAATCGAGAAAACATGTTTTATAATATGTCTACCTGGTATTGTTATAACATTGTAATGATGAATTCTGAATTTCAAAAAAAAAAAAATAAAATTGTTATAAAAAAATGTTACAGTTGATTATAAAATGTTTTGTGTCTCTCCTGAAAATAAGTACACTCAAAATATTATGTAGTTTACTGTTTGTGGTTTATTAAAAAAAATTTTCAGTTCAGTTAAAAATAAAGCAACATACATTTAATTTGCAAAGAAATATTTATTTTTACTTTTTTTTACATTTGTTCAAAATGATTTACTGTCATTTGCCGATTTCTTTCAGTTTAATTTATTTTTTTTATTTGTTTGAAATTTAGTAAAAATTTACCCACAAAACGGGAGTTTGTAGTTTATTTGTCTCCGTTACAGTTATTAAAAACTTTAATTTTGATTGATGTTTTAACAAAAAAAATACCAAAAAACTCCCATTAGTTTTTATTTAAATACAAAATTATTTCACTTTATATTACAAGAACTTCATAAAGCACATAGACATATGGTCATTCACACAAAATGTGTCTATAGACAGTGTAAGTATAAAGTACAAAAAACGGAACAATCTCAAATAAATGAATAATCAGTTATTTTTACGGAATTGGTAGGTAAAAATTTTTTTTTATTTATTTTTAACTGATTAATCATTTGTTTTTTAATGATGTGTCAGTTTTTTAAGCAAACATTTAAAAATAAAATACAAAAACCATTTGATTTAAATGAAAAGTAAGTAGACCGGATTTTAAATATAATAACATTTCTGTTATTTTAACTTACAAACTATTTTAAGTGTTGTTTTTGAGATACGAGTTAGCGTTAGTACACCCTTGATATGCTACTCAACACCAAGTATAATTTAGGTCGAATTCCGGAAAGCGGCCCGAATTCTGGGAGGGGTCCTGATCCTTTTTTAATGAATATTCCTTAAAATATAGAGATAAATCTGAAGGAAATTGACGGAAAAAGTGCTTTTAAGCAAATACCGGTAAGGTAAGCATATATGGGGACTATGTCCACATGTTGCCCGCTGTTTCTTAAATATGACGGCATGATTTATGATCCCATATAACATTTTAACAACTGGTTGTGGCTAATACAGATAAGACCTTTTTATGGGAGCTACGTCTGAATTTGGAGCCATTCAAACCAAATTCAATGAAAACTTATGTCCCGAATTCCATCCAATCATCATTCCATCATTTAAGCAAATATCAGGAAGGTGGGTTCATATTGGAAATTGGTTCAAATATGGTCCAATTTTCTTTAATTTCGGAGTCTTGGTTTATGGTTTTTTATAATATTTACTACCGGTTACTTATAATATTTACGAAATTCCCACCAGATATCTGCGGTTTTGTCTAAATACCATTTAACCTTAATTCAGTAAAGGATATTTCCATGGGAGCTACGTCTGAATATAGATCCATTCTAAACAAATTCAATACAGTTCGTTCTTGGGGCAATAGAAAGTTATGTACCAAATTTTACCCAAACATCTTTATATTTGACATCTGTAGTTTGATTAAAATTATTTTAAGCAAATACGAAGAATATTTGTTTATATGGGCACTAGGTCCAGATATGGTACGATTGTCTTCAAATTTGAAGGCATGATTTATGGTCCCATATAACATTTCCCACCCAAGCTACAACCAGACTTTTAAGGTTTTGTGTGTCTAAATACTATTGAAACCCAATTCAGAAAGGACTTTTCTATGGAAGCTAGGTCTGGATATTAGCCGATTTTAGACAAATTCAATATGGTTTGTCATTGGGCGAATAGAAACTTAGGCTGAAGTTTACTGTTTCGGCCACTCCTCAAAAACATATTAAAATTATATAACCCCCTCGGGAACTAAAAACGAACATTTTCCTATATGGTGTAGAGGGGCCAGGTCCAAAAAACCGAAACACATCAAAAATGGTAAGAATGATGGTTAAAAAATTTTCTCACGATACCAAACATGCATTTTGTTTCAAGATCCGGGAAAAGAATTCGCGTTAGGCCAATTTTAGTAAATTTTAGGTGGTAAAAAAGGGAAAAGGGGAATTTATTGTTCGCATTAAAGGGAATGAAATTTCGTAAGAAAAATGAAAAATTTTCGAAAATTAAAATTTTTTGAAAAAAATCATATATATTTGTTGAGGGGTGCCCGAAGAAGTAAACTTTTGCCGAAACATACGCACTAATGAATTTGAGATCTGTAGTTAAATCGACTTAAATATGATTATTACAAAGAAATCCCCCCAAACCTTAACACACTGATTTCGATAAAAATAAAATCTAAGAACAATCTGTGTTACTTTTTCGGCCACCTCAGGGATCTATGGATTGATAAAAAGGGAAAGAAATTCGGAAAGTTTTTAGTACTTTTTAGATTACCAACCGACACCTTTTTAATATCGTAATTCGTTTAAAACCCTTTAAAATACATAACCGATACTTTTGATTTCAAAAATAAATTTATTTTAAAATCTGATATTGAATCAGTTTTTAACTAAATCGGTTTTTTTTAAATTTTTTACAAAAAAAAAAATATAAACTGTTTTTAGCACAAAATATTCAAAATCGTAAATTAGATTAACTTTAACTTACCCAGCAAAACTTTGGTAATGGGTGCGATATTCTCATGCATTACTTTGTAATGATAGCTCGTTACCTTTTTCATTATTTGCAAGCATAAAGTAATAAGTTACTCATTATTGATTACGTTATATATGATTTATAAATGAAAAGTAATAATTAAAACATTTTTGAAAATATATTTTTAGGTACATTATTTTGTGTTTTTTGTAAGCAAAAGGGTAATGTATGTTTGTTTTGACAACACTAGCGAAAAAACGAAGCGCAACAATTCATTTAAGTTTAAAGCAGTGATGTTCATTGCATGGGACAATTGTCCCCTGCTCAACTCATATGTATTCTTAAGCTCTTGCCTTTAGTCGTTACTGAAACCAAAAAGTATATAATTTTCTATAGAGTATTTTCCCGCTCTACCAGAAATTCAACATGGTACAGAGTTCAGCGGCAACATTTTTAAATGAGAGCGCAACATTTTTAAATGAGAGCGCAACATTTTCAAAGTTGCTAAAGTGTTGAAAAACATTAAATTTGGTGTATGCTGTGCTGCCACATAAACAGTGTAATTTTAAATCCCAGTTTTTGGGATTCTTAACTGTTTACCAGTTTTTTCATGAAAACAATTTTTTTCAAATTATTGCATTTTTTATAGGTTTTTAGTTATATGTTGCAACAATTAATAGCATGTTTATTCTCTTTATTATAAATTTTTACCATAGAAATGGGAAATAGTGGATATGAATAGACATAGTTGGTCAATGTGTGTGTACACACTTTAATACTTTTCATGTCACAATGTTATGTTTGAATTCGTAACTATTTTTTAACACAATTGCAAAGTTTGGTTGTATTTTTTTACTTTGTATAATTGTATAATTTTATTAAAAATAAATAGTATATTGAACAAATATTATATTTTTATATGAAAGAACTGAAAAAATACATGAATAAAATAAAAAAACATATTTTTTATGAAATAATCTGAAAAATCTCTAGCATCCCAAAAAACGGCAAAAAATAGTTAAAATTTGTTATATGGCAGCACCGCTAAACACTACTAAAAGTTGCCGACCAGAACTCACCTTTGTTGCCGCCAAACTATGTTCGTGTTCTAAGAGAGTACTAAAAAGTTCGTGAGAGGGAAACATACTCTATAGAAAATTATATTCTCTTTGCTGAAACAGCGACGAATGAACACGTGTGGCGGGTGTATGCTGATTTTTCTTTAATGCACTGAAAAAATTAATAGCAATATACGAAAAATATTTTAATAATATAAAAAAAATATTTTAATAATATAAAAAAAATATTTTAATAATATAAAAAAAATATTTTAATAATATAAAAATCTTTAATAAACCTAATAAAAAAAATTTATTTCCTTCCAAAAATAGCATTTTTTAATAGAATATCATAATAAATCCATAAATATTACAGATATTTTATTAATATGTAAATATAATGAAATCATTAATATTGATGGAAAAAATTTACAACTTTTCGTTTTTTATAAAATGAAAAAAGGCACCCTAATGTATATATGTATTTATTATTTTCCTTTCAAAAATTTACTTTTTGTTTAATTCATATTTCTTAAGAACTGTTTTACACAAAACATAACAGTTTCATATTTTCAATAAAAAATAAATTCATACAGATACTAACACTGATATTACCCCACTGAACATTTCTTACAGTGCAATTCTCATTTTCTCACCAACACAACTACATTTTCATTTTTGAACAGCACTGGTTTAAAGCAATCAAATACTATATGCGTCGATAGCTCAGTGGGTAGAGTTCTTGGCTGGCAACCAGATTTTCCTGGTTCGATTCCTATCTTGACCACATTATTTTTAATTACAAATATTTTAAATAAAATATTTGTAATAATTTTTTTTAATAAAAATTCCTTTTTTTTAAAAACCTATTTTTAGACACATTACTTTTTCCATTCTCGTAACCATATAAGTTGCCCCTTACATTATCACCTCTAAAGTAATGGGTATATACATTACTTTGAGGCTCATCGCCTGTAAAATTCATCAATGAAGTAAGGTGTAAAGTAATCCATCGGCCCCTATGACTATACATTACTTTACCCATTATTTGGTAATGTGTGCTTTTGCACAAATTTGGTAATATTGTTTTTTTTTTCAAAAACACATCATTTATTAATTTAATAATATTAGGGTTGGGCAGGCAATACCGCTAAAATACTGTTATCAATTCAAAACCATTACAGTTGACTATCGTTACCCCTAAAATACCGTTACAATGCTCTTATAATGCCGTTACCGAAATATCCAAAAAAAATCATCACTCTTAATATACCGTTACCGAAATAATAGAAAATAGCGATAACCGCATCGTTTCATTCCCCATCCATATATAATACTGTTAAGAACCCGTATTGATGTTTCGGTGTCGATGATATTGATACGATATAATACCGATATAAATAGAAAAAAACCTTGCACATTTTTGCTCATTCCATTAAAAAATCTTCAAAAAATCTGCGATTTTTCAAGAAGTGATGTTATGAAATTGCTATATTGGTGGGTAGGGTAATTGTTTTTTTTTTATTGAATCGATTTTTTTTACTCCGAATTCACAAAAATAATTTGCAGAATAATATATCTTTATAAATTCGTGTTATTTGATATCTATCCAGCAAAATAAAATGGATGTTATTCTTTACGAATCTCTTTTTCAGAACATCCAATTAATAGTGCAAATTTTTTGGTTTGTAAGAAGTCATTTTAAACAACTTCCTAAATGTTGATATTAACCCCTATTTATGAAGTCATAAGAATAAAATTTTTTGTAACAATTCCATTGAAAAGCATATAACTTTTTTAATTTTAATATTTTTTTATAACAATTTATAATTATAATAATATTCACTTTGTCCTGGTCGGAATAATAATTCTTGGCGTGTTCAAAATCACATTTTTTACTTTAAAACAAAGCCACTCCCTATTTTTATTTTGTAGTCCCTATATTGAACAACTTACATCTGCTCATTGATTTTTCATAGCACCGAAACAAACTACTTCCTCCCAATGACACGCCAATGTTAAAATCACTAATGATTCACCGAAATTTTCGCAACTTCGTATTTAGTTTAACTACTTCTTCCTCAGCTCTTATTTTGCTGGGTAGTTATAACAATTCAATAATAAAAGTTGATTAAACTTTAAAATATGCATTATTTTGTTGATACACTTAAACTTGTCATAGACATTAAAACAAACCTGTCAATAGAAAATTAAGCATACACAACGTGTAGTAGAAAATGATCGAACTTGTTTCAAAAAGTACAATAGTTTTTGGACTAATAAATATATACATAACTAGTTCGCAAAACAATTATTTTGAACCAAATGTGTGCTAGTTTAATACACTCAGAGGTAGGTGTAGGTAAAATCAACTGCAAATGACAGTTAAAATAACGGATTTTTCATTTGAAATGGGGTACATGGCATTTTCATTTAAATTAATTAGAATATGTAGTTATTTTTAACTGTTAGACATCAACTGATGTATATAGTAAACATTTCTACAAATGCAAACTGTAAACTGTAAAGGCAACTACAACTGTAATTAGTTAAAAAGCTTGCATTGTGAAACTGTAAAAAACAACTTAAAACGTAGTAAAAACAACAGACATACAAATTATTATAATACGGTAAAGTTTATTAATAAGAAACAGTGTTTTTGTAAGTAAATATTGCTGCTGAAATTACCAACTCTTTTACTAATTATGAATTCCCTAATGCACAAGGCCTCTAAAAAGCGATCTTTAAATCTAAAGAAGTTTTTGGTTTTAAAGAATTTTTGTAATAAAAGAATTGTCCTACGAGGGCGGATCAGTAAGTTCGTGACTTTTCGAACTTCCCTCGTAGTTATATGAAAGGCAAACTGCTCCCATCAATCCGTCATTTACTTTGCGTTTAACAGCTGTTCAAAACATATAACCTCGTGGCTTTTTTTAAAAATGGAAAAAAGTAAATTTCGAATTCTCATTAAACATTATTTTTTGCGAAAAAAAACCGTCAATCAAACCAAGGAAAAACTTGATAAATACTATGGGGACTCTGCTCCATCGCTTTCTATGGTAAATTAAGTGGTTTACTGACTTTCGTTGTGGCCTTACA